>JAGKPW010002308.1:0-116272 GCA_019926035.1 Melaleuca alternifolia
GCTCGAGAAATGTCGGGCAATATGCCTTGTTAATGTTGTCGGTGATAGGCTTGTTGAGCTAATGCGGAGTGAGTGTCACAACTTGAAGATACTCATGTTGTCTCACCCAGAGGACTGGGAGAGGGGACCCCCGAGACCAGCCCACCGACATGATGTGAGAGATTGTTGTAGACTAGATTTCACATATAAGGAACTACAAGTCCTACATCTTCGTTCTATGCATATCCCCACTTTACCTCTCTCGATCAAAATCCTGAAGAACCTCCAATCATTATATTTAGACAAATGTGATGTGAAGGATGTTGCAATTCTTGGCGAGCTCAAAGCATTACAGATTCTCAATTTCGCAGGGTCCTCAATTTCTAGTCTACCTAAAGAAATCGGAAAATTAACGAAGTTGAAATTGTTGAATCTAAGCTATTGCAGGATGCTTCAAAAAATTGAGCCCGGTGTCTTGAAAGGCTTAATCAACTTGGAAGAGTTGCATATGAGGAGAAGCTTTGTTGGATGGATTGGAGAGGATGAAATATCGTTGGAATCGTGTAATGCTTCGCTTGCTGAGTTGAAGAGCTTGAAAAAGCTAACCAGTCTCGAAATATCGATCCCTGATCCCACCATGCTCTTGGAGGATGGCGACCTGCCATTTGGGAACCTGATCAGATTTTGGATCAACATAGGGAATGCTTACGGGAGGGAATTCAAAGGTTTGACAACCATGAAGCTCAGATTGGAAGCGTGCGATGGTATTCTTTCAAAAGAATGGGTTAAAAAAACTCTACAAAAGACTCAATACTTGCATTTGGATGGATTGAGAGAGTTCAAGAAGAGCGCTCATGAGCTGTGTAGCCGAGGATTTCCGAAATTGAAGCATCTGGAAGTTCGAAATTGCTCCTCAATCAAGCACATTGTCAATTCATCCAATGGCGCCTTTCCACTTTTGGAGTCTTTGTCTCTTAAAAATCTGACTATTCTGGAGCAGATATGTAGTGGCCCAGGGTTCTTTAGCAAATTGAAAGCTATAAGAGTTACAAAGTGCAACCAATTGAAATACCTATGGAGTCTTTCACAGATGTATAGGCTTGCACAGTTAGAAGAGATTGAAGTATGTTGGTGTGACTCAATGCGAGCCATTATCACAGACGATGCAGGAAAAGATAGAGTTATTGTCAATAACAGGGTTGAGTTGCCTAATGTGCGTCGTCTGAAATTGGTCGAGTTACCAAAGATGATGAGCTTCTGCATAGGTGCTGGAATCACATCAGATGGTGCTCCAATACAGGTGACTTCTTCATTTTCTCATTGTGTCAGTCTATTTTATTGAAAGACTATGAGTTTCACTAATTCTTTTTGCAAAGGTGACCAAGATCGTACTATGAGGGGATTAGGATAGAGTGTTCTTGGTGTTCACCGAACATATAGCATATCGCAATAATCTTTGATTACTAGTACATTTTGACGTTTGAATTACATAACGAAAATTCTCTCAAATAACCCACAGACTATACATTTTGATCAGCATTCAGCTATAGGTAGAGGAAGCCTCTTTCTACAACTATTTTTTGTCAAATTTATATAATTACACTGATTACTCGCGCTCTAGTGTGGGTTTCTACTATGACTAATTTATTACTCATTTAACATTTTTAATGAGCAGTAAAAACAGTGCATCAAACAAACGAGTCTTGAATTAATGAACGAAATTGAATGATTTCAAAATGAAGAAAGCGACCTCCAAAGTATAAATAAACAAAAGGCGGAAGAGGAGCCACGTAACAAAGAAAATCCACATAATTTATGTTCCAACTACATGCAAGTTGTAATTGATTCCAGCACATCATGGCAGCCTCAACGTGTCCACGTAACTGGTGCTATTTCCTTCTCCATCCTTTTAGGCAAGATTGGAGATCCAAGCTTTTGCTCTTATAATCAAATTGAGTTTAATATATTCGATATTGATCAATTGAGCTTTCTCAATATAATTTAAGTGACCGAAAGGATCTTGAACAAGTTAAGCTCTACTTTGCAATTAGATGTATCCTTAATTATATCTATCTCGAATGGGAGAGAGATGCTACCTAGTGCTTTTTCACTTGGTTGTGGCAATGCCTGCTTTTGTTAAAGTTTTATTATTCATCCTGTCTTAATATTATTGATTTTTATTCCGTTTTTAATATTTATTTTGTGATAACTTATTTCACTGCTCTATTTGATTTATGTCACTAACCGTTTGTCTTTCTTTATTACATATCTATTTCCTTTTTATTAGGCTGAACAATATTGTCGAAGCAAAATAATTTTAAAAAATAATTTCCCATACAAAACTTGTGACAACTAGTGAGAGAGATCCCATACTATTAATTTTCTTTTATCTGATGTTATTGAGAGCAAGGTAAAGTATTTTTGTCATTTGTTGGCAAAAAGTAGGTCGGGGTAGTTTCGGTTTTTGATTCATTTTTTGGGTGGAGCATGATTTATGATATTTATTAATGAGAAGAATTTAACGAACCAAAAAAAAAAAAAACACCTTTGTGGATCCTTAATAGAAGTGGCAAAGCCCTTAATGAGTTTCATTGTGGCGCTTTGTTAGGTTTGGTTCCCTCACTTGGAATCTCTGGTGATGGAAGGACTCCTCGACTTGGAAAAGATATTGTACAGTCAACCTTCATTAGAATACAGCAATCTGAAATCGATAGAGATAAGTAAGTCTAAATCCACGTCGAGTATTCTGAAATCAGATTGGATATTGAAGCTGCTTAATTTGGAGTCATTAAAAATTGAGAGTTCTCCATCAGCAAAAGCAGTTTTCGACCTGGAGGAGATAAAAGTCACAGAACATTTTGAGATTCTCCCTCGCCTGACGACATTGCGGTTATCTAAGTTGCCAAATCTGCAACGCATGTGGAAACAAGATGTACGATTACAAGGAATATCGGTATTTCGAAATTTGAAGGAACTCCGGGTCACCAATACAAGGATGGCATTTCTCTTTCCAGTTTCTGTGGCTAAATGTCTTAAAGAAATTAGAGACATTGAATTGCGGGATTGTGAAAAAATGGAGGCGCTGGTTATGGATGAAAATGGGAGAGATGCAGGGACAAATGATATCATAGAATTCCCGCTACTGAAGCGACTAAAGATAATGGATTGTACTATGATAAAAACCTTCTCATATTTTTATGGAAAGAAAGAGTCAGTGCCCATTACTTCATATTCACAAGATGCTTATTCTGATTCCTTCTTCGACCAAAAGGTATGCATCCCTTCTCTTTTGATAGTTACCCATAAGAGCCCCAAGCATGCGATTTGCAGGGCAAGTAATAAATATCTCTTTGAAGATTTTTATTTGGTTATATTAGTTACAATGTTTTCTTAATTTATAAGTACATTTGTTGGAGTAAGGTCATTGGCCGAAAATTCGTTCTTCCATCGCATAAGACAGATGTTGCCACATTTTTCATAGTTATGATCTAACGCATAACTCTTATGAGCAGGTTTGTTTACCAAGCTTGGAGGAGTTATGGCTTGTCTCAGTAGGATACTTCAAAAGAATATGGCCTCATGAACTTCCCAAAAGTTCCTTTGATAACTTAGCCAAACTTGAACTTGGTAAATGCACTGAGCTACTCAACGTCTTTCCTTCAAAAATCATAGAGAGATTGCACAGCCTGAGAAGCATTAGGATTTGCGATTGCCCCTCCTTGGATTCGGTGTTCGAGTGTCAGCCCCTTGATTCAAATACGACGGAACAAACAGGGGTGTTACTCCCCAAATTAGGAGGATCGCGGGTGAGTGAAGAAAGAAGGTTGAGTCACGTGGTGAAGAGCGACTCCCAAATGGTTTTAGGTCTTCCTAATCTGGAAGGAGTCTTTGTTGTAAAATGCTCCAGGCTAAGATATCTCTTCCCCTATGTTATGGCCACCACTCTAGAGAAACTCAGGAGTCTACTAATTGAAGATTGTGAACAGATGAAGGAAGTGGTTCCCAAGGGAGGAGGTGATCGAGCAAAGGCAGATGTGATGAGTTTCCCTTCCTTAACAGTTCTCTATATTTCGCGGTGCCGCAACTTTGGAGCGTTCATCCGGAATCCTACAATTGTCGAGAGGCAGTCGACGGTCAAAGAAAATGATGAAACGTCACAACCGTTGTTCAATGAGATGGTTTGCTTTATCTCTTACTGTGGTTATCTGTATTATTTGATTATTATATTTTAGATCGAACAATATAATAATTAGTTCTACTATTCTCTTCTCTTGCATTATCCTCATGCAGGTCACACTTCCCAATTTAAGACGGCTACAAATCGATGGTGTTCAGTACAAAGAGTTATGGAACAGTCAAATTCCTAGCGACTCCTTTTGCAAGTTGGAAATTCTTGTATTGAAGAATTGCAACGATCTCCGAAGTATTGCCCCATCTCATATATGGAAGAAGCTGCAGCACTGTCTTGAGATATTAATTGTGAAATCATGCCGTTCGATCGAGATCATTTACGATAGTGATGGGACAGATACAAATATTGTTAAATTGAGGAACCTCAAGTTGTCTCATCTTGAAAAATTGAGGCACATTTGGCTATACGATGGTCTCTCAAACATCACATTTCCAAACTTGAGATACATTGAGGTTTTGAGTTGCCCAAGTTTGGAGAAACGCTGGTGGTGGAGGATTGCAAAAATATGGAGCCAATTGCTGACCATGGAGAACGTGAAGAAGCAACCTATACGACAATCACCTTCTTCCAGTTAATCAGGCTTCAACTAGAAGAATTGTGGATATTCAGGAGCTACTTACCTGAGAAAGGTTGTATGTACACAGCTGTGGAACAGAACCGAACCAAGGTAAGCGTCCCCCACGTGGAAGGGTTGTATGAGGTGTGGCCACAAAGATTGTGACTATTGCCACGAAAATGGTGTTTGGCAACATGAGATTATGTTTCTGCATTCTCTTCTCCACTTACCAAGGAGGTTGTGTCGTGGCTATTTCCTTCACTATTCATTGCTCTGGTTTTGTCTCCTGTGCTACAAATCATGAGGACCCATCGTTGGACCATACATCGTACCAGTGATGTATAAATTCATCTCTTATTTGGATGCATGTAACTTTTTTAAAAATAGCGAATATTCAGGTGAGCCAACAATTTTAGTACTAAGCAAATATTAATATTTCTGACCTTTCCTTGCAGGCTGGCCACCAGTTCAATCATGTCTACCTTGATTCTATATATATATATATATTTTATAAGAAGTCGTAAATACTAATGTTTTCTCATTCTTGCAAAATCAATTTAACTATATTTATTACTCTAGATTTAGCTATTTTTGTGTGTGATATTCATAATTATACTAATATCTTAAAAATTGTTTCTTGAAATATTCCTGGTCATATAGTCAATTGTACTTATTGTTATCCAGACATTTTGCTCTAAACTTATTGTGACCGAATGCGCTTAACGAGCAAAGAGCACTTTTATTCTCATCTGTTACCAAGAGATTTTCCTATTCATTTCTTTTGACAGAGCTCTTCAAATATAATTTGAAGAGGAAGAAATGGTTGTTGTGCTATGTGCGTAAATGCTTCCTCCAAACTGAAACACAAATTGTGGAATGTCATCTCATTCAACATGAGTAGAAGCGTGAGGAATTAAGGATTTAGGGACCCCCCCCCCTGAAAAAAAAAAAACTTGTTGGTATCTATAAATTGTCTAATTCCCTATATGTCCTTAATTTGATTTTCCTTCATGCGTGACATTGGAGAATGTTCATATGCTGCGTAAGTTTCAAATGGGCCAAAATTATCCTCTTTTGTAAATCTGGATTGGCTCAATTCATCAAGATGTGCATAATTTCTAGTTCCTTTGCGCATCAAGTAGATTTATAATGATTGCACTCCTAATAAAAAGTCAAGCTAGGAATATTTTCACATTTTTAAGTAAGTTTTATCAAAAAAATTATATAGCACAAAAACATCTAAATTTCCACGCGCTGTAAGTAAAAACTAGCATTTCAGCAAGAAATGAGTTCCCTCCTCAAAATGGAAATTAAAACGTGTGGAACATAGGATTAAGACATGGCAGAGAGTTCTAAACGTGTGGTTCTAAACGTGTGGAACAAAGGTTCCTCCGCTTTTTGGCCAATTCCTGAAAACAGTGTTTTCCTCTTTGGATTTTATTTTTTCCTTTTAGTCAAGTTTCCAACGTGCCCCTAATTGCATTCGTGCATTAGCATTTACTAACACTATCCAGAATGGCTTTATAATTATCTTAAATAGTCAAAACCATAGGGCATCTTAAAAATGGATGTTGATAATTTGAATCGGCGTTGTTATCTTTATTAATAGACTAGCGATTACATCTAAGTGAGCTTTGTGCATGGGAGGTTTTGGAATTAGTGATTTTCAGTAAGGCAGTTAATTTCTTCTTACTAGTATTATTATTATTTTTAGTGGTTCCCGTGCATTAATGATGTGGAAGGATTTGCAGTTGATCTTTGTCGTTAAAGTGCTTCCTCCTCCTCCTCCTCCTCCTCCTTAATATTATATTACAAAACCCGATTGTTTTACGCTAGTGATGTGCAATTAATTAATATTTATAGATAATTATTTTGATAACTGAATAGTTGCTTATCACGAATGTTGCTTGGTCTCTTGACATTCCAATGTCCTTTTCGTCATTTTGCAAACTCTATCCATTTCTATGTCTTAAAGGATATATATATATATACACATACTTGAAGAGCGCATCTCTTTCTTGACTCGTATTATGTTTCGCTCATGAACAATGTACGGTTTGCATAAAGATACAAAGTGGATGAACAAGACAGCCTCTTCATTTTCTGCAACATTGTGGAGGAATGTGCTAGATTGTTGGTGTCAATAAAAATGTGGAGACAGCCATCCTAATTTTTCGGGTAGGTGCTTGCCCTTCTTCAATCGGGATTAACAACTCACCCTCGTCTAGAAATATGTAACACGTAAATGACTTCTTCCTCGGTCTAGACGAAGATGTTGATTAATAACTACTACTAGAAAGGTCGAGTATTATCGGCTTCAACGTATTTCGGCACAGGACTATAGTTTTCTCTCATACGTTGTCGGTTTCAATTCGAGTTCAGTTTCCCTATTGAATTTTCACTTCTTCTTTCAATTTCTTGCGATTTCAGTTTCCCGCATTTCTATGCGAGTTGTCAAGTATTTTGAAAACAATTTCACGTAATTCAAGAAAAAAAAGAATTTAATCACCTCATGCTTGAATGTGAACGAAAGGGGAGATACAAGGCCCACACATACATCCCAACTCACATCGTGCACCCAACAAAACATATTGCAAAACAACAAGAAACAAACCAATGACGCAACGAGTTAAAATGCAGTAGAGAAATTTGCTGAAACTAAAGATCTCGTCATGCAAACTTCAACTTTAACTAAAAGAGAAATCGAGCGTAGAAAACAGAGGTATGAGTTGCAAAGAAGGAGCTTGAATTCATGGAAACGAGCAGTGATGGCACATGATCTGCTATCAGTGCGCTCGAAAGTTTTCTGGCAAAGACATTGGTAGCCAGAGACAACGAACGTGACTTGGAATCGGTGTCTCCTACTAGCTTACCGTTGAGGCAAAGTGAGCACTAGGGGTGTGCATGGTCCGGGTTAGGCCGATCCCGTGCTCAATCCGAGGACCAATCCGCACGGTGTCGGTCCTCAATTTTTGGGACCGTGGACCAACCTGTCAAGCTTGGGATTGTGGACCGACCCGACACTATCAGTCCGGTCCGGTCCTAGGGTTAACCCGAGACTGCTAAAATTTTCATACAATAAATTCTATGAAACAACCCATGTCCGATAAAGACATGGTGAATGTGTATTTCATAAACAAAGAAACCCCGACAAAATCAATAGAGATGGAACACAAGAAGGCATGATCATTCAAATAAGGACATATATTTCCTTACGAGCTTTCCACTTATAAAAAATTAGACAAGCAACATTGCAAAGATCCACTAGACCCCAAAAAATATAAAAGAGGGCACTCCACCAATCACTAGATTAAGAACCTGAAGTAGGACACTCGACTAAATGATATCTACATCACAATATATCGAGTCCATCCATTGTGTATTCTACATAATTAAGCCTCCAACCATTCTCTCCTGAAACCTGAAAATAAAAAAAAATCATACATTTTTTAATACTACATATGAAATTATTACTAACACAATTAATTGAACATCTTATCACTTCTTGAACTCTATTTAATGGTTACAATATCTTCAGTAAGATAATCCATATCTATGGACAAAAAACATATTCATTAGATACAAAAATGAATTAATAAGGAAAAAGAAACACATATGACTTAAGCTTACCCAATTCACATTTTTCAGCATTTTCAATACACTCTTCAACATTGATAGGCAAGTAAGCATCTCTCAACCAGTCTTGGGTACAAATCAAAGCTTCTACCACTTTAGGAGTCAAGGAATTTCAAAAGCTATCAAGCACACGACTTGATGTACTAAAAGCCGCCTCTGAAGCAACAGTAGTTACAGGAATAGACAAAATATCCCGAGCTATCAAAGATAGTATTTTATACTTTGATCCAATACTCATCCACCACATCAAAATGTCAAGATCAAGAATAGCTTCACATTCCTCTTCAAGATATCAATCAAGCTCTGATTTGTTATCATCTCGTCCTTTTTTCTTTTGATGGAAAAAGTTTTTTCGCCAAGCTTTAATGTTAACTTCATTGTTATCACCATTTCCATCAGTATTGGAAGCACTACTACTACCACTAGTCATAGTTTGATTGCCCAAAATTCGATTATTATGATCACGAAAAGATTGCTCATAAAATGTATATAAACGCTCTAACACATACTTCACCTTGGCATGCATTTTATCAACTGTTGCTTCATCATCATAAATTTGCTCATAGCAAAACTTCACATAATGAAACTTTTTGGTAGGATCTAAAACCACAGCAATCAACACTATCATGTTTACTTTATCCAAACCTCCATAATACTTATCAAACTTTTCTTTCATCTTCATACCCATAGCTCGAAGTTTAGGATCCACGGCATAACTCGCATCTTTCAAATATTTATACAAAAAAGCTATCCCCTCAAAATAATCATTTGAAGTAATATATGAACTCCCTGACATCTAATTGGTAGCATCATAGAACTGCTTCAGAAATTTGGAAAGAATAATGGCATTTTTCCAATCTTCATTTTTAGGAGAATCATAGTTAACCTTAGTTTCGAAAAATAAATCATCTTCCAACATCATTTCAAGAGCTTTTCTGAACTTTATGGCTGTGTCTAGCATGAGGTAAGTGGAGTTCCATCAAGTAGCAACATCTAAACAAACCGAACCTTTGTAGGTGATTCTTTCAGCCTCAACACATGATTGAAATGTCTTAAGTCTCATGAGAGGACTCCTCACATATCTAACAACATTTCGAATAAGTACAATAGAATCACATATCTCAGTTAAGCCATCTTTTACAATCAAGTTCAATATATGAGCAGTGCACCTCATGTGTAGAACTTCACCAGCTAAGATCAATGACCCATCTCTTGAAAATTTATCTTTCAAATAGTCAATGGCAATGTCATTCGAACTTGCATTATCCACCGTGATTGTAGATACATGTTTTTCTATCCCCTACTCGTAAATGCATTTTTCAACTAGTTTCCCAATCTCTCTACCCTTGTGACTATGTATCACCACAAAATTGATGATCCTTTTATGCAATCTCCAATCTTGATCAATGAAATGTGCAATAAGACATAAATAGTTCAATTTTTGAACGGAAGTCCACGTATCGGTCGTGAGTGTAATTCTTGATCTAAGTTTACCAAAGTAAGTTTTCAAGCAGCTTCTTTTACTAAGATATAACTTTAGGCAATCTCTAGCCATTGTAAATTGTGACACATGTATGAAAAGAGATTGTAACTCAGTAACAAAATCACGAAATCCAACATGTTCAACCATAGAAAATGGTTGTTTATCGACTATGATTATCCGAGCAAGCATGTATCTATATTTGTCTTGATCAAACTTCCACATTGATAAGACATTATCTCTATTAGTACCATCATTGGTATCTTTTCCAGCCTTGCTAGCCACATTCACATTATGTGGCGAAAGTAATCTTTACTTCTTATCTATGTTGGAAGGATACTTGTTACACTTTTTCAAATGCTTTAACATTATTGAAGTACCATTATCAACTGAATACAAGTACTTCTTCCCACAATGCACTATGCATGTTTTTTTCGTTTTCTCATTTACGATTCTCAAAAAATTATTCCATGTAATGGACTTATCCACTGTTCGCTTCTTAAAAAAAGGATGTTGATTAGTGGATACTTTGGTCAACTCATGTGATTCTTATTCACGTCCATGACTTGGTGACCCCATCTTCGAGCACATCTCATCACAGTCCTCTACTTCAATCGACATGTCACCTGAATATCAAATCAAAATAAATTCACATAAATGTCCAAGCAATATTGCCATACATAAGAACATTTATCTCCTAGACATGTTTGACATTACAACTGGCATGTATAATACGACTCACTTATCTCCTATTTAATCATTATTGATTTCTTTTTCAATACACAATAATCATCTTGAAGATAAGAACAAAGGACCATACACCTCCTTACTTACTTCTGTCCTTTGCTCATCGACTAGATCGTTTGAGATTCTACACGCATATACTTCTCTTGATGCAGATAATAACATATAATAATCAGCAATATGAAAAAGTTTAGGTCAGTTCAACAAATTGATATGAATCATGAGATATTCAGGCTCAATAGCTTGGAAGTTTTCAACATGCCACACCATCTAATCAATAAAAATCCCCAACTTCACAAAAAAAGGGCAATATAATGACAACAATACATAAATTGACACCAATCAATCATGTGAAGCCAAATGTAGTAAAGCAAAATGGGTTGGCGAAACTAGCTATAAAAAGCAATCATGCACGCTCCTGGGTATGAGAAGCAAATGCAAGTATACCAATCCATCATTTGATCTTGTTTCCTCAACTAAGTTACAAATATTATGAGATTCGAGCGAAACAAATGGACATTCAGTCGTCCAGCCACAAGCAGTCTCCATGTCTACACATAAGAAGAACCAGCCTGCACAATTTTACTTAAAAAAGGCATTTTATAGCATAGCGTTGCTGGTTGAATTGTTACCTGCTTTTCATTTGCTTTGGTGGTTAAATCGTGCCTTTTTCCTTAAACAGTGCCAGATATTAAAACCCAAATGTTCTGCTTGAGATCAGAATCACATAATTGTACCTAAAGCATACAATTGAATAGAGTTACCCAATAAGGCTGGGGTTGGCGTCGTGTGGCGTGGAAGCTCGGCGAGATAGCAGCTTGACGGACAGTGACCGGTGGCGAGGCAGAGAAGAACAGGGGAGTCGTGTCGCGGCTTTTGGTGTGTCGTCCTTCGGCGACGACGACGACGGCGACAACGGAGTAGAGATAGCAGCGGCAACGAGCATAAGCAGGGACAAGTAGAAGCAGAAACAGATAGCGACTAGCGGCAAGGCAGAGAAGAATAGGGGAGTTGTGTCGCTGCTTCCGGCGTGTCGTCCTCCTCCTCCGGCGGCAGCGGCTGCGACGGAGCAGAGACAGTAGCGGCGACCGGTAGAAGCAGCAACTGGTAGCGACAAGCAGAAGCAGAGACAGAGGAAGATACGAGCTAAGCGTGAAGAAATTAGGGCTTGAACTTGAAGACTTGAAGTTGATGAAGAAGAAAGGGGATTCATGCGGCTGCGGTAAACTCAGAACAGAGAATGAGAGAAGTAGCCTGAAGGGAACTTGGTCGTGGGTTGGGCCTATGGACTTTTAGCAAAATTAACAAAATTTATTATTTTTATGTAATATATTGTTGGGACCAACCCAACACCTTAGGACCGAGGACCAACCTGTGCAGTAACGAGTTGGAGATTTTAAGACCGAGGATTGACCCGTTCGTCTTAAAACCCGACCAAGACCGGTCGGGTTGGGCTGGTTCAGGGTCAACCCTGGACCGTTGCTCACCCCTAGCGAGCACTCACAGGGCGGAGGAGGAGGAGGAGGAGAGAGAGAAGGCCAAGCTGGGTTGAGATGGGAGGAGCAAAAGCGACAGTGCATAGAGAGAGAGATTGAAATGTTTCAGTAATGGGCTAATGGGCCGCGAGTCAAATTGATGGGTTGCTCTTGTGGGCCACGCGAGATTAACCAAAAAGGCCTATTCTTATTTTTCTATTAATCGTTTTTTTGTTCTTTTTACTACAGTTGATTGCTTTTCATATTATTTGTTATTACAAAAATGTATGCTTAATTTGTCAATTAAAATTTGAGTGTCTAGCACTTTCAAACATATTAACCCTAATATTCGAAGAAGAATATCATGCCATTGCGAACAAAGTATAAGATGCTGCATGTTTTGCCGTGTCAAATCTTTACGATTCCAATCTTGTTTGTAAAGAGATACGACCACTAACTTGCTTGTCATATCACCCATTGGTAAGTTGTCATCATCATCGAGATTTTACCAATGTCTGAACAGCATTAATAAATTATTAACTCTTATGAAATTTTGCGATTGTCTTTATAATATATCAATGGTGTAATACTCATATACCATTACCGACCAACTTCTCTAAAATTTTGCAATTATTTTAGTACAATACCAACTCAATAGGGAAACTATCAAACTCCCTATAGATCAATGAATTATCAAGTTTTTCCAAGCTGGTAATTATTGAACTAACAAGATGAGAAAGAAATGGAGGAAAGCGGGATAAATGGCCGATACATTTTTTTTAAAAAGGAACATAGGATTAAGACCTGCCAAAGAGTCCAGGAAAAAGCAATTATGCCGCGAGCCCACAGAGAAGGAACCCATTTAGCATTTCCCTCTCTTTCTTTCCACTAATGAAGATGAATATATTTTGTGGGCCCAGCGAGGGAAGCACTTCCTTCTGATCAAATCAAACCCGACTTTATTATATGGAATGACCCGATTCGATTCCTTACATGTGTCACGCTCTCAAAAGAAAAATTAAGCCGCGAATGACCCAACTTTATATGATTTGATGTGAAACATGAAATTCACAAATGCCTCTCTTGATATTTGATGTCCTCGTCAATGACAATGTTTATCGACTTGAATGTAGATACTAAGAAAGAACGAAGAAATAGAGATAAGCCGTAGTTGTAGAAAAAAATGGATGAACAAGATGGCGTCTTCATCCTTTGCAATGGTGCATGGAGATGTTTTCTATAGGAGCGAGAGCTTGTTTTAATTTCTTTTGCTGATCAATATCTTCTAATTGTTTATTTTATGTTGTCTGGTTTTTAGTGTAGATATTGAATAGCAGGACTATATACGGAACGTATACTTTTCTCGCTAGATTTTCAACTAGGCCGACCGTTAATAGGAAAACAACTTCTGTTGCGCCACTACAATAGTTATATGTGCATCATGACTATCCGATTAGGTCGAATTATGTTAATTTTTGGATTGTATGCGTAAGTAAGTTTGCCATCGATCAGAACTATTTTTATTTTGGGAGATTGACCGAAGTAAGAGGTTGCCTTTACTAGAATATTTGCCCATGTAATTCGCAAAATAATATATAGGAATCTGGGAATAAATATCTCATTAAATATGGCAATGCACAGATTAAGGTGATGCTTTTAATCTTTTTCAACAATTCCTTTTAAATTTGAATATCATTAGGTTTGGAAAATTATTCAAAAAAGCTCTAAACCCATTGCATTTTTGTCAATTCTATTATAAACCTTTTTAATCATGTCAACTGAATTCTAAGTATAATTATATTTTGTTAATTGAGTACATCCGATTAATTTTGCTTAGAAGACACTGATATGAAAGTTAGTTCTCTTATGCAGTGCGGCCGGTGTTGTCATAAATAACTTTAATAATATTTAACTTTTGAAGATGAATATATTTTGTGGCTCCCATAGGTTTCCCCTCCCCAGCACTTAATCTAAGCCAACAGGGGAAGCATTTCTTTTGGATCCTTTTACCGCCTCTCCTTTTCATCCAATCAATTCCTAAAACCCGCTTTCGTTCTAGGGAGTGACCTGATTCGATTCTTTACATGGGTCATGCTCTCAAAAGAAAAATAAAGGCGGCGAATAATTTGAAGTGACTCTTCATCCATAAATACTATCATCCCTTTGATGTGAAATTTGAAATGTACAAATTATTCTATAGATATTGATGTCCTCGTCAATAATAATGTATATTGACTTAATTGTAGATGCTATGATAAGAATGAATAAGTAGAGTCGAGGCGTAGAAGGTGTACATAAGGAAACAAAGTGGATGAACAAGGTGGCGTCTTCATCCTATGCAATGTTGCGAGGATATGATTTTCTATAGGAGCGAGAGATTCTTTTAATTTCTTTCGCTGATTCATATCTTGTGATCTTATATCATCTGTTCTTCAATGTAGGAATTGAATATCATGGCTCCATGCGGAATGTGTACCTCTCTAACTAGAATTTTTAATTAGGTCCACGGTCAATGGAATGTATGAAGACTATTTGATTATGATGAGGTTATGTAAATTTAATGAAATGTATGATGACTATTTAATTATGTCGGGTCATGTAAATTTTTGGAGTGTATTGTATTTGCTAGTATGTTTTCTTATCGATTAAAAATATTTTTGTTTTGGGTGATCAACCGAATTAAGAGGTTACGTTTTTTTTTTTTTGGAATCTTCGCTGATATTATTCGTAAAACAATTCTTATAAATTTGGAACGCATAAGTGTGATGCTTTTGACCTTTTTGAGCAATTGCTTTTAAATTCTTATTTCACTAGGCATAAGAAAAAAAAAACAATTCGATCACCTTATGGTTGAATGTGAACGAAAGGGGAGATTACAGGGCTCACATGTACATCCTAACTCATATCGTGCACCCAGCAAATCAGATTTCAAAACAACAAGAAGCAATCCGATGATGTAATGAGTTAAAATGCGGCAGAGAATCCAATGGGAAATTCACGGAAACTAAAGATCTCATCACCCATATGCAAACTTCAAGTTTAACTAAAAGAGAAACCGAGGGCAGAAAACAGAGGTATTAGGAGAAAACGAGCAGCGACGACAAATGATCTGCTAACGGTGCGCTTGAAAGTCTTCGGGCAGTGATTTTGGTAACCAGAGACAGCGAACGTGACTTGGAATCTGTGTCTCCCACTAGCTTACCGTCGAGGTAGAGCAAGGGCTCCTTCCTTTGGTCAGATCAGCGGCGAAGGTCTCGCAGGGCGGAGGAGGAGGAGAGAGAGAAGGCCAAAGCTGGGCTGAGATGGGAGGAGCAGAAGCGGCAGTGCACAGAGAGAGAGAGAGAGAGAGAGAGAGAGAGAGAGAGAGAGATTGACGTGTTTCAGTAATGGGCTAATGGGTTTGGGCCACAGTTCAAAGAGTTGGGTTGCTCTTGTGGGCCGCGCGACATTGACCAAAATGGCCTATTCTTATTTTTCTATTATTTGTTTTTTTTTGTTCTTTTTACTACAGTTGATTACTTTTCATATTATTTAAGTTATTACAGAAATGTATGCTTAATTTGTCAATTAAAATTCAAGTGTCTAGCACTTTCAAACTTATTAACCCTAATATTCGAAGAAGAATATCATGCCATAATGAACAAAGCATAAGATGCTGCATGTTTTTCCATGTCAAATCTTTATGATTCCAATCTTGTTTATAAAGAGATGCGACCACTAACTTGCTTGTCATACCACCCATCCGTAAGTTACCATAATTATCAAGATTTTATCAATGTCTGAATAGAATTAATAACTTGTTAATTCTTCTGAAATTTTACAATTGTCTTTAATAATATATCAAAGGTGCAATACCCATATTCCACTAATATAGCGATAGACCAACTTCTCTAAAATTTTGCAACTGTTTTTTTTTTATAGTGAAATACCAACTCAATTGGGAAACTATTAAACTCTCTATAGATCAATGAATTATCAAGTTTTTTCCAAGCTGGTAATTATTAAACTAACAAGATGAGATATATAAAAGAAAAAAAGAGAGGAACAAATAGATGTGAGATAAAAAAACATGGGATTAATACCTGCCAAAGAGTCCAGGAAAAAGCAACTATGCCGCGAGCCCACAGAGAAGGAACCCATTAAGCATTTCCCTCTCTTTCTTCCCACTTTCGAAGAGGGATATATTTTGTGTGGCCGACAGGTTTCGCCTGTCTCGCACTTATTAGAGCCCAACGAGGGAAGCACTTCCTTCTGATCTTTTTGCATCCTCCCCTTTTCACCCGATCAATACCTAAAACCCGACTTATGACCCGATTCGATTCCTTGCATGTGTCACGCTCTCAAAAAAGAAATTAAACCGCGAATGATTTGGAGCGACTCTTCATCCATAGATGATATCTTCCTTTTGATGTGAAACGTGAAATTCACAAATGCACACATTAACGTGATGCTTTTCATCTTTTTCAACATTTCCTTTTAAAATTGAATATCTTGGGTTTGGAAAATTATTCAAAAAGTTCTAAACCCATTGTATTTTTGTTAATTTTATTATAAACCTTTTTAATTACGTCAACTGAATGCTAAGTATATTTATATTTTATTAATTGAGTACATCCGATTAATTTTGCTTAGAAGACATTGATATGAAAGTTAATTCTCTTACGTAGTGCGGCCGGTGTTGTCATAGATAACTTTAATAATATTTAACTTTTGAAGATGAATATATTTTGTGGCTCCCATAGGTTTCCCCTCCCTCGCACTTATTCTAGCCCAACAGGGGAAGCATTTCTTGTGGATCCTTTTACCGCCTCTCCTTTTCATCTAATCAATTCCTAAAACCCGCTTTTGTTCCATGGAATGACCTGATTCGATTCTTTATATGGGTCATGCTCTCAAAAGAAAAATAAAGGCGGCGAATAATTTGAAGTGACTCTTCATCCATAAATACTATCATCCCCTTGATGTGAAATTTAAAATGTACAAATTATTCTATAGATATTGATGTCCCGTCAATAATAATGTATATCGACTTAATTGTAGATGCTATGATAAGAACGAATAAGTAGAGTTGAGGTGTAGAAGGTGTACGTAAGGAAACAAAGTGGATGAACAAGATGGCGTCTTCATCCTATGCAATGTTGCGAGGATATGATTTTCTATACGAGCGAGAGATTCTTTTAATTTCTTTCACTGATCAATATCTTGTAATCTTATATCATCCGTTCTTCAATATAGGAATTGAATATCATGGCTCCATGCGGAATGTGTACCTCTCTAACTAGAATTTTTAATTAGGTCCACGGTCAATGAAATGTATGATGACTATTTGTATGTTGGGTTATGTAAATTTAATGAAATGTGTGATGACTATTTAATTATGTCGGGTTATGTGAATTTTTGGAGTGTATTATATTTGCAAGTATGTTTTCTTATCAATTTAAATTATTTTTGTTTTGGGTGATTAGCCGAATTAAGAGGTTATATATATATATATATATAGATAATCTACACTGATATTATTCGTAAAACAATACGTATAAATTTGGAACGCATAAGCGTGATGCTTTTGACCTTTTTCAGCAATTGCTTTTGAATTCTTATTTCACTAGGCGTATAGGTAAAGATAGCAGTTCCTCTTCAATTTCTTTACTCTTATTTTCAGATGATTGAGTTTTGTCCACTGTCGGTGCAATTGATCCCACGCTTGGAGATGTAGGGGTTGAACATTTTTCATATACTTTTCCCATGTCATTATCGTATAGAGCATCAAAGTAGAAGAAAGAATGACATTTACTTATTATCTATTCAAATTAATCGAGGAAACCAAAAAAGAAAATACACAGATTATACAAAGTCCTCGGTCATTTGCAGCGTGAGAATGACATAATTCCAAGCTTTAACTGTTGCCACGTGACCCCCGGGGCCAAAAAGCAACTTAACTCCGCCATGTTTAACTATTGACATCACTCTTTTTTTCTCTCCTGTTTGGTTCAGCGTCACGTCTGTCTTCCTCCTCCTCCTTTAAAGAGAGAGAGAGAGAGAGAGAGAGAGAGAGCAGCAGCAGCAGCAGCATAAGAGCAAAGATGGTGGACGTGTTAGCCTGTTAGGGAAGGACAGGAACGTACGGGTATGGAAATTTGCAATGAGAAGCATCGACTTTACGAATTGCTACGTTACATTTTGCAGCGAAGAGGGTCATTACGTGGAGGTCAATGCCAAAGAGAGGTCAGACAGAAGTTGTCTGGTTCCACTATTGAATAATCCATGCCTGTGAGAACCTTGTTGGAGCACTGACTGCTCCACTCGCGGCATCCTCTTCTCGCAAGCACCCAATCTCTCCTTTATCCACTCACCGAGTGCCACCCTAGATTGACCTCCACCGAACATTTAGAGAATATTATGGATTCAATTATTCCCACTTTCTCCTCCAAAATGGCCGAGAATAACGTTTCAAATGTGTGGCCGAATATCATTCCTTTTTGTGCTGATTCATCGTGTTGGCCTATCACGCCCCTGACCTCGGCAAGTAACAGTCACCGAAGATTCTTTCACTGGTCGATATCTCGCGATATCCCAAAACTCGTCACTGACCCAATAACCACGATACTTTAATACACAGCGGGAACAAACTAAACAATACCTTGACATATCCGGGATACAACATCACTTCTCATTTGATAGTTAAAAATCCACAAGGTATACATGGACCAATTCAACGGGGCTATCTCAACTCCCTTACAATAGTCTAGGGCTAATCCAAATGCAGGAGGAGGTCACCTCAACCAGCTACTTGAACCCAGTAGGACAACTGGGAAGGTCCATACCAATACTTGAAAAATGAGTTAACAACAACAAATGAGAATAAATCTGAGTGAATCTATTCCCTAAACCATACTAGGAAGACAATCACCTTAGGGTCCCCAATCAGTTAACCAACCTCACACATTGCATCATAGTTCATACGTGCCTACTAGTGATAATACACTAGGCTAGCAGCTAGTACAAATCTAGGTATAATACACTGTTGCCATACTAGCAGTTACACAAGCTTTCAAGCCAGACTAGCATGCAATTCAATCCATACTGGAGCCATCGTGCAAGCACATCAGGCTCAATACAATATAGGCCCTTATTACAAGGCATCTCATGTGCGCAATCTATAGGAAACCTCTATTGGCCAACTCATCACGTTGTTTGATTGAGTGTCACCACTAGCCAACATATCACATTGCTTGGCTCTTATGTGGGACCACTAGCCATTCTTTACTTTACATGGCTACTAACTCTCGGAACTAGGCAACCTCTCACGTTGTTTGGCTTTGCTTGTCACCAATGGTCAATCCATCACATTGCTTGACTCTTAAGTGAGACCACTAGCCACTCTTCACCTTACGTGGCTACTAATTGTCACAACTAGCTAACCATCACATTGTTTGTCTCTGCTTATCACCACTGGCCAATCCATCATATTGCTTGGCTCTTAAGTGTGACTAACCTCACGAGTACAGGTACACACACATGGCTCGATGATCTCTATGGGCTACTACCTAGTTGTCAACTGATCCATGACTAAGACTTAGCACCAGGCCTCATGGCCTATCACATTAACAACATACATGCAACAATCACAATCCATACACATGCGCTAGTCAATAATTAAGAGGTCCACGACCAATCTGATTAATTCAATTCTATCAACTAACACGCCACAATTCATTTAAGGAGTGCTAATGTCGTTAGCAATTCAAGCTAACCAGTTGGAGTTCGCCCAATTACTTGAACTAGGCGGCAATATACTGCTCGGTACCTTACTAGGCACACTTGACACACTTGGCTAATTATGGCCCATTAGCCACCTAATTAGTCTGAGTCCTTCAAGATATATCCTTAATTAACTCTCGGCCCTAACCCTGTCCTAATTGCAGTCCAGGTCTATATATGCAGTACAATAAATCCATCATTTTCTATTAAAGCGAGTAATGGTCTTAATCAAGAATTATGACAAGTCACTTCTGGGTCCACGCATCCTAAGAAATCAATGACGACGACGACTCGCGGCGAGCTCATGACATTGCGTAACTCACGCAATGAGGGCAACGATGGTCCAGCACGGCGTGGCATGGCATGGTACGGCTTGGCGGAAGCACTATTCCAGTGAGCTTCGGCGGGTCTCTAGTGAGGCTTCGACGAACTTCAAAGGCAATTTTCAGCGCCTGCAAGGCTCCGAGGGGCTTGGGACAGCAGCTAAGAGCTTTGAACGGCACTAGGAGCGGTGTACAATGGGTGGAGATGAAGAACAATCATTGGGGGTGGTTGGGCAAGGCGGCCACGGCGTCAGGACAATGGCGAGGGCTTGAGATAGGCATCGGGACTGTAAAAGTATTTAAATATAAATCTACGCCTTTACTTAACGGCTTAAGTTTTTAGGACAGTTGACAGTGATCATACAAAACTTCACATGACATTAGAGCAAGAGGTCTTGAGTTCAAATCTTTACAGGCCCATATTCTATCTCTCCAAAAATATTTCCACGCTTAAAACTGACAAAAAGACAAGATTAAGCGTGAGGGAAAGTGTGAAAATACTTAAATATTAATCCATATTTTCACCTAACGGCTTAAATTTTTAGGATAGTTGACAGTGATTATACAAAATTTCACAGGGATGGTGAGAGCTCGAGTCAGAGGCTGGCAAGGTGGCGACGACGAGTTGAGGCGAGGCGAAGACGGCTCCTACGACATTGCCTCTTGAGTCAGGCCGTGGCAACGATGACGATAGGGCAGCGGTGGAGACGAAGCAGCAACCAGAAGCAGGAGGAAGTGACCAGCAGGAGCAACGGATGGAAACAGAAAGCAGAAATCGCGGTGGACGCAGCAAGCAGAGGTAGAGACAGTGACAGGTGGCGGAGCTACATTGGCTTCAAGCGGTGCCGTTCTCGTCGGAGCAACGGCGAGAGGGCGAGTTGAGGGGCAGCAGTCGCGTCCGGGCAGCTCCAACAGATTCGGGAAGCAGCAACTGAGATGAAGCAGAAAACGTGATGAAGAGAGAAATTACCAAAATGCCCTTGACAGATGCAAATTTTTAGGGGTCAAATTGCAAATATCCAAAAGTTGGAGGACCTTTTTGCAATTAACAAAAGTTTGGGGACGTCTGAAACCAATTTCATGATTTAATCTAGGGAACTCTCAAGGCCAACAGGCCACAAACTTAAACTCGAAATTTTAAATACTAAACCCCAAAATTGACCGAAAACGGGCCATTAAATGAATCAATCGCCTAATTTGGTGCCATGATGGGCAATGGCTTGAGAGTTAATCACATTCTTTTCCTTGTCGATCTTATTCCCTAATTGATGCATCATTTGACATGCATGTGAAAACTTTAGCTAAGTCGAATGGGGCGTGGCTGAGTTCATTTGTAGGGGCCATATGGGCGTGGCTTGTTTTATATTATTCAAACGAGCCATGTTTGTCCAAATAATTTACAGATCAAGCAAAGGTGTTCCTCTGGTTGGTGTCAAACAATTTTTCACTTAAAAAGAAAGCGGGGTTGTGGTGGGATACTATCATATTTATTTTTTCTTGTTTCAAGGATTCTTTTCTTGATTGCAGCAGAGGTTTCTTTCCTAAAAGATGATTCTTTCGTATCTATCTTTTATTTTTCGAGAATTGTTTTTCGCTTTATTAAAGGCTCCAAAGTGAAGAAATCATGTTAAGGATTCTTTCTCATTCTTCAATCCAGATACTCCTTGTCTTCAGTGATTGAGGATTTTTTTTTCCTCCAGCATAGGGGATCCTCCTTCAAATTACTTTTCTCGGCCGAGTAAACGTGAGATGGTGTTCACGACTTTTCTCGGCCAACACCTTCCTATATATTTTGGAGCTTCACCCCAAGTCATTCAGACATCTGTCGCCCTTCCTCTCTCGCATTTTCACTCTGCGTCCTTCACCGTCTTCTTCAAGCCAGGCCACTCTCTCTCTCTCTCTCTCTCTCTCTCTCTCTCTCTCTCTCTGTTCTTCATTGTATTCATCTTATTGAACCTTTCCTCTCCTTCAGTCCTATCGTTTTTGGTTTCCATCACTTCAACCTTCCTCAGCATATATAAATTCATAATTTTCGTTTCTCCACGCAGAGGAACAAAAGAAAATCAGAAAGATTGAAGTAAAAAAGGGGGACGGGGAAATGGTGGTTATTTTGGATATGGCCCTGTCTGTAGCTTCCAAATTGGCAGGGTACCTGGTGGTTCCGGTCCGTCGTCAATGCTGCTATGTGATATTCTCAGATAGCTACGTTCGCCAACTTAACGGTGAAGTTGGGAATCTGGATGACGTGAGGGATGAGGTGCAGCATTCCATCAATGAAGCTCGAAATAACATGAAGCCGATCAAATCCAAGGTCGAGAAATGGGCGAAAGAAGTAGAGACTTGCGCCAGCAAGGCGCACGATGTGGTGGATTACAACGAAAGAGCTAAGAAAACTTGCTTCTGAGGGTGGCTTCCCAACCCGAAGGTGCGTTATCGTCTTGGGAAAGAGGCGAGCAGGACGGTCAAGGACATTCAGGCACTCATAGCGCGACGTCAATTCGAGAAGGTTGACTTCGAGAATCCTCCGCCAGGGCTTGTTGGCGGTGCTCCCGACGTGAATCCATTGATCGGTGATGGGGGCAACAATATCACCGATTCACGAGCTTCTGTCTTTCAGGGCATATTGAAAGCTCTGGATGATGAGAAACTAAAAGTGATTGGGATCCACGGGCCTGGTGGCGTGGGGAAGACGATGCTGTTGGAGGAAGTCGAGAAGAAACTCAGGAAAGAGGGAAGACCGTTCCACATGATCGTCAAAGTGAAAGTCTCGCAGACTCCGGACTTGAAGAAAATCCAAGACGATATCGCTTATGCCTTCGGTCTAATACTTCGAGGTTCCCTCAAGCTATCTTCTAAGTCTCCCGAGTGCTCTACCCAAAGCGACATCCTATAACCGTAAACTTGCATAGCATAAATTGACATAATTATCGACAATATTAATTTTTTAATGAATGTTGCTACACTCACTCAGGGGTTTGCCTAGTATACGCTATTTAGATGAGAGGCTAAACCGATGTAACTAAAATGGCCTCACGGATGCCTCTTTATCCCGGCCTAAGTATGATGTGGCTGATAACCCCTCATCGCAATTTCTTTGTCCCTTGAGCCATCCAGAGATCTTTGGTTGATATTTGCTGATCCCATGATCACATACTCATCATCTGACATCTTTCCCTTGGCATGCACATATATCATGAATCTGCGAAACTTTTGAAACTTTTATATTGTTAACAAATAAGTCAAAGGAAGAATCCATGAAAAGATTATGGACATATACCATGGCATTATTTTCGGATTGTTGATTCATTGCTTAGGATGAAGGTTGCGAAGACGAACAGGGTTCCCGCTTGCCTAGATAGTAGAAGTTCCAAGTAACCTAATGGATGGTACTTGTGTGACAAACCATCTTAAAAGTCTGGGCAACAATTTTGTACATCATCGTCGTGATTTGTCCCTGTCCACATTATCAATACATATATCAAAATGATAAATGCTAATCTTTTCATATCATATTATTACAATACTAAAGCTAAACATTAGTTTAATACCATGAATGTGGTGTTGTGAATGTCATTCTTAAAGACAGTGTCAAGATGGCTACAGAGATTGTGCTTAAGAGTGTCGTCTTGGTCGTCACATAGGTCCAACCCGCCAACCAGAACCGTTATTTTGCAGTTGTTTCCTGAAGCTTGAGTGTCAAGAACCATGCACTTTTGGTGGTGTGTGTACAAGGTCCCCCACCACCTGGACTAGAGAAGACCCATATGCCAAAATATTAAACCAAACATCTTTGTAGATTTATGCTAGCTTTTGACTAAACGGACAGCCTTTGCAATACTGTACAATTTCCTATTAGGACTATACTAAATGCATGTCATTAGGTCAGAAAACACGTGTTATGCATCTACGATAGCATGAGACACATCAACAAGCTTCTGCACATTGTCTGATGAAAGGAAAATCTCTTCGATTGGCATTATTAGGTAATACATAGCGAAAGCATGAATAAGATCGATAAGTAACATCACATGTACAACTTCCTTGTCAATATCATATGTTCAGAGGCAACTGCACGATCAAATTAATGAGATGGATGCTTGATAATGCCATGAAAGTGTTGGCAGCCTGATTATTTATATAATGAACTTAGTAGTTAATTGACGTTTAATTCCATGACTTACGATTTCAAGGCTCGGGGCATCTAATTTATGTGATATTAAATATTTTGAAGAATACTGACTCCGTCTAAAGGCAATTTGGTAGACTAGCTAGATCCGAGGAAATCTCTTAACAAAACTGGTCAATGATGCCCCTAAAAACATTGCATGGATGACACCTGCCAACCGAATGTCAATATTCTCTCCTTCTCCCTGACTCTCGCCATTCAAGGCTTATTTATAAGATAGAGCTCTTGCTCAAACCTAATTTATTATTCAAGTGCATTGGTGCCAGGCGCAAACTGGGCAAACACCAATTGCAGAGTACTCATTCATAATGTTCTTTCCTTTCTCAGGTTGTTCGCTCGCCCCTGCTGCTCAAAATGATATTTCAAAGATATGTTTCACGTTCCACTGGAATGTTAATGATAGACTTGTCACGCCCCGATTTTCGAACGCGTGATGGTTCTCGATTTTCCTCTTCTCTTTGGCCAAAGAATAGCGACGTCCCAGGCAGGTCGCTGGCCTTCAAGTTTCTAACGGAAGCACTAATCTTCGCCCTGTCAACCCTCACAAACTCGCATCTAAAACTTCGATCTTCAATTATGTACCTGAAAAATGGTTACCATGACGGGTTGAGATATAAAGATCTCAGCAAGTTGACTCCCTATCCCGCAATTAGGTTTACCCCGGCCCTAGGGTCCCTAATTTGTCACTAACCACCTGCTAAACTCACACCAATCCCAAGAATTCCTAGTCCGTCGCTCAATTCCAGTCTAATCCCAAGTCCCGTTGATCTAGACTAATCATGTAGTCTAAATAAACAATCAATTGCAGTAATAAAATAATACCGAACTTTAATTAAATAAATGTTGTAATCAAATAAATAAATTGCTGTAAACAAGTAAATAAATTGCATATCTAACAAAACCAACTAAAGCCGTCTAAACTGGCTTATAGATCAACACGTTCCTTGAAATCATAATCTTGCTTTCGCAGACCAAATACTTGGCTAAATAATCCTAATTTAACCACCTCACAATAATAATAATAATAATAATAATAATAATAATAAAACTGAGCTAATAAAATAATAACCAATAAGTAACTAAATTAATAACCACACTAATTATAATAATATAATAAATGCTAATAATAATCTATTAATAATACTAATACTATAAAAATCATCAACCATAATAAAATAATAAACATAAATAACTATCACAGAAGTATGCCTAAGAGCGAATTAGGAAATTCCCTCACCTTGGCTAAATTTCAATAATCACATGGCGACACGCGAATTATTTTCTTTTTTTTTCCTTTTTCTCTTTTTCTTTTCTTCTTTCTTCTTTTTCCTTTCTCCTTTTCTTCTTTCTCTTCTTCGCGGGCCGAATTGCTTCTGTCTTGGACTTGGGCTGCACGAGGCCCACGAAACTTGGCCCAACCCACACTCGAACAGCCCACCTGCAGACCCGAATCAACTAAGTCGGGTCAAACACCGGGTCGAGCAAGCTTCGCTAGGTTTTTCCTTCGATTCGTCGCACACACGTAAAAACGAGACTCGAAACCATAGGGTTTTGTAGAGAACTCTCCTACGAGTCTAAGGATACCAAGAACGTAGGTTGAGGTGGTTGAAGGAGGAAGAAATCGAATTTCAAAGGCGAGGGGCGGCGGTGCGTCGAAGGGGGAAGGAGGGAGCCGAGATTTGGCTTCAATTCGTCCATACAAGACCAAATTGAACCAAATTTCTTTCTAAACTACACTCACAACACTCATACGAATCTATTGGAAGCATCAATTGAGAATGGGTAGCCGTGGTTCGTCGGATTGAAGAGCTAGGGTTCGGTTTTGATAAAATTGGGGCAAACCGAGTTCAATCCCAAAATTAGCCAAAACTCAACCAAATTGAATGAAATTAAAAGCTAAACTAGGGTTTAACTTCATCTACAAATCCATTAGAACCAACGAATCAAGCTATAGATCGAAGAAAATGGACGAAATCGCCATTTGCAGCTCAAAATGTTTACCGGCAAAACAGGGGAGGCGAGCTACGAGGGGCTGACTTTCGCGGCTAACCGGCGGCGGTGTGGCTTGAGTTGGCGGCGACGGTCGACGGCTGCTTGAAGAGGACTTCACCACGATTCCAATGGTATAAACCACAGCTCGAACGGAGACTCGAGGTGAGAGAAACGCGACTTCAAAGTAGGCTAGGCGGGCGGGTGAAAAACAGAGATTGAAGCGTGTCTGGGAAGCTTGGCCCCCGGAAGCGACCCACGACGAGCTCACATTGGCTGGGGTCACGTCCGGCCGGTTCCCCAGGCTGCTGCAGCAGGCCCCGGGCGTTCCGCCGGCGTGGGACCCGCATGGCGAGCTTCCCGAGCTGTTTGTGCGGTGCAAGGCAAAACATAGGAAGACAGAGGAAGAAGAAGAAAGAGGGGGAAGGGCTGGCTGTGGCTCGGAGCTGGATGGGCCGTGACCCTCCCGCACGGCTGTTACAAGACTGATGCTCATCTGCGTTCTAGGAGAAAGATGGTCAATAGTGCTAAAGGCGCATGACAGAAAATTACCGGACGGAAGATTGTCGCTGGTGACTAGGCTTGCCTCTCCTTGAATTCGCAAAAGCGACCCTCAAGTTGTCACAATATGCTTCGAGGTGGCTGTAACTCCTCTTTTGCCAAAACCCGACCTGGAAGCTTACAACAACAACTTGAGGGTTGCCTTGCGAATCCTATGAGAGAGGAAAGCTTAGTCACCGATGACAATCTTCCCTTCACCAATCCTCTGTCTTATTCCTTTAGCGCTCTTGGCTATCTGATGGTCAACAGTTCTGAGGTCTGAAATGCCACAATACTCGAACTAAGGTCAAGACTACCTACTTCGAAGATCCCATTCTTTGACGTTGCTTCTGTTGTCTCCTTACTCATATCCAATGTCGACCGCCATAGCTAATCTTCTTCATTCGGCCAAATCGCATTTGCTTTGTTTTCCGTTGCTTTATGTATGAAGAAGAGGTTGGGAGCTATTGTTGCACGTATGTGTTAAAATGGGCCGTGATTGGGGTTGTATTAATGATTTGAACTTACCGTATTTCCTTTACGATGATTTGAATGTGAATCTTGCTTTACTTTCGCATCTAAACTCCACAGTCGAAATGTATATCACTTGTTAGATGAAACTGCTAAGCTAGATCAGTGCGTATTTCGATTCAGATTTGGAACAAGAATTTCCTAGCAAGATTGTTGATTGATTTTGGCCTTATAAGCTTATTTGAGTTCTGTTCTTCATCGAAACTCATAAATATACTTGTTTTGGATTTGCTGGAACCTTTCAATACATGCTGCTTCGCGACTGTGGCAGCCCTGAGCTGAGTTGGTCCTTCAATTGATGTTAGTCCACTCAAGAAAGCATGTGCATTGATGTAAGATTGTGTCATAGTGAATTTCATCAATGAATTAAATCCTACCAGAATCAATCCTTGAATGCCAATCGTTCCTTGATATCCCTTATTTGGTTTAGCATTTGATTCCAACTTGAAGCTAGTTTGGTTATCGAATCATATATGTTCATGCTAGGAAAGTTATACGGTGAATCTCATGCTATTTTGCGAAAATTATAGTAATAACTTTCACTTAAGTCCCGAATTTAACCCCTCCCCGACCCCGGCTAAAATGCGGTCCAAAATCGGCATTACAGGTCTGACGCGGCAGTCAACAATAAATCCATGTCGGCTAACTACTCTCCAAAATGATGCTTTGCTTGTCTTAAAATCTGGGAAAATCGAAGCGTTCAGAGCTCGATTCTTCAATTATGTGGTCGGGAGTCTTCAAATTCTGCGCCGGGGAATCTTCAATTCGTCAAGCAGACTCACGCTCAACAGAGTTGGTTTGTGGAGCTTTTAACAAACTAATTCTGTGTTCTTTTGGTCTCGTGATCCCAAGGACGGGGACTCCACCGAAGACAGCTGCTTCTGTAGGACCATTAGCAGTGAATCGCCGGCATTCAACTTGTTTGAAATGATTTCGACTCGTTCTTCAGAGTCGAGAATGGATACCTACCTTCTCTAATGTGGAAGCCCGTTTCAATTAAGCGTTTTGCATCTCATGCGTTATACATGCCGAAAGATGCAAGCTTAATGTCCTGTCGGTGTTTGCAAATGTATGCGGAAGAGTAACATTAACAAATTGTATTCATATTTTGCCTCTACCAAAATTAAGGGAATGTTGATTCTTCCGCATTGCATCATTTGTTCGTACATGATCGAGCAGCACTGTCATGGTAATGTCTTCAACCAAAGTTTTCAGTATCCATTCAATTTATTCACTACGTACCTCCAGATCTGTGAAGATGCAAAGTGCCTTTGCGTATTGGATTCGAGTCATCTGAGTCATGGGTAAGATGTTGCACATCCATATGTTATGAGTATGGATTTGACAACCCTGCGAAATTATTGTCGTAGCTCCTCCATCTCCTTGTCATTAAACAAGCATAAATGGATTCAAAAGAATTACATTGATAAATTTTATTAATATTTTGCCTCTACGAAATATATCATCCCTTTTCAAACGACTTCATTATGACCCGGATGGATTCATATTTGCAGTAGGTCCAATCTCGCCCACTTGGCAAGTCGAAGTCCCATAAATCACAACGAACAAAAGTACTTTTGGTGGAAGACAATTCTTTCATATTTTGCTTTTCCTATTTGAGTATTATTTTTTCAATAATATATTTTCCAAGGTGAAGCAATGATGAGATAATTGAGTATTCCAATCTTGATATGACCGCTAGCTTACTTGTCAGATCACCGTGAATAACTTATATCATTATCAGTATTTTATCAATGTCTAAACAAATTAGTAAAATTCTTCTGAAATTTTACGAGCACCTTTAAGAATATATCAATACTAAAGTTACCCATATTCCTATAATAAAGTGACTGACCAACTACTTTGAAATTTCATGGCTGTTTTTAGCAAAATACCAATTCAATAAGGAATCTGCTCACCTCCCAATAAATCAGTGAATTATCAAGTTTTTTCAAGTTGGTAATTATTAAACTAAAAAGAGGAGATAAAAAATAGGAACAACTAAAGATGAGATATACATAACACATGATTAAGACATAATAAAGAGTCAAGAAAAAAGCAAATTACTGAATTTGGTCAATTTTCCAGTGTCATGTTTAGTAGCTTAAATTATTTATTGTGATATTTTTCACAAGAAATGGGTGCCCATAATTTCAAATCGACATTATTATATTATTGATAGACTACCGACTATATATAAGTGAGCTCAAGAAGATCGTAGTATTTTGTTATGCATACATTCACCAATCAATAACAATACAATTATCGAATTGCCTGTTATGAATTCTTTTGTTTAATTTATATTCACTTGGCGACGCTAAGGGTGACGCATCACTTAGATAGTTGCCTAGGATAAATCAACTATATTTTACCATTACCCTTATGATTCTCATGACTGATATTTAATAAACTTCCAAGGACATTAGTCAATAAACGGGGACCAGGTTGTCATGGAAATTGGCTCTTGGAGAGATTCGAAGCCACGTCTGGAGGATGCCATTTCGTTTATTGTATAGAAATTACTAGTTACACTCATCATTAATCCCTTGAAACCTCACTTCAACGACTTCTAAAGAAACCCCAATTTCATTGATTGATCACAGCTGGTTAACAATTTAATGACCCTCCTCCTTCCGAATCTCTGCAAGTTCCAAAGCCTTGCGCCTCTTTCTCCTTCCCTAACAAGTGCCGACCCTGCATCCACCTAATAAAGTATCTAGCTTTAACAAAGTTGCATAAATAATAGAGTCCACGCGGGAATAATGCTTTCGTTGATCGACCTTGATGGAAATCAGCCCGCCATAAACCAACTACTTACCCGAATTCAACGTCTCTCAATATAGCTGTTTACGGAGCTCAAAATGCAAGCGGATTCACGAGATTAATAGAATGTCTAAAACTCTTTGGGTATTTGATTAATTTTCATTAGATCCATTTCACATTTCGCACAAACCGAACAATCACAGGACATATACAGAACTTATATTACATTCTTTTAAAAATCTGTTAGTTGCCACACTAGATTTTTTTCTTTAACTCAATTTCTACTCGTAGATACTTTTGAAAGCATAATTTACAAGAATCTTTTTCAACAATAATGATAATAATAGAGAGTTTGGACTCCGCATGGAAAAAAGCAAAATATGTGAATAATAGCTTCCATTGCGACACTATAATGATCATATGTGAACGGTGACTATTTGATTATATTGGGTTATTTAAACTTATAAATTATATTTTGTAAGTGTGTTTTTGGGTGATAGACATCATTGAGAGGTTGCTTTTCTTAGAATAGTTGTTAACGTTATTCGCAAAACGATTTGTGCGAATTTAGGACTCGATATATAATCATATATGGCTGTGCACCCATTAACTTTAAAAATGAATCCTTACCTTGCAGTACAGTACGGTGGATTGACACAACATGAAAGGCTTAAAGTTTGCCGTGTGAACGACGATGTAATCGAGTCGTACTGATCATCCTTGTTGGAATAAAAGTGAAAACGCTTGAATTGTGCATATTGGAAATGTCGCATTGAGCAAAAACGCGTGCAAAAATGTGGGAAACCACTTGTAAAGAAATCTGATTCAAGATGGAAATCCTTTCTCAGCTCGATGGACGTTAAAGTACAGTGCTTTAGCGGAATGTCGGCAAATTTTGATATGCGCAAGTAAAAGGGGCTTCTTGGGAATTCCCTCGCCACGAATCAGAACTAACAACCCAAAGGGAAGCGCCTCCAGTCGTGTCGTATCTCCCTCACAGAAAAGCCCATTCGTCTCTCTCTCTCTCTCTCTCCCTCCTGCTCTCTGTCTCTGTTGGGGCGCTGGAGACGAGAGGACTATAACGTTCCAATTCACCCGGGGTTAACTAGGGTTTTCTGCAGAGGTTTTAGCCTTAATCGCTCCCCTCCCACTCTGTTGTGTTGGACGCCACGCCCCGTGTTCCTCCCTTCCAGCTTCCTCGGGGAAACACCAGCGCTCTCCCCATATTGTTCGCTCCAGTGGCGCCAAGCTCGTCCATTGGTTCGCTCGCCGTTCCCTCTTATAAGCAGGTTAGTTTACCAAGCTCGGAGCAGTTATAATATCTCATTGCACAATGACTGTTGCGATTCATCATTCTCTTTGGTCGTCTCGGCCGACAGCCTCTTGACACTTGTAGGATTTGGAATGAATGCTCTAAAATTAGGACACTGAGAAATAGTTAGACTTGTAAGAAAGGGGAAGCTCAACACGCCTGCCTTTGATATCTCATCCTATGTTGTGGCCACTATTCTAGAGAAACTCAAGTCGCTACAGATCACCCATTGCGAACGGATGAAGGAAGTGGTTGCCAAGGAAGAAGGTGGTCTATCAAAGGGAGGCGTGATGAGTTTCCCTTTTCTTACAAGTCTAACTATTTCTTAGTGCCCTAACTTTAAGGCATTCATTTCAAATCCTACTAGTGTTGGCCAAAGAGAATGATGAATCGTGGCAGCCGTTGTTAGATGAGATGGTATCCTTCAAAAGCATATGGCCCCGTGAACTTCCCCAAAGTTCCTTTGACAACTTAGCTGAGCTCGAAGTCTCTGAGTGCTCTGAAACTCCTTGTGGAGTCAAGTCATACCTCCGTACTCCTTGTTTTGGGGAACAATGTAAGAATCAAGTAATATAAAGATAAACTCCTGCTGCATCTGTTTATAGATCAATACATCTGTGCACAACGATGATGATGCGAGATACTTATCATTCATTGGCTGCAATGGGAAACTTACCTAGGACAGTTGCCTTTGAATTGCTTCGACTCTGCTTCAGTCATCACAGGCCTGAAAGTCCTGATCGTCGGTTGTGCTATGTGCGTAAATTCTCTTTTCTGCTTCCTCCAAACTAAAACACAGATTGTGGAATGTCATCTCATTCAACACGAGTAGAAGCATGAGATATTTAGGATTTAGCGCCCCACCCAAAATAAAATAAAATAAATGTTTCTTGGTATCTATAAATTGCTTAATTCATTCCTATATTACCTTAATCGGTTTTCCTACATGCTTGACATTGGAGAATGCTCTTATGCTGCCTAACTTTTAAATGGACCAAAATTAACCTCTTTTGTAAATCTGGATTGGCTCAATTCATCGAGATGTCCAGAATTTCTATTTCCTTTGCGCATCAAGTAGATTTGATATGATTGCACTCCTAACGAGAAGTCAAGCTAGGAATAATTTTACATTTTTAAGCAAGTTATATTAGAAAATATTCTATAGCACAAAAACATCTAAATACCCACGCGTGGCAAGTAAGAACTAGCATTTCAGCAAGAAATGAGTTCCCTCCTCAAAATGGAAATTAATAATATAATCTTCTTTTTGGTAGATTAAAATGTGTGGAACATAGGATTAAGACATGGCAGAGAGTCCCAAACGTGTGGAACAAAGGTTGCTCTGCCTTTTGGCCAATTCTTGAGAACTGTGTTTTCCTCTCTGGATTTTCTTTTTTCCTTTTAGTCGATCTTCCAGCGTGCCCCAAATTGACACTTGTGCATTAGCATATACTAATACTATCCAGAATGGCTCCATAATTTTCTTAAATAGTCAAAACCATAGGGCATCTTAATTTTTTACTTGCATTATTTTTCACGGAAAATGGATGTTGATAATTTTGAATTTGTGTCATTATGTTTATTAATATATTAGCAGGGTGGAGGAGGTGGAGAGAAAGGCCAGGCTAGACTGAGATGGGAGGAGCAGAAGCGGCAGTGCGGAGAGAGAGAGAGATTGAATGTTGCAGTAATGGGCTAATGGGTTTGGGCTGCAGGTCAAATCAATGGGCTGATTGCTTTTATATTACTTATTATTACAGGAAATGTATGCTTAATTTGTCAATTAAAATTCGAGTGTCTAGCAATTTGAACATATTAACCTAATATTCGAAGAAGAATATCATGCCATCACAAACAAAGTATAAGATGTTGTATGTTTTGATATGTCAGATCTTGACTTAACAGTGGCTAGAGTTATTTCTTGATCAATGAGAAAAATGAGCCACAAAATTGGACGATCCAATTGAACAAAATCGAGTATGTTTTAACGAAATATCAATGCATTAAAACAACTTGATTTATCATCCACCTTCAAATTGACCCTAGTTTCATTATCGCCCATATGGCAAGTTGAAGTCCTAGAAATCACGATGGAAGATTAAAAGAAGAGCAGCAAAGGAGAGAGAGAAAGAGATCGTTAGTGAAAGATGAATCTTTCATATACTTTTTTTGTTTTCCTGTTTGAGGATTCTTTTCACTTTATTTAAGGTCCTCAAAGTGAAAAAAAAATGAAATGTTGGAGGATTCCAATCTTGTTTGTAAAGAGATATAACTGCGAACTTGCTTGTCATATCACCCATAGGGAAAGTTGTCATCATTATCAAGATTTTACCAATGTCTAAACAAATTAGTAAATTATTAACTCTTGTGAAATTTTATGATCATCTTTAATAATATAACAAAGTTACCCATATTCCACTAATATAGTGACCAACCAACTTCTCTAAAATTTTGCAACTGTTCTTGATACAATTCCAACTCAATAGAATATCTATCAACCTCGCAATGAATCAATGAATAATCAAGTTTTTTCAAGCTGGTATTGACAAGATGAGATTTATAAAATAAAATAAAAAATAAGAAAAAGAAGAGGAGGAGGAGGAGGTTTCGCCTCCCTCACACTTATTTTAGCCCAGCGAGGGGAGCATTTCCTTTGGTTCTTTTTACCTCCTCTCCTTTTCACCCGATCAATTCTGAAAAGCCGATTTTATTCTATGGAATGACCCAACTCGATTCCTTATATGGGTCATGCTCTCAAAAGAAAAATTAAGCCACGAATGATTTGGAGCGACTCTTCATCCATAGATAATATCTTCATTTTGATGTGAAACGTGAAATGTATAAATTCCTCTCTTGATACTTGATGTCATCATCGATAACAATGTTTATCAACTTAGATTCCTCTACGGATACTAACCATGTCTTGATATCACTGATTTCACTACGCTTGAATCAGTGATGATTGCCGACTATGCTTGATCCCTAAATTCTCACATTCTGAAAAAACATATATTTTCCATTATAACGTCCATTAACTTTGTGCACTACATAGCAATTTCATATAACATCTAATCCATTTTTTGAATGTGCACTACATTTTATATATATCACGCATTTACTTGACATAAAGTAGAATTCATGGGTCGTTAAATCATGAATGGAAAAGAAAAGGCCATTATAGCCAAAAAGGGTTCAAGGCGGCCAGGTCATTAATTCAATAACATCTCTTACCACTAGGAAGTAAGGTCTACTGGAATACAGAAGACGAAGCAAGCTCGGCGTTGACAAGTAGCCTCACCCTAAGTTCACTAGGAAGTAAGGTCCACTGGAATACAGAAGACGAAGCAAGCTCGGCGTTGACAAGTAGCCTCACCCTAAGATCTTATTCCACTTGTAAGATTCAGAAGGTGCCTAAGGCATGTACACTCAAAGAGTGCGTTTTAGTTTGCGAGTAATGCCCGTAAACTGTATCTCCAGTAGGTTGTTCCATGTTCTTCCCAGGTATGCTACCCACACAGCGAGCTCCATGCTCAAGCCTCAAGGGTCTACCTTTTAGGGAACTGAATAGGACCTTAGCCAGCGAAAACCAAGAACTTTAGCCCCACATTAGAACTAGATAAAATTGCATCTCCTAGATGATTTTACCAGGCTCTAAAGAAGAAAGGAAAGTGTTTATGGAAACATGATTTCAGAGAGGATTCTCACCAACTCGGATCTCTTGATCTTATTCTTCACACAACACACTTCGTTTTATATAGACGATTACAAGTCACTGTTGCTACAGTGCTACATTGATTTTCTACAGTACTTTACTATTTGCACAGTTCTAAATAGTTTTACACTATGTGACTGTTATAGTGATTGCTTCAATGCAATCCCGTGGCTAAATAGTACATACACTGATTTCGGATGGTTGAGCACTCTGTCTGATATTTAAAGCACACTAAATAATTAGATTGGCCTAGTCTCGATACTCATGGTAGATAGGTTCTTCAGTGTTATCATTGGAACCAGAGCCATCTGAGTTTTCGGGTTCTTCTTGTCTTATTTGATGAGTGAGGGTGCTGGTGCTTAGAATCCGTTCCCAGTAGGAAAGATGCGTTGGGGAGTCTAATGGTGGGGAATCTTCACGTGACATTGTTAGCTGGGGCCAATTTTGCGGATCAAGATATGGTTGCAAATCTATGTTGATCTGTGAGAGAGAAAAATCAGCTTCTTCTATTTGTGTGAAGGAAGATTCACCGAAGTAAAAGGCTGGACCATCTTTTTGTCTTTTAAAATCTCTTATCAGGGCTTTGATTTCTTCTTCCACCAAGTAAGGTGGTCTTGTGGAACTTGCATGGAATGGGTTAAAAAATGGTCCATAGGCGGCCCATGGGTCTTGGGAATCTTGAAAAATGCTGGAAGCATATCGGTCTGGCTGAGTACTGGATGATGATGGAATATCTTTAGGATGCTCCAATTTGTAGATTTCCAGGGCTTCTTAGACTGATTCTTTAGGATTATTGGAATCCCATGAAACATTATCTGAGTGCAAAGGCTAGGCTTCAAGGGAAATCACACGATTTTCTTGACAAAGAATTCTTTGGAGTTCTCTGTAAGCTTGTGGATTAGATGAGATGCATCTTGAAAAAGTTTTATACACGGAATATTTTTGCAAATGATGCTGTGGTCTATAGGAACTTGTTCCTATAGAGGATGGTCTTTCCAATGATCTACTATGGGATGAATGAATGTCCATGGTCGATGGAAAAGAATTATGGTATTTCTCTCAGGTTCCTTGAAAATGGAGTGGTAATGAATTTCAGCTTGAGAAAACTTACCACTTTTGTATCCACAGATGTATCGCTTGCCATCAATCTCTTCATATGATACGGCTGCCCAGTATTCATTACTGGCATATGTATGGAGAATTCTTTTCCTTGTTGAAGGTATCTGAAGAGGAGGGAGATCTTGCATGATCTCCTTAAGTTTGGCAAGTGCTTTAGTCTAGTCTTTTCCCCAAGGGGACGCCTCTTTTTTCAGCATTTTTTGAAGAGGTATAAGGAGCTTAGATAGTTGAGGAACAAAATCTCGGATATGATTAACTATAACAAGAAATGTTTGAACCTGCTTAACTGTAAGTTCCTTTTCTGGGAATTTGAGTAATTCCTTTACAATATGTGAACCTAGCTAGTACGTTCCTTGGTCAAGGTTCATTCCAAGAAACTCAATCCTTTGCTGCGCAATAATCATCTTTTTCTGAGATAGCATGATGCCATGCTTCTGGACAATCTGGATGAGCTTTTGGAGAAGTTTAGCATGGGATTGCTCATCAGGACTGTAGAGCAAAATATCATCTATGTAGATGGCAGCACTATCCAGGATTGGACCAAAGATTTGGCACATGGCCTTTTGGAAAAGGGACGAGGCCGTTTTAAGCCCAAATGGTAGGACTTTCCATTGGTAATGTTGGTTCGGGATGCAGAATCTGGTCTTGGATCTGTCATCAGGATGAATTCCAAGTTGCCAAAATCCTGCTTTAAGATTAAACTTGCAGCAGATCTTTGCTTTGGACAGGCTAGCAAAAAGGGATTTTCCAGAAGGTAGAGGAAATTTGTCATCTCTAAGAAAAATATTAAGAGGTTGGTAATTGATGACCAAACGAAGTTTTCCTCTATTCTGCTTTGCTTCTTTTTTGACATAAAAGGCTTCACAAGCCCATTGGGAATCAGAGGGCTTAATGAGTCCTTGCTGTAAGAGTTCAAAACACTCATTTTGAGCGAGAGCAAGATGTTCAGGATTCATACCCGTATGACTAGCTTTTGTCGGGTTGATATCCTCATTCTATTTAAATGGAAGGCGTGTTTAAATGGAAGGTGAATGAAAAACTAGAGGTTTTGCTATAATAGATGTTGGCATTTTTGCAAGTATTCTAAATGTTATCTGCGCAAGAGCCTAAAAGACTTTGCATGATGGAATCAAGGTTGTTTATATCAATGCAAAAAAAAAAAATCTCTGAATACTGGTGAATTCTTGGAATACACTATTAAATTTGAGGCCTTTTCCATTGATGATTCTGAGCTTGGGAAGCTAGGATAGAATATCCCAACCAATGATGAAATCCTTGTTTGGCAAGGGGCATCCAATAACTTTTGTGGTGATAGAACAATGAGGGAAGAATTGGATGGTAATAGGTTTTGATCTGACACTGGCTGAAAATGTATCTCTAGATGCTGAAGTGAAATATCGAACATAAGGTGTCCAATATTCATCTGGGAGAATTTTTGGGTCAAACAAAGACGCATGTGCCCCAGTGTCAATCATGGCTATGACAGTAATGGGTCTAGAGTATTCCGAGAGGAAGATTTTCACAGGAAAATATGGTGGAGGATAATGTGTATCTTGGGAAAGAATTTGTGGGGTACAATGGAAAATATCTTGCTCACCATATTCTTCCTCATTTGGAATATACGGGATGGGACATAGTGTCTCATCTAAGGGTTCTTCATCAATGGAGAAAATTGATTCCAAATCATCATCGTCAAGAGATATACCAGTTTGTTCCTCTACTTGCATGATGATGTTGATGTTGTTCCTCTTTGCCTGTGGACAATTTTTGGTAAAGTGCCCCCTTTTGTTGCAAATGAAGCAACGATTGGGCTTAGAGGATCTTCTTTTCCCAAAGGGATTGAAGGATTTTCTCTTCCTTCGGAGGAATCATCTTTTTCTGAAGCGTTTATGTTGGAAGCTATCATCGTGAAGATGATACTTATCAAAGTGCTTCTTCTTCTTCATTTTGTGCCTGCAATGATCACAAACACAAGCTTTCTTTCTAGGACATTTGATCTTCAAGTAGTCTTTTGAGCAATTCTTGTTCAGTTGATTGCTCTCCTTGAGAAATTGTTGGAAAGCATTTTTTCTGGAACATAATTTTTCAAGTCCCTTATGGATTTCCTGCTAGAAATGACCAAAGGGAATATCTTCAACTTTCAAACCCTTTGCAAGGAGGGATTTTTTGACTACCTGCGAGATTTCTTTTGGGATGGAGTTTATGAAGACTTGCTTCAGATTCGAATCAGCTCCCAGGGCATAGAAAAGCTTGATCATTTCTTGAAAGTGGCGATCTAAGTGTTTCCGCCAAAGAGAACAGATTTTCTTTCAAAAAATTCTCGCTTTTGGATCTTTGAGACGTCAGCCATTTCTCCACAAAAATGAGTGTGGATAGTAGCGATATTTTCTTTGAAATTTATGGATACCAGGAATTGGACTTGGTATGTTTCGGAAACATATTGCCACCAGTTTTTTAGGGTACCAGTGAATTTGGATACAAATTCCATGAGAATGTCATAATTGCTATTCCGGGTCAATTTTTGGGTGATAAGTCATTTGTGGAATTCTTGGAGTCGGTCTGGCCATTTGGAATAAGGGATATCATTAAGGGTAAAGAACCCTGAATTTGAATGGGATGAAGTTGGTTGGGCTGGGTCCCTTGGGTATACAACTTCAGGTTCTGTAGTATCTTCATGCATTGGTTCTGTCGGAGGATCATCCATGTAGATGGAGTTTACTTTAGAATCATTGGATGAAGATGAAGAAGAGAATTCTTCGGGAATGTCTTTCTCAGAAGCAAATTCTTCTAGACGATCAATGGTTGCTATGGTGGGGAAGGATTGTGTGGCTAAAGGCTGAGAGGTCAAATTCTTTAGGTATGTCTCTAAGGGGTTTGACACCATCAGTTGTTTGAACTGGTCTGGACTGGAAGGCGAATCTTCCATTTTTGTTTTCCCCATTTTGATAGCCTTTCTTTTTTCTATATCTCGAATAATATTTCTGAGTCTTGTGGGATCAAAATGATCGGGTTCAGTAGCCACAAGAAATGAATCAGAAGACATATTTCGAGATACCTTTGGTGTTTCAAGAATGAATGGAGACTCTGGATTTGGCTTTGATGGAATAGATTCTTCCTTCTTCTAAATCAGACAATCTTTTCCGAAAGTCTTGAAGCATCTTCTGGGTAACATCATGATGATGTTTAAGGCTATGATGGACACCATCAACTTTTGTGTTAATGGTTCTGAGTACTTCATTTTGAGCTAGAAGGGTTTTAGATTGCCAATTTAAAACTGCTTTGACGGCGCTGGTTTTCCTAGGTCTTCCTTGTTCGTCCACTTCTTTGGGCATTTTTATCTTAGGCATATGGTGGTGCCTTCGATCTGTATCTATAAATTCCTAGGTTTCAAGGAAATTAAGGCGGATATTCCCTTTTAAAGGAGGGAATTCCCTATCATTGAACATGCATATTTCTGGAAGAGCAGGTGGTGAAGATGAAGAGGATTGGCAGTCTTTGTTGATCTCATCAAAAGCAGTTGGGAGGGTTAATGGGAAAGAGTGTTTCTTTACCCATTTTTGAATTGGCTTATAAAAGGGTGAGATAACATATTTGGCTAATTTTTTGGCCGGAGGTGAAGTAGGAGGTGGGGAAGACGGTGGTGTTTAGGGTGATGTGATTGACTCCTGTAATGGAAAGAAAGAGGAGTAGAAGGAGAGTAAGATAGCAGATACTGGTATCCCTTTTCATCGCCGAGAGGACCTACCATGGGATCTTTTTTAAGATACCTTTGGTGGAGTGGATCCTTCTTCTTATTGTTCTTCCTTTTTCTCACCGTTGGATCAACCTCATCAGGTGAATTGGTGCAGTAACAACATTGGTACCATGGATCCCAAAAGCAGTGACCGTAGAGATCTTTGTAGTGATGGACAGGGTGTCCGTCTGATTTGAAAAACTCAACGAGCTTTTTCGGGTCATCATCTTCAGGTGCTGGATCTGGAACACATGGTTCAATCAGGAAAAATGTTGGTAAGATTGGTGGTGCTTCTTCCTTTCCTTTGTTGAACTTGACTTAGACCATGCCATCTTTTTTCCGAATAAATTCGGAATCAACAGAATGAATAGGCTTGTTGCTTTGGTGGATCTGTTCATAGTTTGTTACCCAAGTTTTAGGTAAAAGCTTGGCTAACTTTTTTTTGGGAATCTGCCGGGGAACATGGATGCAGGAAGCTTGGTTATTCTCGAGGGAGATGAAAAAAGCATCTTCATTGCTGGTGAAATTCAAATCGAGTGCATGGTTCTGCACACGATACACCATTTGGTAATGGAGGGTTGTTGCAACAGAATCTGCAGTCTGTGGAGCTCCTGTGAGCTGAAGTTGAACTTTCAAGAAAGAAAGGAGTTGTGGATCTGCAAGAGCAACATTGAAGTTTGGATAAAGAGTAACAAAAACTGTGCCGGCATTTAGGGTAGTTTACATTGTCCCTATGCAAGCATGTTGATACTCTAAAAATCTTGTATCCAGAAGTGCCATTCTGGCAACAAACAGGAAGACCCTTTCTTCCATGGAAGGTAAGGGCAAGATGAACTACACCATAGTGCATATGAGTGCAGCCCTGTTGTGCCTACTGTCGAGGGAACTCAGGGGGTATCTGAAGGGTAACAAAATATTCTTTGTTTGTGGCAGGAATGGGATGTTGGTCGAACTTGGATGACTGGACATATTCCTTGACTTGAGGGGGAGTATGTCGAATGAGCTATTTAATGGAGCGGATAAGAGAAAAGGATGATGATGGTTTTGCGAAAGCAGAGTATGGATTCATAAGAGGTAGTTGGGTTTCTGAGATTCTAGTGTCTTCGGTCTGAGTGACTTTATACAAGAAGTCAATCTTTGAAGCATTAGAGATGCGGAACTTAGAAATGGATGAAGATGAGGGTGAATGAGTAAGAGAAACGGGTGCATTAAGAACAATCGGAGAATCACTCATACTGTAGATCGTCTTCTTCGTCACACTGGATAGTTCCAACTAGGAACACCTACTAGGTGCATGAATCAACTACATTCTAACGTGAGGTTGGCTCTGATACCACTAGGAAGTAAGGTTTATTGGAATACAGAAGACGGAGCAAGCTCGGCATTGACAAGTAGCCTCACCCTAAGATAGACCAAATGGGTAAGATCAAGATCCCTCTATTCTTTCCCAACTCGGATTTATATTTGTAGAGCACTTGTGGGAAGGATAGAAGTAGCATACGGAAGAGAGTCTGTGATGGTTCATGTGCGTGTTCTTTTTGGAGAGGGAGAACGGCATAAGAAGTGAGGCTTTTAGGCTTAGGGGTATGGGCCGGCGTACGATGGGCATGGTTTATGGGTTGGATTGGACCGAAATGCTTACGTCATTGGGCCGAACTAGGCCTAATTGGACTCTCCCTTCTTATTTTATATTTATTTTATCCATTATTAATTTTTGTTCTTTTACTATTATTTATTCCTTTTTTTATTTACAAAAATATATGCTTCATGTGTTGACAAAAATTTAGGTGCCAACAATGGTTTCTATGGAGGGAGGGAGGGAGGGAGATTGTGTAATGCATATACAAATAAAACATATGTAATCAGGTAACTCATAATTACAGATAGGAGGAAAAAGAAGTATGTGTTCAGGAGAAAATCATGATTCAAAAGCAGTATGGCTACTCATAACAAGACGATTTGTCTGATTCAATATTCAATATTTTATATTATGAGATTGCGAATTTTTTGATAATAAATTTTTAAACAAATATTTGCTCATGTGTAGATTATATTGAGGATTATGAGGAGGTTTTGAAAGGGTTTAGCAAAGCAGTGATCCTTGTAAAGATATAATGTCTCATATTTTACTTATATCTGACAAATAGTAATATCAAAAGAACAATCTCATATTTGATAAATCAACATAAAGTAGTGTTCATCGCTGCCGTGATCTCTACCGATTATAAGATTTCGACTTTTAATTACCGACACACAATGGTTTCTATTGCCATCCAATGGTCCAAGACCTTCTCATTCTAATCGAACCGCTATGAGGCATGCTGCACGAAAAGGGCAATTATCGCAAGCGTTAATCTCGGCAGCATGACGCGGAAGTGCTTCTTGACTTGACTTGCTTTTATCTAAGAAAAAGAACCCACGAGCTATGATGATGCTCCTTAGTTGTTAATCAGATTCTCCACTAGCTAATTTAATATATTTTTTGGCCAGTAAAATTTAGATTGCGACATAAAAAAAAAAAGAACCAACAAGCAATAATGATGATACTTAGCTGGTAACTGTACCGTCCACTAACTAACTTTTTTTTAATGACTGAGGAACCGCCAGAACTTCTCCTTCAGGGAGTCACACGACCCTCTAGTGTTTGGTAAAACCGTCAAGCCTCACCATAAGCCACTATTTAGATGCAAGGGAGATTGGCCCAGCATTCCATTATTAGGGCTCTCCACTTAAATCATTATAGCAACGCAGGGATTTGAACTTACGATCACAGTTTTGAAAGTGAGAATGAACACCAACGCAACTGCCCATGGGTAGGTTCCACTAACTAACTCAATATATATTTTTTGCGAATAAAGTTTAGGTTGCGATAACGCCAATGCTCTTTTTTCAGAATGGATGTGCAAGTTCAATGATCCGATTTAAGATATCATGAAGGCCGTTACGTGCGCATGTTAGCGTCTAATGATGATGGAATGTGAGCCCAAGTACAGTGCTGTAATTTTTGTAGAAATTGTCATATCATATAAGCACTTAGAAACTTTTAGTAATAGTTATTTCTATGGTATGGCAATTTGTGAAGGAGTTCTGACAAAATTGTGCTCTATAAACAAAAAAGACTTGGAAAGAAACTTTTGAAAGAATGAAGAAGAAAAGATGCTCCTAAGTAGAGGTGGAAAAATAGGTCAAAGACCTATATTTTACCCATATTTGATAATATGGGTCATAAATGGGTTGGCTTAAAAAATTAGTTGGGTCTAAAATGGGTCACTTAACAATCTCATAGGTCTTAAATGAGTTCTAAACGGGTCATAAATAGGTTACCTAATTAAATTTAAGTATTATTAATAAATTATTTTAAATATTATTAACAAGTCATTTTAAGACTATGAAAATTCTAATATTCTAATTATTTTAATTTTTAAAAATAAAAATTTGATTATTTTTATATTTTTTCAACAATATGGGTTGGGTCGGGTATGGATCGGGTTAAGGTCAGGGTCGGGTATGGGTGATTATATTTACACTACATGAATATGGGTCAAAACGGGTTAAACGGGTCAAATATGGTCTGACTCATATTTGACCCGACCCAAACACGACTCGACCCACCCATTTGACGCCCCTACTCCTAAGGATGGGTACAGCTAGAGGTGGCAAAACGGGTGAAAGATCCATATTTTAACCCATATTTAATAATATTGGTCATAAATGGATTAACTTAAAAAGTTAGTTGGGTCTAAAACGGGTCATTTAATAACCTCATGGGTCTTAAATGGGTTCTAAACAGGTCATAAATAGGTTACCTAATTAATTTTATGTATTATTAATAAATCATTTTAAATATTATTAACATGTCATTTTTAGAATATGAAAATTCTGATATTGTAATTATTTTATTTTTTAAAAATAAAATTTTGATTATTTTAATATTTTTTTAACAATACGGGTCGAGTCGGATATGGGTCGGGTCGGATATGAGTCATCATATTTATACTACATGAATATGGGTCAAAATGGGTTAAATGCGTCAAATATGGTCCGACCCATATTTGACCCGACCCGACCCGACCCGACCCACCTGTTTGACACCCCTAGGTACAACTAATATACCCGGGCTCAGTACTCGAGGCATTGTGGAAGATTGCACTGAACTGTGTGCAGGACACATTATTGCATATTGAATTTCCGCAATTTAAGTCAAGTTCAAATACTATATTTTCTTGAAAGTTGTATAAAAATATTATATTTTTACTCCTTCATTTGACTTGTTTTTGGCAATTCTTCTCGACAGACACGGAGAACATATCAAATCCATCGTTCAAGAGCTTCGAATTAAGCTGAAGATCAACATCGGTTCTTTGAATGATTAAGAAGTAAGACATAGTGAAACAATTAGATGCTTTCGACAACAACAACAAAAAAACCTGTTAGATGCCGAATCTAAACCTGAAGGAGTAAGTCTTATTGTAATACGTGTGATCAATGTCAGTGGCGGTGGCAGTGATAAGAACACTCTTGCTGGTTTTATCTTTAGCCTGGTTTTTATCTTTAGCCAGTTATCTGCTAGCCTCAACTTTTATGCAAATTGAAGAGTGCAGCTGGCCACCGAAGAGCGTATCTTAATTGAAATACTTTCCCACACTTATGCCATCACAAGGGACCTGCTACTATAAATTTCTAGTACCTGTGGTGAACGTTTTTGAAAAGGTCGTGCCACATAAATGGATTTTTTAATGGATATTTTTACGGGATGAATGATGATTTAGCATTCAATCAAAAACATAATTTTATTATATTGAATAAGTATACCAAATAAATCTTTTCAATCCATGTGAAAGTGCAACGGGCAAGTTGCATTAGCGCTATAGGTTGATGGTGAGCTTCCATAGAATATGATAGCGTGGGATAGGTGGACAATTTTCGCATTTTAAAAGCAATGGGGTTCAAAGGCAATTTTAGTACAAAAATAGATGGGGTGGCCTCATTATTTTTAATCAGTGGGGATCATGATTTTGGAGATCTTTATTTTTTTTTCAAACTAATATTTTTGGGTTCTTTGAGGTCAAGCAAAATCAAAACGAGGCATTTATTTTTCAGACATCTGTCACATTTTCCATTCGCATTCTTTTTCTGTCCTTTCTTTCCTTCCCCGGAAATGCCGGTGAGAGCATCTTTGATTTTTATTTTTCGGAGCATAAACCAATCTCATTCAGAAATCTGTCACATATCTCATCTCGAAATGACAAAAGAGTCATGAAAATACATTATCTTATGGGCCCACTGAACTCGTCGTTTAAAGGAAGAAGGGACTCATTTTGCATTTCCCTCTATATTTCCTCCTGCTTTTTAGAGGAAAATATCTTGTGGGCACACGGGAAAATCTCTCTCTCAAAAGAAAAGTCAAGGCAATGAACGTTGGGCGTGGCTCTTTGTCCGTGAGTCATGATCTTTCATTTGATATAAAACTTGAGACGTACAAATTTCTCCACTAGTGTCGAAGTCTTCGTCAATAATGATAATACATATCGACTTCACTATAGATGCATTAACGAATATTATTAAAAACAAAAATAATGATATTGATAAATTTCTCAACTCGAATTATGTTTTCCACGAAGACATTATTTCCCGTCGTTCCCTCACACCCATCAAGTTACAGTGAGAACGAAGAAGTGGATACGACACTTGGATGGTTTGCACAAAGAAACAAAAGGGACTAACAAAGACTATGCGTTCATCCTCCGGAATGGTATATGGAAGTGTGTCGTATAAAATCTAGAGATTTTTAATCTCTTTTGTTGATCAATATCTTGTCATTTTTCATCATATATGGTATATTTTTTGACATAAAAATCGAACATTGTGGCTAATATACTATTTTTTTTATTAGATCCACGGTTGATAGATAACAGCTTGCATTGCGACACTATAATGATTATACTTAGACGGTGACTATTTGATTATATCAGGTTATTTAAAATTATAAATTATATTTGTAAGTATGTGTTTAGGTGATCCGCAGAATTGAGAGGTTGTTTTTCCTAGAATAGTTGTTGACATTATTCACGAAAAAAATTTGTACGAATTTGGGACTAGATATATAATCATATATGGCTGTGCACACATTAACTTCAAGTTGGACTAGATAATAACGTGTTGACAGAACATGAAAGGCTTGAAATTTGCCCCGCGAACCACGTTGTAATTGAGTCATACTGCTCATCTGTAGCATGAGAATGATAGAACCAGAAGCTTAATAATTGCCAAGTGACCGACGATTACCAAAAAGCAACTTTAACTCCACGCCAGTTAACTCTTTAACCTCACTTTGTTTTGCCCTCTTCCGCCTCCTCCCATGCGTCTAAGTCTTAGGTCTCGCGTGACAATCATTTCGTTTCCCTATTTTTATTTTATTTTTGACAATAAGTTTAAAAAAAATCCATTTAATAATATAATTTTCATTTTTTTACTTAGAGACAAATTTTTAACCTAGATATAGATTTTGAATGAAATAAACATTTTTCTCATTACTCGCTCTCGTCACCCATTGATCACTACTAATTAACGCCCATCGCTGACTGCCACCAGCTACCACCAAACAACCACTTGCTGTCGACCATCGCTAATCGCCGGCAACTGCTTACCACTGTCGACCTTTGCCAACCACCCACCCCATTGGCTGTTGTGGCCTACCCATTGATAGTGAGAATAGAAATTTAAAAAATCCTACCAAATAAATTTTTATTTTGAAATTAAAATTTGTGTCGTTGAAGAACATTTTGTATTCAAAAACTTGTATACACAACTTTTATTTCTAGTCAAATTTTGTTATTCAGGATAAAAATGGTCATCATTTGCGCCGTGAGGGAGGAAGAGAGAGAGAGAGAGTAGCATCATAACAACAATATTGCATGTGTTAGGAAGGGAAAGACATGCAAAGAGTCAGGAGTTTGCAGAGACTTGTTATATTATTTTTGTGAAGAGAGAGAGAGACGTAATTACATACACACTTCACATTCACTAGATCTGTCAACATGGTATAATAAATCAATAAAATTGGATTGTTCTAGAGCTACTAAAGTGAGGTTTTGAAATAAATGATGATTATAATTAGTAAATCCTATAAAATTTTTTTGAAAATGCATCTTCCATGAACCTTCTCTTTCTCTCGATAGAGTTGTGTATGTAATAGCTGAAAACAAATGGATATTCACGAGATTAATGGATTAGGTGTTTCTTAGATATCGATGGACCATCTAATTTTTTTTTTGAGCATTCAATAATTCTCTGTCAGGGGTGACGGTGGGGCTCCGTTTTACATACACCGAATAATTATAAGAGACACATGATTTTTATGTTGTATTCTTTTGAAAAGTTGCCACACTTGATCTTCATTTATTTCAGTTTCATTTTGAAGTTGATTTGGCAACTTAGCATTCTAACTTGGGAGCTGAGCCCCCCTTCCTTCTTTTTCGACTCCTAGGATGGTTTGGTGAATATGAAAGCATTATTGCCCTGCATGGACATTATTATTTATGCAACTTTATTAAAGTTAGATACTTTATGAAAGCGTGAAGTGATTGGGATTGAAGTCTTAAGGAGTAGGTGAGGCCTGAAGTCAATTTACGTACAAAAGCAATGGTGGAATGGGCCCACTATTTTCAATCAAGCAAAATCAGATGGAGACATTTGCTCTTTTTGGAGATTCTGATGACATGCTAAACAATAACATGGTACAAATGCGTTAGGGAGGGAGAGACACGTCAGAATTTGAGAGTTCACAGAGAATTGTTAAGTTATTTTTTGCAGAGAAATAGATATCATTATATAAAAATACACTACATATTCACTAGATAATTCAACATGGCATAATCAATAAATGAATCATTCTAGAACTAGTAAAGTGAGGTTAGTAGCTCAAAACCTATACATATTCATAGGATTAATGGATAGGTATTTCTTAGAATTAGTAGGGACGTCAAAATGGGTCATTTGTAACTCATTTTTAAAAGGTTTAAAAATATTTGAGTAACTCATTTTTTCTCTAAAAATGGATTAAAATGGGTCATGAAAAACTAAAAAAAAAATGAGTTGAAATATGGGTGTCGCGACCTCCCCGAAGGTGCACCACCTAGGGGTTAGGCTAATGGATTGCTAAACCTAATTTAGCTCGAGCTCTCCCAAGCTCATACCAATTCACGACTTAGGTTTAAATTCTTAACATGCCAAATTAATTTCAAATGGAGTCGCCACTAATCTATTTATGGTGGGTCGATTAGAAACCCATGTAAAATACTGAGAGTAGTATTTTATCCCTACGAACCAGAGATTTTGAACTCGGGGACTTGAGAACCTAATTCTTCTATTTTCAGAAAAATAATTTGAAGGCAGCTTGAATTGATTTTATTCCCTAACATGCACGGTGGTCACGCAGGTGCGTAAACAATTATTTAAATACTCAAAGGAAAAGAACAATTATCAAAGCAATAAAACAAGATAAGACAAATCAATAAAAAAGACTCTTTTTGGGGTTTTTAATATGTAATGCAATGCATGTAATGAGAAATACTCCTATATGCAATTATCCTAATGCAATTCTAGATTAATTAATGAAACTAATTATCTATAGCTAAATAAAATCTAATTTAAAATAGGAACCAAACTAATTAATCCCTAATTTAAATTAAAAACTTATCTTAACTATAGATAATATTCTAGCATATGCAAACTAAACTAATATGCAAATGCATGAAAATCTAAACCTAATGACATGACCTAACATGCTTTGAAATATGTAAATCCTAAATTAACCTAGCCTACGTGACATGTTAATTAATTAAAGTAATTAAAAGACATGCAAAAAGGCATCTTTTAGGTTTTTTTTTATTTAATGAAAATTGGAATTAATTAAACTAATTAAAATGTGAAAACATAATCTAACACGACTCCTAAGTTTCTAAATATGATGATATGAAATCCTATGCAGTGACATGAGATTTGGATGCACCTAATCTAGATAATAAATAAATCCTAATAATGCAATGTAATAAGGAAAGACATGCATGTGACCTCTTTTTTGGATTTTATTGCACTTGAAATAAAATATATAACCTAATTTAAACATGCAATAGCTAAAATGCAATCTAATCATGCAATATGATACTATCTAATATGAATTTATCATGAAAATTTAATCTAACATGCAATTCAAGCAAGACTCATCAATTGGAAAATAATATCTAAATTCAACAAAGAAACTCGCAGATAGAATCAATAAATTGATCTTAAGCCTTAAAGATCAAAATATCAATTCTACTCCCGCGCAATTAATTATTCCGTCTAAAGCCTTATAGACGAAATAAAAAATCGATATTGCGGTTGCGAATCGAAAAATTAATTCCAATTGATAAACTTACTACCTAAAGCAAGCAAGTTAGATAGGAAATAACAATGAAATAACTAAATCAACCTGAGAAATTTTTCTTTTTTATTTTATTTTAAAACATTATAAATGAATAATAATAATAAAATAATGAAAGAAAACACGGCTTCTCAACTTTCCCAATCAGTCTTCTCCTTCGTGAGTCTCCTTCCTCGTGTGGCTTCGTGGACGACCTGCAGTAGGACTTGGTGACTTCCTGGTCACTGTGGAGGCGTGATTGATGGTGCCCGAGGGAGACCCAAGTCGTGATCGGCTCAACAAGCGGTTCCTCGGCGTCAACAACTCACGTGGACACACAAAAAAACAATGCAAAGCAGATTTGCACAAACAAATTACCAAAACAACATGTAGTGCAATGAAGCTTTCGGACGTGGGGGCCTAAGGGGAGTGAAGTCTATGCCAACAATGCAACAAAAACCTTCAAGACAGGCACAAAAGTAAAAATTAACACCACGGCATCTCAGAAATCAACCAAATCGGCGAACCCCTCTTTCGGTTTTTTTTTTTTTTTTAATTCACAGTAAACTAGAGCACGCGCAAAAAACAAAATCTTCCCTACATGGTTTGGGAACGTCAAAGAGCACACGCACTCGAGCAAGCTTGAGGCGAGGTGTCGTTCAACTATGCGCTCGTTCCGGCCACGATCCTCGGGAAAATCTGCTCGGACAAAGGGGGAGTTGTGACAAGGACCTACCGGCGACGAGGGAAGCAGAGGACGAGGGAATCGTCCAAGTCGAAAACCCAAGGTCGCGGATGATTACTCTTGGACGAACGCTCCCTCTCTCTTTCTCGCGTTCTTTCTCGCGGGAACTCTCTCGGTCCTTCTCTGTTTTCTTTAGCCGAGTAAAGCTTCTGTGTGTATCCCCCTCTCACTGCACGTCCTTGGATGCTTTAAAGAGGAAGAAGAAAAATCTCGGTCAAATCTTTTAGAAAGATTTGACCGGATTTCTTTATTTTTGCTTTATCTTCTTTCCTCCGCTTTCTTTTGTTTCTCTGCAGATTCCCCGACTCTCCTTGGTCTCTGTAGCTTTTAGATGACTTTATCAAAGGGGGAAGGATGGGATTTCGGTCAAATCTTTGAAAGATTTGACCGAAATTCCCTTTTATATATATTAAAAAAAACATGTCTTCCTCTTTCTGTTTCAATGGGTAAGGAAAAAAAAATATTCACTCAAATCCCTCAAAATTTTGACCAAATTTTGTAGATTCCTTTCCACGATTTTCATAAAAACATGTTCCCTCTTTTGCTTTAAAATGTATTTGCTTCCCAAAAATCCACTCTCCGCCAATGACTTTCCTAAATGCAAGATGCTCCCAACTACATGTAATATTATTTTTAGGAACATAAGTCCCAATTTTTAGCTTTTGTGCAATTAAATCTATATGCTAAAGTTAAAAATTAGGTGTCAACAATGGGTAACTCTGCTGACTTATATTTTAACCCACTTCAAAGGAAGAAACTCTCTCCAAAGTCTGGGCGTAACAGCCCCATTTTATCTCTCTCCTCTCTCTTTCCCTCCCCCAGCTGAACAACTCCTCCTCTCTCTCTTCTATCTTCTCTCTCCTTTTACCTTTTTCCTTTTCCCATTCAATGACTTTTCTCGCTCCCCACTGTAGCTCTCTTTTCTCTCTCTCTCTTCTTTGACCGACTCTCTCTCCTCCATCTCTCATGCATGCGGAGGGGGCCCACCACGCAGCTCCCTGTCCAGCAAAGACCACTGGCTATGCTTATGTTTTCTCGTTGCCAAAGTCTCGCCAAACTGCCACCGAAGACTTGCTAAAACAATGCCACCACCGCACTAAGCCGCATCACGCCGGACCATTCGTGCCCTCGTAGTGCGAGTTACGTGACGTTGCGAGCTCGCCGCGAGTCGTCGTCGATTGTATAATAGTTGGGTCGGAGAGTCCATGGACTGAGTCGTATATTCTACGTAATATGCATATGAATAATTGAGTAGGTGTGAATTTCCGATAATATTAGTGCATTTTAGAAATACGGGTCGGGTCTGGTATGAGTCAGGTCAGGTATGAGTCATTATATTTATACTACATGAATATGGGTCAAAATGGGTTAAATGAGTCAAATATGGGTCGACCCATATTTGACCAGACCCAAACCCGACCCGACCCACCCATTTGACGCCCCTAGATATTAGTGAAGCATTTAAGACTCTTTTTTGAGCATCTAACAGATCTTCATCAAGTGCGGCGATCATTCCATTTTGAACATGCCGAATAATTATTGGAGACAAACGGCTTTAATACTACATTCTTTGAAAATCTGTTTGTTGCCACACTTGATTTTCTTTTATCTCAATTTCCTTATCCAAGTTGATTTTGGCAGGACTTCCTTCTTTGAACTTTATTTTTGTAATACTCTAAACTGACCTAAACTGACTTTTTATAGTTTCCTTGCATCATTATGTTTTTGGAAAATGAAACAAGACTAACACGATGTCATTTTTGGCATAAAACCTAGTCATATTTTAAATTTCGACATTTTCTGATGTTAATTTTTTTTCTCAACTATTCAAATTCGATCGAACAGTGGACCTGACATTTTTCTAGGATCTATTTCTTGACTTGGGGCATTGCACTTGTCAAACGCAACCTGCTTTTACAAGACAATGATATAGACTTTTGATGAGAAACGCATTTTTGACCAAAACTAGTGATGGGCACACAATACAACAAGAGAAAGCATGATTGCACTAAGTGGACTCTATTATTTGCGCAATTTTATTAAAGCTTCATGTTTATTAAAGTATGAAGTGACTGAGATTGAAATATTATGGAGCTGGTGATGTAACAGCCCAACTTTGGGTATTAGTTAAAAAAAAATAATAATGGTAATTTTCTCCTTTATCCCTCTAATTCTTTCTATTTTCTTACTTCCCTTTTGTCCTTTGCACGTGAGCCCACGCCAGCCCACACCTTCACCTTCCTTTCTCCTGTTCATTGTCTTCCTCACGCGACTCCCCTTCCTCTGCAACCCTAGCCGCCGCCAAGCCATCAACGCGAGAAACTCGCGATTTCGTCCAACGGCAACCCACGAGATCTTCTCGCGTCGACGCAAACGGCCTCCCCATGATCTCCTCTTGACAACGAACGCAGCAGATTTCTCGCGCAAATGCCTGTAGAAAACCCAAGTTGCTGTCTTCTTCACCTCTCGCGCGTTGAATCAGAAAAAGGACGCGAACCCAAAGACTCAAAATAAACTCACCGTCACCAACGAAGCTCCCTCTCATCGCCATAGTCACCACTCATCTCACTAGTCACTCCTCAGTTGCTAGTTATTCTCAAATCCACGCCGGAGACCTTGAATTTCTCCCTGATTCCAGCTCGACTCGGGTCGAGACCCGTGGACCTGAGAAGTCGAGACCTCTCCTCACCGCCGCTGACCATCCAAGCTCCTCCAGCCGCAGTCGTCGCCCAAGAAACCTCTCGAGAACTCCCTGATTTGTGACGAAACTGGGAGTCAACATCGTCGTGACTCAAGCCACCATCGAGCCGCGCCATCGAAACACACCGTCACCGTCGTCGACGCCATCCAGCTGCCTTGCCGTGCCTCATACCGCCTTAGCTGATGCCGCAACTCGCCGGGAGGAGTCCTCAGCTTGCCATTCCTTCTCCCCTGCTCAAACCAGGCAAACAAAGGCTGTTTACAGCTTCTATGGGCTGACTTGTAGGCCCAAGCTTCTATGGGCCAAGTTTCTGTGGGCTAGATTTGGGCCCAGCAGCTTCTGTGGGCCGAACCAGGCCGCGGTAGGCCTTGATCCAGCCCAATCCAAGGGGTTGGCTCACTCTCCAACAGTCCAATCAGCCCGCGAATAAGCTTGTCGGACCATCATCGGATAACCGCCGTCGTCGTCAAATTAGAAGCTCGGAATTAGGTGAGTTTGCTCCCTAATACCTAATTAGGGCTGTTAATTGCTCTAGTAGATGTAATTTGATGTGATTAGACTTGTATGATAGTTAATATAGAATTTAGGGCCTATTTGGAGGGAATGAATGAAATAGGGGCGATTTCGTAAAATTAGTCATTTAAGGGTAGAGTTGTGAAATTGGATATTTGAAGGATTAAATAGCAAATTAATATATTTAGAAATGTGGATTATTGGTTAAGGAGGTACAAATTTGTAAGTTTTGAGGAATTAGAGACAATTTTATTAATTTTGGTCCAATTAGGCCTAAGTTAGGGTTTTTGGGTAAATTGATAAATTTAATTAGTGGGAGGACGATTGCTAATTAAATTAGTTTTGGAAATCATTAATTAGTGGATGGGAGAAAAATATGAAATTCGGAATGTTTTGAGAACAATAAGTTGATTATGTCATATTATAGCCTAATTAGGGTTTTTAGGGGTAAAAGAAATTTTGAGGGCAAAAGTGTGAATTTGACAAGTTATAGAAAGATGTGAGAAATGTTGGCTATGATGGTATCAAATCATTGGTAGTGAGGGTTTGGATTGATATTCGGAAAATTACGAGTTTTAATTGTGTTGTGCCTAGTTAAGGTTGAATTATGTAATTTTAGGTAAATTGCAATGTTTGAAATTAATTCCAGAAATTGCGTGATTGGCTAAGTGGTTGCTAATTAAGGTGATGTCACCTGTAGTTGATCGAATCGAACACTTTGGATTCGATTTAGGGATCCGGGTAAATCCCTAATTGGTAGGTCCAAGTAGTCGATTTTGGTTACTTTAAAGATTTATCTCAAATTGTTTATGGCTTAGTTGTGGATGCTTATTTATTTATTTTTTTAATGATCAATTGGTTGAGATTGATTATTAATTGCAATTAGATATTGATTGTTTCATAATGTGGTTTATTTATTTAATTCTTGGGGCTCATTATAATTGATTTGATGTTATATTATCCTAAATAATTGATATTGTGACATTTATATCGAATCATTTGGAGAACAATCTATCAAAAGGGTTTAGTGACAGATCATGGGTTGTGAGAAGCGAAGATTATATTAATTATACGGCTAGGAACCCTAGAGTGAATATCAACCTAATTAAGAAGTAGGGGGCAAACTCGATAAGTTTATCTCATCTTAAAATTATTTGTTCAGGTCCTAATATTGCAACTCCCCCTCGAGGACCAAGTGATGCAGGAGGTGCAGCCAGATAATATTAGTTTATTTGATTTACATTTGATTAAAAGGACTTTGACAATTGAGGAAATTGTTTTTTCGAATTATTCTTTTGGTATTTAAGTTGACCTTTTTAGATTCTTTTTAGATACTTGATTAGTTTATTGGACTTATTGTAATAATTAAGATACCTCAGGATTTTGGTCGGGGTTTTATTTAATTTATTCCGCTGCATTTCTTGCGTATCAATTTTGTATCCTTAGTTAGTATACATGATTAATCGATATCAACCTGGGATTATAAAAAATATAAGAACTTGTGAAAGTAATTACGAGGACTGTCGTGTACTCGGGTTTGGGGCGTGACAGGTGAGCAGGGGCGTCAAATGGGTAGGTCTCGAATCAAATATGGGTCGGACTATATTTGACCTATTTAATCCGTTTTGACCCATATTCATGTAGTGTAAATATAATGACTCATACCCGACCCGATTCGTACCAGACCCGACCCATATTTCTAAAATACACTAATATTATCGAAAATTCACACCTATTTAAGCTATTCATATGCATAAGCTACGTAGAATATACGGCTCAGTCCATGGACTCTTTGACCCGACTAATATATAATCGACGGCGATTTGCGGCGAGCTCGCGACGTCGTGCAACTCGTACTACGAGGGCACGAATGGTTCAGTCGCAGCATGGCACGGCACGACGCGACGCGGCTCAGTGCGACGACAGCATTGTTTCTGTGAGTCTTCGGCGGCGGTCCGGCGAGACTCCGACAACGGAAAAATAGAAGCACAGTTAGTGGTCCTTGCTGGACTGGGAGCCACACGCGCGGGCCATGTCTGCACGCACACATAGGAGATGGAGGAGAGAGAGTCGGTTGAAGAAGAGAGAGAGAGAGAGAGAGAGAAAAGAGAGCTTCGGTGGGGAGAGAGAAAAGTCATTGAATGTGGGGAAGGGAAAAAGGTAAGAGGAGAGAGAAGATAGAAGAGAGAAGAGAGAGAGGAGGAGTCGTTCAGCTGGGGGAGGGAAAGAGAGAGGAGAGATGAGAGAGAAAAAATGGGGCCGTTACGCGCAGACTTTGAAGAGGGTTTCGTTCCTTTGGAGTTTGCTATAAAAAATGGGTTAAAATATGGGTCAGTAGAGTGACCCATATTTTAACTCGTTTTTTTTTTTTAGTTTTTTATGACACATTTTAACCCATTTTTAGAGAAAAATAAGTTAAACAAATATTTTTAAACCTCTTAAAAGTGATTTACAATTTTGATGCCCCTACTCTTCAGTCTCATCACATTTTTTATTGTGGCAAAGCACTTGATAATATGCACCTCTTTAGATGCAATAGACCATGCATGCCCTCAATATCGTTAATCCTTCCCCCAACATCTCTCTTATCACTTATATCTCTCAAAGATCCCCCACGTGTTGATATGGCGGGCCAACACAATTCGAGATAATGAGATAATTAGTCCTCTCTTAGTTTTGTTTTATTTGCAATATCGTTCAAACATTTAAGGCATTTTTAGTTTGTGACGAAGTTATCATAGAGGACTCTAGCTGTGATAATAAGTCCATCACCGACAATTTATTATTCCTTTCTATCCCGCCTTTTATGATCGCTTGAGGAAACAATCTCGCGTCGTAACTTGTCGGGCTTAAATATAATGCTGTAATTTTTTCATGGATTGTCGCACCATATAAGCCCTTAGAAATTTCCAGCAATAGCCATTTGTATCGTATGACAAATTGCACATGAGTAATGATAAAACTGCGTTCTATATCCGAGAAGACTCAGAAAATGAAGAAACTCAGGTGCTCCCAAGGATGGGCAGAGCCAATGTAGCCGACCCAAGTACTCGAGGCATCGTGGAAAATTGCACTGAACTGCGGGTACAGTAAATATTATTGCACATCGACTTTCCACAACTTAAGTCAATTTCAAATGTTATATTTTCTTGAAAGTTGTATTAAAATGTTTTTTTTTTTAACTTCTGCACTTGACTTGTTTTGGCAATTCTTCTTGACACACGCGAGGAACGCATCAAATTGATTGTTTGAGAGCTTCGGGTTAAGCTGAAGGTCAAACGTAGGTTTATTACCGATCATGCTGTTGTACTGAACGATCAAGAATGCTTTCAACCAAAAAAAGAATAAATTAAATGCTGAATCCGAAGGAGTAAGTCTTAGCGTAATACACGAGATCAGTGGCAGTGATAAGATGACTCTCGCTGTTGTTATCTGCTAGCTTCAAATTTTTATACAAATTGAAGAGTGTATCTTAAATCAATCACCTTCCCGCACTTATTTCATCACAAGTGTCATATTATGTTAAATTTCTAGCACTTGTGATGAACATTTTTGAAAAAATCATGATGCTCAAATGAATTTTTTTTAAAGTCGTAGTGGAAAAAAGCTATAGTACTGAAGTCATCAAAGAATTATTATGGTACTCGAGCGAGTGTCTTATGAAAAATTTGATGCCATTTTTCCAGAGTTAGATTAATACAGCTAGGGGCATCATGGACTTTCTATATACTATGACGACCCAATCGCGCAGGCGCTGCAAGATGCTTTTGCATGAAGATGATACCAACTTTTCAGGCCGAGAAAAGCATGTTGCTCAAAACTGGCGGTCTTCACATAGTCCGACATGAGAGCACTATTGCACTAGCGGACACTACGTATCTGGGCAACTTTTCAAAAGCCGATGCATAAAGAGCTCCCGAAGTGACTCTAAAATCAGAGTGCATTATCTGAATCGGAATCTTGGGAATTTTTACTGCAATATACGGCTGATTGCTGGAGCTTAGCATGCATGAAACGATTGATGGGTGATGATAGTGGCCAACAGCTGGATAGCCTTTGCGCCTTGCAGGACGCGAGGGACATCTTTGGAAAGTAGAATATAGTAACACCACATATATAGACGTGCCGTGCCCATGCCGTCTCATCGCCATTCCCTCGTCTAAATGATTTCTTCCTTACTCTAGCTTTCGATCCGCGCCGTCTGCTAGAAGCCCTCTCTCGTGTGGGCTGTTCCTTTCGTTGGAAGCGCTGTGCGTTCATCACATCGAATCTTTCCCCTTCTTCATTCGTTTTCTTTTCTGGGTTCCATTAGTTTCTCTTTCACCTTCCTCAGCATATATAGATTCTTAACTTTCATTTCTCCACAAAGAGGAAGGGGAGAAGGCCAGAAAGATAGAAGTGACAAAGGAGGGGAAATGGCGGGTATTGCCGAGTCTGTAGCTGCCAAAGTGGCAGAGTACCTGGTGGCTCCGGTTATTAGTCACTGCGGCTACGTGATATTCTCCGACCGCTACGTTCGCGAACTTAATGAAGAAGTTGTGAAGCTGGACAACGCGAAGCAAAGGGTGGAGCACGACATCGAGTCTGCTCGAAGGTATCAGAAGCCGATCGAAGCCGACGTCCATAAATGGATGGAGGATGCGGAGACCGCCACCAAAAAGGCGCGCCCCGCGCAGGCACACGATGGTGAAACCAAGAAAACTTGCTTCTGCGGGTGGCTTCCCAACCCGAAGGAGCGTTATCGTCTCGGCAGGGATGCGATGAGGACAGTCCTGTCCATCCAGGATCTCATTCTGCATCGTCCACCCGAGAGGGTCTTCTACGAGAATGATCCGCCCGGGCTTGTTGGTGGTGCAACCGACTTGAAGTCCCTGGTCGGTGGTGATGGAGGCGACACCATCACCGATTCGCGAGCCTCCATCTTTGAGGGCATAATGAAAGCTCTGGATGATGAGAAGAAAAATGTGATTGGGGTCTACGGAGCTGGCGGTGTGGGGAAGACTACCCTGTTGAAGGAAGTCGAGAAGAAACTCAGGAAAGATAAAGATAGGAGACCGTTCCACACGATCGCCTATTCGAAAGTGTCGCATAAACCGGACTTGAAGAATATCCAATACGATATCGCTCACGCCTTCGGTGTAAAACTGGAGCCAAGCGAAGTCGGAAGACGAGATTTTCTCAGTACGACATTAAAGGACGATCCGACGAAGAAGGTTCTCATAATATTGGATGATCTGTGGGATAAACTTGATTTGGAGGCAGTCGGAATTCCTTCGGGAGACGAGAGCACGAAATGCAAATTGTTGCTCACTTCGAGAGATAGAATTGTGCTGCAGCAAATGCGTGCCCATGAACCATTTTGTCTTGAAGGTTTAAGATATGAGGAAGCTTTCAGCCTATTTGAAAAGACATGCGGCGACAAGCTCAAACACGATGAGGGATTGAAGCAAAAGTGGCTCAAGTGGTAGCGAAGCTTGCAGGTCTGCCTCTTTTGATTAATTCCGTTGCAAGCACCTTAAATGAAGTCGGTGAGTCCACATTGGACAACGCTTTAATAAAAATAAAAGACCCAGATATCGAAAAAATAGTGAAGTTGAGTTATGGCCATTTGGAGGGAGAGGAGACCAAGTCTTTATTCTTGCTCTGTGGTTTTATCTGCGGGAGAATCTCAGTCGAACTTCTTCTAGGGCTCGGCATGGGTTTGAGCTTGTTTGAAGGATTCCATAATATACGAAGTGCAAGGATAGAATTGAATGAAATGCTCCGTAGACTCCGTTCTATTTGTTTGTTGCAGGATGGCGGCGATGACGAGGAAAATGTGACCATACATGATCTTTACAGTGAGGTGGTCATCTCAACTCCATTGACAGGTCAGAATTCCATGATGATTCACCGCAATGCTGGATCATGGCCAATGGAAAAGCTGGAGAAATGTTGGGTATGCCTAGTTAATGTTGGCAGCAAAAGGCTTGCTGAGCTGAGGCTGCATTGGTTTCCCGACTCGAAGATATTCATGTTGTCAGAACAACATGGTGAGGGAGGTTGCCTTGGACTGGATTTCACATCCATGAAGGAGCTCCGAATCCTATATCTTCACTCCATCAATTTTACTGGTCTACATTCATCGTTCGAAATCCTCGAGAAACTCCAGTCATTATATTTACATGATTGCGATGTGGAAAATGTTGCAATTCTTGGCAACCTCAAATCATTGCAGATTCTCAGCTTCGCATGGTCCAAAATTTCTATTTGCCTAAGGATATAAGAGAATTGACGAAGTTGAAATTGTTGAATCTAAGCGGTTGCTACAAGCTTGAGGAAATTAAGTCTGGTGTCTTGGGAGGCTTAATCAACTTGGAAGAGTTGTATATGCCGGAAAGCTTTAATCGATGGAGGGACGAGCATGAATTATCCTTAGAATCGAGTAATGCTATCCTTGCTGAGTTACAGAGCTTGACAAAGCTAACCACTCTGAAAATATACATCCATGATCCCACATACTTTTGAAGGATGATTACCTGCCATTTGAGGAGCTGATGAGATTTTGGATCAATATAGGGAATGTTCGCTGCAGGGAATTTGAAGGTTTGACAACCATGAAGCTCAAATTGGAAGGTGCTATGGCATTCTTTCAAAAAAATGGGTTCAGAAAACTCTACAGAAGACTCAATACTTGCATTTGGAGGGATTGAGAGAGTTCAACAAGAAGAGCGCTCATGAGCTGTGCAGCCAAGGATTTCCAAAACTAAAGCATATGGACATTCAAAATTGTTCCTCAATCAAGCACATAGTCAGTTCATCCGATGGTTCCTTCCCGATTTTGGAGTCTTTGTTCCTCGATAATCTGATTAATCTGGACAAGATAAGTGATAGCCTAGAGTTCTTCAGCCAATTGAAAGTTATAAAAGTCATACAGTGCGATCGATTGGAATACCTATGGAGTATTTCACAGATGCATCGGCTTGCACAATTAGAAGAGATCGAAGTAGGTCGGTGTGACTCGATCCAAGCCATTGTCATAGACAATGAGAGAAAAGATATAGTTGATGCCGATAGCAGGGTTGAGTTGCCTAATTTATGTCGTCTGGAATTGGCTGGATTACCAAAGATGACGAGCTTTTGCATAGTAGCTGGAATCGCATCGGATGGTGCTCCAATACAGGTAGCTTCTTCATTTCCTCACTGTGTCAATCCTATTTATTGAAGGACTAAAAGTTTCATTAATTCTCAAATTTGCAAAGGTGACCAATATCATACTATGATGGGGGGATTTAGGATATGGTTTTCTTGATTTTCACCGAACTTATAACTTATTGGGTTGACCCTTGATTACTTGTACATTTTAATGTTTGTGTCACAAATAGAAAACCTCTAAGTATTAACCAGAGGCTACACATTTTGATCAGCATTCAGCTAAATCTAGTGGGAAGCCCCTTTCTACTACGGATTTTTTTTTTCAAATTTAGATAATTACACTAATTGCACAGGCTCTCGCATGGATTTCTTCTATGACTAATTTATTACTCATTTAACATTTTCAATAAGTAGTAAAAACAGTGCATCGAATGTAGAATTAATGAACGAAATTGAATGGTTTTGATATAAAGAAAGCGAACTTTTTTTAAATAAACGAAAGGCGAAAGGAGAGCCAGGTAACAAAGAAAATCCACAAAATTCATGTCCCACCTACATGCAAGTTGCAATTGATTCCAATACATCATGCCAACATCAATGTGTCAACGTAAGCTATTTTGGGGATATTTCCGTCTCCATTCTTTCAGGCAAAATTGAAGATCTAAGCTTTTGCTCTTATAAAAAAATTCAGTTTAAAATACATGAAATTGATCAATTGAGTTCTCGACATATACTTTATGTGACGGAAGGGATTTTGAACGAGTTAGGCTCCACTTTGCAGTTGGATGTATCATATTTATAACTATCTCGAAATGGGGGTGAAAATGCTACCTAGCATTTTTTCACTAAGTTGTGGCATTGTCTGCTTTTGTTGAAATCTTATTATTCCATCCTATCTTAGTATTATGATTTTTAATCTTGTGTTATATATATATATATTGTGGCGGCTTATTCCTCTGTTGTTTATGTCAATAACCATTTGTCTTTCTTTGTTCCAATCTATTTCCTTTTATTAGATCACACAGTATCGTCTAAGCAAAATAAATAAATAAAAAAACCATGCAAGGCGTGTGACAACTAGTGAGAGATATGGAATTAATTATTTTCTTTTATCTGATGTTAGCGAGAGCAAGGTGAAGTTTTTTGTCATCTGTTGGCAAAAGGTAGATCGAGGTAGTTTTGGTTTTCGTATCATTTTTGTTTCATTTGTTGGCATGATTTAGATTGAGAAGAATAGGCTAGCGAATAAAATTTACGAAGCAAAGAAAAAAACACTTTCATGAATCTTTAATGGAAGTGGCAAAGCCCTCACTGAGTTTCATTGTGGCACTTTGTTAGGTTGGGTTCCCTCGCTTGGAGTCCTTGGTGATGGTTGGACTCCTCGACCTGGAACAGATACTGTACGGTCAACCTCCATTAGAATGCAACAGTCTGAAATCAATAGAGATAAGGGAGTCTAAATCCACGTCGAGCATTCTGAAATCAGATTGGATACTGAAGTTGCCGAATTTGGAGTCATTGGAAATTGACAGTTCTCCATCAGCAGAAGCAGTTTTCTACTTGGAGGAGCTAAAAGTCACGGAACGTGTGGAGATTCTCTCTCGGCTAATGGAATTAGAGTTATCTAATTTGCCAAACCTACGGCACATGTGGAAAGAGAATGCACAATTACAAGGAATATCGGTATTTCAAAACCTGAAGAAACTCGAGGTCACCAATACAGGGCTGGCATTTCTCTTTCCAGTTTCTGTGGCTAAATGTCTTAGAGAAATTTCAGAAATTGAAGTGGCCGGTTGTAAAAATATGGAGGCAGTGGTTGTGGATGAAGATGGAAGAGGTGAAGGGCCAAATGATATTATAGAATTCCCGCTACTGAAGCGGCTACGTATAAATACCTGTCCCAAGATAAAATCTTCTCATATATTTGTGGAAAGAAAGAGGCAATGGCCGCTACTTCTAATTCACAAGATGCTTATTCCGATTCCTTCTTCAACCAAAAGGTATGCATCCCTTCTATTTTTATTATTACCTATAGTAGTAATAAGGATGTGATTTGCGGGGCAAGTTATATTATCTTTTTGAATACTTTTATTAGGTTATATTAGTTACAATGTTTTGTTAAATTATAATTACATTTGTCAAAGTAATGTCACTAGGCGAAAATTCATTCTTCAATCGCATCAAAGAGATGTTGTCAAATTTTTCATAATTATGATTTGACGCATGACTCTTATGAGCAGGTTAGTTTACCAAGCTTGGAGATTTTACACGTTTTCAGAGTAGGATCCGTCAAAAGGATATGGCCACGTGAACTTCCCAAAAATTCCTTTGATAACTTAGCTGATCTCGGCCTTTCTAATTTGTTTGAGCTACTCAACGTCTTCCCATCGTCAATCAAAGGGAGATTGCACAACCTGAGAGAAGTATGGATTTGGGGTTGCCCCTCCTTAGAATCTCTGTTTGAGTGTGGGTCCCTCAATTCAAGTATGACGGAACAAACAGGGATATTGCCGGTGAGGGAAGCAAGAAGGTTAAGCCCCGTGGTGAAGAGCGACTCTCAAACGGTTTTGGCTCTTCCTAATCTGGAAAAATTCATCGTTGACTGTTGCTCAAAGCTAAGATATCTCTTCCCCTATGCTGTGGCCACTACTCTAGAGAAACTCGAGTTGCTACACATTAAAAATTGCAAACAGATGAAGGAAGTGGTTGCCAAGGAAGAAGGTGGCCGATCAAAGGCAGGCGTGTTGAGTTTCCCTTTTCTGACAGATTTATATATTTCTCAGTGCCCTAACTTTGCAGCATTCATTCCAAATCCTACAAGTGTCGTGAGGCCATCGGGCGAGACAACTAAAGAGAATGATGAATTGCGACAGTCATTGTTCAATGAGAAGGTTTGCTCTATCCCTTACTGTGATCATTCATATAATATGTTTTAGATCGAACAATGTGATAATTTGCTCCTACTATCCTCCTCTATTGCATCATCCTTGTGCAGGTTACATTTCCCACTTTAAGCAAAGTATTTATTAAAGACGTTAGGGTCAAAGAGTTATGGAACAATCAAATTCAGGATGATTCTTTTTGCAAATTGAGATCTCTTATTTTGTGGGGCTGTGACAATATACAACATATTGCCCCATCCCACGTGTGGAAGAGGCTGCAGTGCTGTCTCGAGATCCTAGAAGTGACATCGTGCCGCTCAATCGAGATTATATATGAAAGCGACGCGATGGATACAGAGATTGGTAAATTGAGGAGCCTCATTTTGCATGATCTCGAGAACTTGAGGCACATTTGGCGGTACGATGATCTCCCCAACATCAACGTCCCATTTCCGAACTTGAGAGACATAGAGATTCTAAGATGCCCACGTTTGAGAATACTTTTTGAAACCTTCACCACTTCATTTCTCGGGCAAATCAAATGGCTGGAGGTGGAGTCATGTGACGATATGGAATTGATTACTGATCATGGAGAATGTGAAGAAGCGATTTGCACAACAATCACCTTCTCCGAGTTAGACGCGCTCCAACTGAAAGAATTGCCGAAATTTAGAAGGTACTTACCTGAGAAATACCATGCGGAATTCCCATCCATGCGAGCCTTGATTATAGTGGGCTGTGGGAAAGAGCCAGACCGATCTGATGAATCTAACCTTGTTCGCTGCGAATTTGAACGGGAAATTGACCGGTCATATTGGCGTCCGGATAACTGATGGAGATTGTGAAGAAGCGATCTGCATGACAATCACAATGTTCATGATGGGAATGTCTTATCCTCTGTTCGTATTTGTGTCCGGAGAACTGATGGATGCCCACGTGTCATATAATCGATGCATCCTTCTATGTTCGCTTGACTATAGTCAACGATTTGTGAGATCTTGATTAATAGATCGTGACAGAATTGTTGTGTTTTATTTTTTTATGTCCTCCGTCCAAACTTGGATGACATGCTTTAAAAGCTAGCATACATCATTAGCAAGCTAAATACAACCAATACACTCAGCAATTAGCCATGAAATTTCAAATTAAGGATAATAAATTGAATTTTGGGTTGTTCGAGTAGGTAGGGGAAATTCTATAGAATTCGTAACTGTCTCAATGTTTTTTTTCTACTTTTTTTTATTGTTTGAATATGAACAGGAACAATCCAACGGCTTTTTATATGTACTATGGGGGAAGAGGGGCAAAATTAAAGTAAGTCGTTATGATTCAATCGAAGATGTATAATATATACGACCGAACTATGCATTGTTGTCTTCTCGAGGAATTTTGCACTTCCGTTTTTTCACAAACCCACTTTTATTCTCGAAAGATCTTTTTGCGATTTTGCTCTTGCGTCCGACAGCACTTTGAACACCCTGAAGACTCTCCAACGTCTACTTTGGATGTTGCAACTCTATAAAATAAAATAAGAAAGATTCAAAGCTTGCTGAAGGATTTGGTTACCAACTTCTCCAAATTTTACAAGCGTGGTTCATAAGTGGACTAGTGGACTGGTAAATTACCAATTTCTTTTCACTCACTCGTAAATTGTCTACATTTTGGGGGATTTAGCGATATCCAAATAAATTTGATTTAGCAATGTCCAAATAAATTCACTAATTATGTGCTTTTAAAAAAAAGAATTAGAAGTGTGGTTCATAAGTTATTAATAATGCAATTAGATTATTTATATCAGATTAATTTGTAAATAACCTCTTAGACTAATTTGTTAGGATCCCATCCCGAATTGAGGAGGTGAGGGATTCAAAGGCCCTACTCTATCTTGTATAACATATTGAGGCATGTGTTCAGCACTGTTTCAATCCCATCTTTGGATACCACGGTTGAATCCGTTAGCCCGTACTCAATTCGAGCTTGTTGCATGCCAGGATGACTCCAATTGAAACTAAAATCACTTAATCAGGAAGATTGCTTTAAGAAATTAAATTGAAATTTAAAAGAAAAGAACACATGCTTGGAGGATTTATGTTATATAAATAAGGAGATTAAGACTGCTAGGGATAAGCATGTAATGTTGAAAAGAATGAGCCGGCACACGCATTAGATAAGGACATGCCAGAATGTTTGTCCCAATGCTCGAGACGGGTTTAAATGACACTTTTGTTGTCAGTGCAGCTTGGTTGGTTCTGCCCTTCCACTGGATAAGAAACTCCAATTCTTACTGGAATTTTCCCGATTCAATAATTTGGTTGGTCTCTCGACATTCCATGCTCTATACAATTCATTACCTCAAGGGAAAAAAATGTGTATATCAAAAGACTTTCTCTTTCACGCCTTCAACTCAAATTATCTTTTGCACTCTGCACTTTTGCTCAGGCCCATCAAGCTGTAATAAGAACGAAGAAATAGAGATAAGCTGTAAATGTTTTGCATAAGGAAACCGAGTGACTGAATAAGACAACCTCTTCATCCTCCAAAATGGTGCGGGGAGATGTTTTATAAAGGAACGAGGGTACTTTCAATTTCTTTGGCGGTTCAATATCTTCTAATTTTTTTTCTACATAATCCTTTTTTTTAGTAAGTATATCTTTTTAACTATACCGTTTCCTAGGTTCACGGTCAATATAAAAACAGCTTGTTGGGTTTAATGATCCCATAAACATACAAGTAATAACATAAAAATACAATTTATATTCACTTGTCCCATAAATGAGGTGCAATTACTCAATGAAATTGGGTTCTCATGGAACTATAAAAGCGAGGTTTCCAGAAATAAATTATGATTATTGTTAGTAACTTTTATAGGAAAAGAATGAGAAGGCATCATCTATGAACCTTGAGTTTCTCCCAATGGAGTTATGTATGTAGTTCAAACACAATCTTAGATGTCTTTTAGATATAATAGAAAAGTTCAGGATTATTTGAGCATCCAATTGATCTCCATCAGATGCGGCAATCCCTTCATTTCACACACATCGAGTGCCTATTCGAGATACGCAAGTATGTACTCTCTGCAGTGACCTCATGAAAATGCGCAAATATGGTAATTCAATCACTAGCCTTGGGTGTGGAGGATAGATATCTTACCAGTTGAACGATATTATAGGATTGAAAGATAAACATTGCTCTGTTTTCTCGAAAGAAACTGATCTAATATAAAGTGAAAGCTCTTAATTTTTTTTCCTTATAAAACAATTCTTACTTTCGTAAATGAAAACTGTGATGGTGGTCACGGTGTTATATCACATCCTTTTGAAAATCTTTTGGTTGCTCCACTTAATTTTTTTTCCGTCTCAATTTCTATTAAAAGTTGATTTCGGCAGCTTAATGTTTATAAGGTGTCAGCGGAGCCCATCTTGGTCTTTTACAATTCCTGGGAAGGTTTTGGAGAATATTTCTTCTGCGCTAATAATTATTGCTTTGTTAAATTCTAACCTAAATCTCACATTATATATGTTTTTCCCTGTGAAAGAAAGAACTAAGATGCAATCCTTGTGTAGTTATTGGACTAAAAAATAGCTTTAATTAGCTTAAATATTGAGATTAATAGGGAGATTGAGTGTGGGCCTCGTGGATCTTGTCTTTGTTACTTTTTGTCCAATAAATCGAGCGCTTTTTTGTGTGTTGTTTCTTGGTCACTTGCACACTTGCCCATACGTGTTTGATACCGGAGAATGGAGCTTACATGCTCGGTTGAAGAATTATAATCGCTGCTAGAGTTGGATCTATCGTGGTCATAAGGTTTTATTATTGTAATTCATCCTTCAATAGAGGATTTCGCTATAATTAGCATATCTCACTTTTACGTTACATCCCTCGATATCAAGAAAAAGAGATTATACATACTCGGTAGCTATTCATGGGCCAAAATCCAAACTACCAATAATGGCTCAAACTATGAAAGTCTCAAGAAGTATGAATTATATCCCAACATAGAACAAAAACAGAGCTCCTTCACACACGAAAGGGGCTCGGCAAATTCTCTCTAGCCCACGGCCATTCCTTTTTTATCTTCATTCCCACTTCATTGTCCTCTCCATTGCCCTCCATCCAACATCAGCCACTGCTGGCCACCAAAGGACATGGCATGCTGAGAAGCAACAAGAATAGAGAGCACTGATTGAAAGCAAATATGAATATACTCAACCTTTCCTTGAAGGCAAACTGCCAGTTCAGTCATGTCTACCTTCATTCTTTTTTTTATACACATATAACATCACGTCTTGAGTAATCTAATCAATTTTATAAAAAGCCCTAAACATAGATATTTTCTCTTGCAAAATTTATTTAACTATTAATTACTCTAGATTTATAGATTTTTAGGTGTGTAGTTTATGATTTTACTAATATCGTAAGAATTGTTTCTTGAAATATTCCCCAGCCATATAGTCCATTTTACTTCTTGTTATCAAGACATTTTGCTCTGAACTCATTATGACTTAATGTACTTAACGAGCAAAGATCAATTTTATTATCATATGGTACCAAGAGATTTTCCTATACTTTTCTCTTGACAAAGCTCTTCTAATATATTTGAAGAGGAAGAATATTTTTATTTAATTATCAATGAATTTAATGTGCTTAAAATCAATTTTAGCACAATATATTAGATTTTTAGGCTCTTTCAAAAATTCGCAAAATACATTTAATGATGTTGCTAACTAATAATAAACTTTTCATCATATCACTTAGTTTTTTTGTCTCACGAAGAAGATCAAAACAGGTTTCTTCCTTCTCGATAATCCAAGTGGAGGAAAACCTTATGATCAGCAAGGCAATTTAGAAATAATGTGGTCATGGCGGTATTCTATGTTTCCACTGTTCAAATGGTCATTCTCGTTTGGTTCATCATCATGAAAAAAGGAATGTGAGAAATCTCGAGAGTAACATGACTCAGCGCCACGTCTGTCTTCCTCCTCAAACTCTTATGCGTTTTAGAGAGAGAGAGAGAGAGAGAGACCGCAGGCGATTTGTGGTTAAGCTCTTTTGAATGGTTTATGAGGAAGAAACGCACTTGGGTTATGAAGAGGGAAAAGGTCGTCTACATGAGTTGAGGTTCGTGTTCGAATGCAAATCATGTGGCTGCATGAATAAAAGATAGGTACCGCTTAGTTTTCCTGAGAAAACTAATGTAAGTTAAAGTGAAAACTCTCAATTTTTCCTTTTAAAAAAATTCTTACCTAAACAAGAACTATCGTCGTTTTATATTACATTCTTTGGAAAAGTTATCACACTTGATTTTTAGGAATTACCAAAAACAAAGTTTGCTTATTTCATTTGTACTAATTCAATGATAACTCTTTTAATTTGGCCAATTGAGTCTTACATCTTTTGACGTTTTATTAATATAGTTTATCCATCTAATTTTACCTAAAAGGCATTGATGTGAATGCCGGCTGTCTTACGTGGCACGACACAGATGGTCTGGCCGGCACACCATTGAAGCTAACATGAACAATTTTTGTACCTTATAAGATAATTTTTCTATATTTTATTTCTTTTATTTTCTTTATTTATTTCTTGGTTCTTCTCTCGTCATGCGCAGGACCACTTCCATGAGACCGCATCTTTTATCCTCAAATATTTGTTAGGCATCTCCTCAGTTACTGAACTTGGCATGCGTGGCCGTTAGAGCATTCTCTACGAACGAATCAAACTCATGGCTGAATTATTGTTCCGCTCAATGCATCATCAATCTGAGCAAAATGATAAGTAGATCACCTATGGAAATTTCAGAATCCATCTCTATTCCCTATGGCTTCGCAGCAGACGATATGTCCAGTGCTTCAGCGACGTCCCCATTCTCACAATACTCAGAAACCATCGCATTTCATGAGCATGTATCTCAAAACGGCATATCATCAAACACCCAACGAGCACTACCTAAGTAGTCATGCTAAAAGCACACATGGGCACCGAGTAAAATCGGATACCCGGATTCACAACTCCGCTTTGGATTTGAGCAACGGAACCTTTCTCCCTCCACTACATTTTCGACGAGTTTCACTGACATCAAAAGCTAAGCATGATAAAACTTAGCGCGATCCACTCTTTGTGGAAGACCGGATTGAGCAGATCAAGATCCCTCTTTTCCTTCCGAACTCGGATTTCGATTTGCAGAGCACTTGTGGGAAGGATAGAAGTAGGATGCGGAAGAGAGTCGCGATGGTTTATGCGCGTGTTCTTTTAGGAGAGGAAGAACGGCAATGAGAAGTGAGGCTTTTTAGCTTAGGGTCATGGGCCGGAGTACGATGGGCATGGTTTATGGGTTGGTTCAGATTGAAATGCTTAGGTCATTGGGCCGAACTAGGCCTTATTGGACTCTCTCTTCTTATTTTAAATTTATTTTATCTATTACTAATTTTTGTTCTTTTACTATTGTTTATTCCATTTTTTCTTACAAAAATATATGCTTGATGTGTTGACTAAAATTTGGATGCCAACAATGGGTTCTATGGAGGGAGAGGGAGAGGGAGGGAGGGAGATTGTGCAATACACTATACAAATAAAAATGATGTATTAAAGTAACCCATGACTACACATAGGAGGAAAAAGAAGTATATGTTCAGGAGAAAATCAATTAAAAATAGATAATATTTGATAAATCTTACGATCCAAAAGTAGTATGGGTACTCGTAATGTCACGTCCCCATTCTTCGGAGACATAGCCATACCTTCAGGATCAAATTTCACTTCAACTCCCGCCAGTAATTCCGACTCCAACATTCAATCACAGAAATTAAGAACAAGAGCTAAGATAGAAACCTTAAATTACTTCATTACAAACAACTTCATAACGGGTCTACATCATTCCAAAATACAAAAGAGATCAGACCAGGAGGGAAATATCAGAAGTCCTAGGGTTCAAGCCTTCGCTTAGCTGTACAATCAAAAGTCGCGGGGAAGGGTAAAAGGGGTGGACTAGCCTACGGTGCACTAACCGATTTTAACCACTTGCGTACGCTAAGAGGCTTCGGGTCGATAACAGTCCCATCATCTGAGTCATCTCTCCCGTCGGAATCGTCGTAACCAAACTCGTAGCCTCCCCAAGGTACTTCGCATCGCTTCGAGAGGTACTCCATCTTGGTCTCTAGGAAACCCATGTACTCTACTACATGCTGGTGTGGAAACCGAGTCTGCTTCGGGATGCTCCAAATCCACTCGGTCTAGCTCTGAGACTCTATGACCATCCCGGACTCCCTCACCCTCTGATTAATCTCACACCCTCTATCGATAGGTTGGTCAGAGACCATTCCTATCTCTTCCTCCAGGTCTTCTGCCTCCTCGTCCGAACTAAAGGGAGCCTCCAGCTCCGAGTCCTCATCCGGGTCCTCCTCCTCCAAAGGTTCCACCTCCAATTCCTGTTGATCCCAGTCCTCTTCCTCGATGGGCTCCTCCTCCAATGGCTCCTCCTCCAAAGGCTCCTCCTCCTAGAGGTCCTTCTCCTCTAGCTAGTCCTCCAAGTCGGAGAGTTCCTGCTCCAAGTCCATAGTAGGGTCCTAGGATGGTGGGGGTGGTGGAGTGAGATACTTGGTATCCTAGTGAACAAACCCTAACCTTAGATTAGGAACACCCCTACCCTAGGGTCCTTAGGACGTCCCTCTCAACTCTCAGTCTCTAAACAGTATGTCCGACTATCCTAGCTAGGGAACCGACTTTAACATCTCACATCCCAAGATCCTATCATACTGCGCATAGTACTCGCGACTAGTCTAATCCGGAAGACTCCCCGTCTCATGGTCGCCAAGAGTAATTGATCGAATTAGATCACACGACTAATAATCTAGTAATCGAATTTAATAAATAAATTGCAAGGCTAATGATCTAATAGTCGAATTTAATAAATAAATTGCAACACTAATAATCTAATAATCGAATTTAAATAAATAAATTGCAAAGCTAGTGATCTAATAATCGAATTTAATAAATAAATTGCAAAGCTAGTAATCTAATAATCGAATTTAATAAATAAGTTGCAAAGCTAGTAATTTAATAATCGAATTTAATAAATAGATTGCAAGGCTAATTTAATTTTGCTAATTTAATTAAGTAACTCCCAAAAATAATATGAAGCATGAGACCGACACCGTCACCATTTCAAGGTGCTTAATCCACAGCCACGTCCAAGTTGAACTTTTTCAACTTTCTCAAGGGCTTGTGCCCTCGGCACCACCACATGCCAAATTATAGTACTGAGGTGCCTCTCGCATTCAGCACGGAACGTCACCACTAGGCTATCACCGATCGATCCATCCATTTTATGCGGCCAAACAATCAGTCAATTAGTCAATCAATCAATCAATCCCAATTTCTAGGAATCCTAACGATTTTAGCCATTCTAGTCAATTCTACCCAATTTCTACTAAAGCAGTAAATGCGCCTAATAAAGATTTAGAGCCCACTCACTTGTGAGTCTCTTGGCTTTCACTCTGCTGAACCAGACACCTTCTGACGGCCAAGAGAAAATAACTCCTTTTTTTTTTGCCCGCCTTCATTTTCTTTTGTTTTCTTTTCTTCCTTTTCTCCTTTTTTTTCCTTTTTTTTCTTTCTTTTCTTTTCTTTTCTTTCCTTCTTTTTTTTTCTTTCTCTCTCGGGCTGCCTGGGCTGGGCCGGGCCGGCTATTGGGCCTCGTGGCTGAGTTTGGCTCGCTAGGCCGAGCTGCCTGGCCTGGGCTAGTCTAGGGTCGGGTTGCTAGGCCAGCTTGCTAGACCAGGTTGCTGGGCCGACAGCTTAGCCCGTTGACTAGTCTCTAGCGACGGCGTCTACTGTGACATCCTGAATTTTCGACATTGTCTCGATAAAATGAAATGGGCTTTTCGCCGACGCGCCTATGGTACTTTTTCTCAGAGCTGATCACTCACGAGTTTAATACTTATTAGGTAAAACTGTCAAGAGATATAACCGCGGTAAAATCCCTAAAAGCTACCTAGTGAGTTGGATTGAACCTAAATCGTGTTCGGTTGATTTTAACCATGAAATTGAACTCGGATTCGGAATTCGAACGTTCGAGCGTGTCACAATTTATTTTTTTTAGGACCTCATCTCATCTTTTAGAAGAATTCCATCAAGCCGGGAATTTTGCGGAAAAATTCAAATTGGACAAAAAGAATTTATGGAAATTCGGATGGGTCTCTTTAATTAGATTTTTGGGCTATCAAATTGAATTATTTAGTGGATAAATGGTGGAAATTTCGTGGGGGCTGATTAGGGGGTTTATTTGACCTTCATTCTTGGCTTGTTTGAGAAACTTTGGAGGAGAAAATTGCCATTAGTCATAGTATAAGACTATTGGGGCTTACTCTCAAGTGCTTGGGATATTTTGGTGGACTTTAGAGGCTTCTTGCTTCCCTTTTAGTAGAAGCCACGCCTCTTTATTATTCTTCTTCTTCTTCTTTCTCATTTTCTTCTCTCTCCCCTTTCTTTTCCCCTCTTCCACCGCACATCTCCTGCTTCTTTGACTTTTTTTCTTTCCCCCTCTCCTTTTCTTTTCCCTTCTACTGCACGCCACCCCCTGCAGCCTGCACCCCGTCCCATCTTACTCTCTCTCTTATTCTTCTTCTTCTTTTTCCTCCCGCGGACGCCGAGGCCTTCTGCTTCTTCTGCTTCTTCTTTATTTCTTCTGCTTCGTTGTTCTTGCTCCCTCCTCGACACGACTTGGATGCTCCTCCGTGTCACCGCGTCTACCACTCGAAGGTTCACCTTGGTCGTCGGAGCTCGTCACCGCCACTGTGGACGCCGTGCAAGGCTTTTAATTTGCAAACCCTAGCTCCCCGCCAAACCCATAGCGCTAGCCACGCCATGGATTTTTCTTGCCTTGTCGCCTCAGTTCGTCGACGTAGCTCGCCCCACAAATGCCAAGCCAATGTCGGACAAGATGCCTTGAGGCTTGACGCGAGTTACGGCTACCACCCACGTCGAAATTGGCTCATAGTTCGGCTCCTTTGTTTTCCTTCCTCGCTAGATCCACATTCCATGGATAAGCCGTAGCCATGCCGTCGCCCACGTCGCCACCGCCACCCTCGCTGGAGTCTTGCCGGAGGGTCGTCGGAGACTCGCCGGAACCCTCACCAATGTTGACACGGGGTCCCTGAGCGCAGGCCTCCCCTTTGAAGCTTGAGCCCAAAATTGGCAGGCCCTAGTCAGCCCAACCCGGCCCAAGAAGAAAAGAAAAAATAAAAGAAAAGAAAAGAAAAAGAAAAAGAAAAGAAAAGAAAAAGGAAAAATAAGAAAAGGAAAAGGAAAAGAAGAAAATGAAAGAAAAAAGAAAAAAGAGAAAAGAGAAAAAGAAATAAAACAAAAAGGAAAGAAAGTAGGGAAAATTCGTGGACCGCCATCAATCGCTTGAAGACGCAAATTGATATGAGTAGACCTTTTAAACCTTAATTAGGGATGTTTATTGCCTTAGTAGAATTATTGGGGGTAATTGTGTTGATTTATGGCGTGATTGGATTAGTTATCAATGAAAAATTAGACGTGATTGTAACGTCAGGTTTTAGAGGAACGGTGCGAGGTTAGTAGAATTATTAGAGAAATTGTATGAATTGTGGTGTGGTTGGATGAGACCGGTCTATTATGGCCGGGTATCGAATGTCAGAAAGAAACGATGTGATGAAGCGAGCTTCAGGTCAATTGGGTCTAGGATGGATCGAATGCAAGGCCATTGAGCCCGAGATATAAATTGGACATTGAGGGAAGTCCAATTGGAGATTGGTGGGTTGACCATTAGTGAAGGTAGTACTGTGGTGTGGAGATAAGACAGGAAGGCTAGTTAGGATTTTAGGCCGGTCGTGGACGGCCCTGAATTATCGATTGTGCAATTTATTTAATTATTGATTTTTGTGTAATTTATTTAATTATTAATTGATTGTACAATTTATTTGCGCTTCCGCTGAAGACTTGAAGGCCAGCGACCTGCCTGGGGCGTCGCTATTCTTTGGCCGAAGAGAAGAGGAAAATTGAGAACCGTCGCGCGCTCGGAGATCAGGGCGTGACATCTGCTACGGCGACTGCTCCGGGGACGGCGACGGTTGTCTTCTCCGGCAAGTCACAGACCCGGTTCGTCTTTTCAGGTTGCGAGTCGAGTCGTTGGGGCACATCGGGTTTGGCCGCCATTCTCTGTCCATCGGCCAAACCAAAACTTGAGACCGGTCAGATCTGAAAGCTGTACCTTCGGCGCGTTGAACGGTGGTGGTGCCATGAGCTGGGGTGGTCGGAGCTAAGAGAAATCCGGTCACGAAGCCGGCAGCTCGGATTCTAGGGCTTCCAAAAGAGGGGTTAGGGTTCTCAAGCTGAAATCTGAGGATTCCAGACCAAATCGAGGAGAAAGGAGCAACTAGACTCACCCACGAGGTGGTTGTGAGTCGAAAGACACCCACAGCTAGCGGCGACGATGGCTGTAACGGCGTCGGCAACGGATTGGAGCTCCAGTGAGCTAGGGTTTGAGCTCGTCTCAAACCCAGCTGATCTCTCGCGAACTTAGACCAAATCGAACCCATCAAGAGTCAAAATCGAGGTTTAGAGACCCTTAGGAGTTGATTGGTGGGGTCAGTTTGAGCCCAAGTGCTCGAGGTTGAGAGATCTCACCGTTTGAAGGTTGCGGGTTTCTTTGGAAAACCCATAAAAACCAAACCGTGAAGCCCTCTTTCAGGGGTTGTCGGCGACAGCTCCAGCCAAACTGAAGGCAGCAGTGGGTGTTGCTAAACAGAGGGCGTTGCAGGCTCTCCAATGGCACCAACGGTGAGGGCTAGAGAGGTCTGAATTGAAAATGGCGTGGGTCTAAAGTGGAGTGGAAGCTCGGTTTAACCGAGTGGGGTGGTTGAGAGAGAGCTGAAAATCAGCTCGCCGGCGCAACGTGGAGACCCAGCCCATTGGCTCCACATCACTCCGGCCATCACTCAAGGACGAGAGGTGGGTGGTGGCAGCGGCGAGGTGATCGTTGAGGCAACGGTTGCAACAGTTAATGGGCGCACATCAACCATTTGAGGATATGCCGCAGAAAAGGAAAGAGAAGGAGAGAGGGGGAGAGCTGCGCGCATGCGTGGCGCATGTCATCTGGTCCGACCTGGTCGAACTGCCCGGTTCATGCGGTTGGGCCGGTCGATTCGCTGGCCGGTTCGGAAATTTAATTAAAATAATAATATTTTAATTTCTGAAAATTGAAAAATTAATTTAAAAATTCGTAAAAATGTGGGAAAATTTTCTAAATTTCTTAAAATTCCCCAATACCAAGATTTTGACATTTTGGGCCCAAATAAAATTTCACTAATTTCAGTAATTCAAGAGCCTTTCACAAATTTCGCGAAATTAAAAGGAAATTATGAAATTTCCTAGAAATTTCCCCGAGGCCGTAAATGTGAACTGAGTCCGAAACGTGGCTATTACAACCTACCCCCTTAAGAAATTTCGTCCCCGAAATTTGCTATTTCTAGACCCTCAAACAGGTGAGGGTATTGGCGCCTCATGGTCTCTTCGCTTTCCCAAGTGGCGCTTTCTGCATCGTAGTACTACCAAACGACTTTGACCAAAGGAGTAACCTTGTTCCTGAGCATCCATTCCTTTTGATCTTCAATCCTAACTGGTCTTTCTACGTACGAAACATGGTCGTCAGGTTCAAGGTCTTCATAGCTTAACACGTGCGATGGATCCGGCTCGTACTTCCTTAGCATCGACACATGGAAGACGTTGTGAATCTGCTCCAAATTTGGTGGTAAGGCCAGACGGTAAGCTGCAGCCCAAATTTTCTCCAAAATCTCGAAGGGTCCCACATATATGGGGCTCAGTTTTTCCTTTTACGTCGAAATGAGACGTCTCTCTTTTGGGTGATACTTTTAGGAAGACATGGTCTCCTTCTTGAAACTCCAATGGTCTGCGTCTTCGGTCTGCGTAACTCTTTTGACGATGATGGGTTGTCTTTAGCCTTTGCCTGATCAACTTCACTGCATCCTGTGACTGCTGCACCAATTCAGGCCCTAAAACCTTTCGCTCCCCTACCTCATCCCAACAGATAGGAGTTCTATAGGGTCATCCATATAGTGCCTCAAAAGGGACCATTCCAATGCTCTGTTGGAAGCTATTATTATACGCAAATTCGACTAGAGGTAGTTGATCCTTCCAACCTCCCTTGAAGTCCAAAACACACGCCCTTAGCATGTTTTCAAGGGTTTGAATGGTCCGCTCATATTGTCCATCAGTCTGAGGGTGAAAAGCGGTGCTGTATTGCAACCTAGTACCCAACACTCCTTGTAGACTTTTCCAAAATGATGCAGTGAATCGGGGATCGCGATCTGATGTAATAGTTACAGGCACTCCGTGGAGTCTAACTATTTGGGCCACATACAACTCCGCCAATCGATCCAGGGGAAGTTTCTTGCGCACCGCCAGGAAATGAGCTGACTTGGTTAGCCTGTCTACTATAACCCAAATCATATCGTGACCTCGTTGGCTCCTTGGTAATCCTGTCACGAAGTCCATCGTGATGTTCTCCCATTTCCACTCCGGGATCTCTAGAGGGTTCAAGAGACCTCCCGGCTTGCAGTGTTGTGCCTTAACTTGCTGGCAGGTTAAGCACTTGGCTACAAACCTTGCTACGTCAGTCTTCATCCCATTCCACCAATAGTGAGGCCTTAGGTTCCGATACATCTTCATGCTCCCTGGATGGACACTATAGTTACTTCGGTGTGCTTCCGACAAGATTTCCTCCTTGAGTTCTTGATTGCCAGGCACACAGAGTCTCCCTTGAAACTTTAGGACTCCATCCTCCGAAACTTGGAAATTAGGTTTCTTCTGCTCGTCCTCCGACTGTAGGATTTCTCCAAGGAAAGGGTCCATGGGTTGCAATTCCTTAATCCTAGCTTGGATTTGAGGCTCGATCCTTAGCGTAGCCATCAAACAAGTTAGGTGTCCCACCTCGAACTTAAACTCCGAGTTTCTCATCTTTTCTAGCAGTTGCCATTCCTTGATCATTAAGGAGGCTAGAGAGGATTTGCGGCTGAGAGCATCCGCCACACGGTTTGTCTTTCTTGGATGGTATAAAATCTCACAATCATAATCCTTTAGTAGTTCCATCCACCTACGTTGCCTCATGTTCAGCTCCTTCTAAGAGAACAAATACTTGAGGCTCGGTGATCCGTGTAGATTGGGAACTTTTCCCCGCATAAGTAGTGCCTCCAAATCTTAAGTGCAAAGATCACTGCTGCCAACTCCAAGTCGTGCGTCGGATAGTTCTGTTCATGAGGCTTCAACTGCCTCGATGCATAGGCTGCTACTACTCGTCCATGCTGCATTAGCACGCATCCTAAACCTTGATAAGACGGGTTGCTATAGATTTCGTACCCACCCGGTCCTGATGGGATGGTCAGAACCGGTGCGGTGGTCAATTTCTCCTTCAGTCTTTGGAAGCTCCGTTCACACTTATCAGTCCAATCGAACCTCGTCTCCTTTTTCAGCAAGCTAGTCAACAGTAATGATATACTTGAAAACTTCTCTACGAACCGTTGGTAGTATCTGGCCAAACCCAGAAAACTACGAACCTCTATCACCGTGGTGGGTCTTGGCCAATCCATCACTGCTCGATCTTCGTAAGGTCCACAAAAATTCCTTCTCCCGATACTACATGACCCAAAAATGCTACGTGGTCTAGCTAAAACTCACACTTACTAAACTTCGCGTAGAGTGAGTGTCCACGTAGTACAGACAGTACGATCCTTAGGTGCTGCTCATGCTCCGCGGGGTTTTTCGAGTAGATCAATATGTCATCAATGAACACTATGACAAATCGGTCCAGATATTCCCTAAAAACTCTGTTCATTAGGTCCATGAAGGCTGCCGGGGCGTTGGTCAGCCCGAACGACATTACCGTGAACTCATAATGACCGTACCGAGTTCGGAAAGCGCTCTTCGGAATATCCTCCTTTTTTATCCTTAATTGATGATATACAGTCCTTAGATCAATCTTCCAGAAAACTTTAGCTCCTTGCAACTAGTCGAATAAGTCATCAATTCTAGGTAACGGGTATCTGTTCTTGACCGTCACCTTGTTCAGCTGTCTGTAGTCGATACACAACCTTAAGGATCCGTCCTTTTTCTTTACAAAAAGTACTAGCGCACCCCATGGCGAAGCACTAGTGCGGATGAATCCTTTATCCAATAACTCTTGCATTTGCATCTTCAACTCTTTCAACTCCGAGAGTGACATTCGATAGGGTGCCTTTGAAATGGGCTCTGTCCTAGGGGTACTTCAATGGTGAACTCGACTTCCCTCTCCGGAGGTAATCCAGGTAATTCTTCTGGAAACACGTCGGGAAACTCTCGCACTACAGCGATCTCTTGTAACTCCGATCTTTCGAGTGTCGTGTCCACAACACTTGCGAGGTAACCTGGACAACCATTCTCCAGCAACCGAGTTGCTTCCAAGGAGGAGGCAACTATGGTCGACGGTCCCCCGTGACTCTCGACAAACTCGTAACTCGAGTCCTCGGATGGACGAAACCTTATCACTTTCCTAGAGCAGTTTACCGTAGCTTTTTGCTTGGTTAACCAATTCATGCCAATTATCACATCGTAATCATATATGTCTAACACAGCCAGATCAATCAATCCCTTCTCGCCGCTAATCACTATTTCACACCCTTTACACCCATTAATGGACAACATATGAACATGCAGAGGGGTCGAAACATTAAGGACTACGGCTAAGGGTTCCACAGCTAACCCTACCAACTCCACAAATCGTTCGGCAATAAATGAGTGGGTAGCTCCCGTATCAAATAAAGCATAAGCGGGACATCGGTGCAGGGAGATGGTACCTATTATAACTCCTCCTGAGTTCTGAGCTTCATTTCGTGTTACTACGTAGACTCTCCCTTGAGCTGAAGGTCGATCCAATAAGAGGGGAGGCGCCATCCCGCCAGTTGCCCAACTTGCTGCTGTGGTTGCGCCTTGAACGCGCGTTGGGGGCAATCTCAAACCATGTGGCCTAGCTAGCCATAGCCGAAGCATCCCTCGTTCCTCATGGGGTAGGGTCCTGTTTTGTGGGATTTCCTACACTGACGGCACCAACTCTCCTGCTAGAAAGGGGGTTTCTTGACTCCGCCATTCCAATTGACTAAAAAGGGCTTCTTTTACCCTGACACTGGTTTCTTTCCTTTCCAAAAATTATTGCTCCTATTGGTGAAAAACCGCGACCCAGATGCGGCTATCCTCTCGTTGATGTCCTTCTCCACCATCTGAGCTTTAGTGTACACCTCCTTATAATCTTGCAGATTGAAGGGTGCTAGCTGCATTTTGATCTCGGGTTTCAGCCCTTCCTGGAATCTTTTTGCCCTATCCACAGGGTCTTCTATCAATCTCTTTCCATACTTTGCTAAGGCAGCATACTTCGCCTCATATTCTACCACCGACATGTTGTTCTGGCGTAGCCTCTGAAATTCAACCAACTTTGCATCCCTAGCAGACTTCGGAAAGTACTGCTCGTTGAAGGCCTCCACAAAAGCCTCCCAAGTTGGTACCACGCCTTCAGGGAAGACGATGCCTCTAGTGGCTCTCCACCAGTGATTCGCGTTACCCTGCAACTGGTACACCGCTAATGTCACCCGATCCTCGTCAGTGCATTATATCACCTCGAAGATCTTCTCCAACTCCAGCAGCCATTCAGTAGCTGTTTCAAGGTCTCCCATTCTCGTGAAAGCTGGGGGTTTCAGTTTCAGGAACTGCCCGACCTGTCTTTGCTTCCTCCTTTCCCCATTTACACCTCCTGCTACTGGGACAGGAGCCGGGACTTCCACTTCTCCTTCCTCGCCTCCCCTGGCGGGTCCCTAGGCTCCAGCAGCATTTTCATTTCTCATCGCAGTTATGGTGGCATTTACTGCAGCTGCTATAGCGGCCTCCTAGTTCCTTGCTTGTTGTCAGACCTCCTCTCATAGGTCTTCAAGAGACCTTATGAGTCCCTCAACACGAGGATCTCCCTGGGCGTTAGCTTCTCTAACCCCAAAGCGACCAATCATCGCCCTCCTCCGTGGAGGTCTCCCAAGTTTGGCTATTTAGCCTCCCTATAATCAGCATTACGATGCTCTCGTCACTCTTTGAGGATTTCAACCAGCGTTCATAGTAATGCATGATCTACAGTAGTATAGTCGTTTTTGAATTAAAGGGGCACCCTTATTAAAAGGAAAACACGGTATCTAAGTACACTACTACAAGGGTGTCATCTCTGACTAATAGACGCAACTCGTTAGCCAAAGGTATAACACGCTTGACCCCGCGGGTCTACAGTCGGGACCTCATCAGGTCATCGACTACTGTGCACAAGTGGCTATCTCTCTTGGTACCACGCACCTTCGCCATATTGGTGGAGACATGGCCTGAATCCTTTCTCTTAGGAAGGTCTCGGTCATGAATTGCATGACAACCCAATCGTGTGTCAACCGAGGTACAGTCTCATCACTCTGAGTAGTCAACTGCTTGCCCCTCAAAACCACATGTCCTAGTTCAGCTTTGTTGTACACGTTCTAGATCATGCCAACTCAGCTAAACTAGACTCTTAAGTCACTCGTCTCATGCTCAGCCTTGCTACACACGTCCCATACTGTGCCAACGTGGTTAAACATAGACTCAACCATATGGTCTCTAGTCAAGTGCTCAGCCTTGCTAAGCACATCCCATGTTGTGCCTACGCGGCTAGACAGATAACACCAATCCTAGATATCAAGTGGGGGTTTTGAGCTAATCTCAGTCTTGCATCCTTATCCTCATGATCAGACTAAACCTTAACTCATTGGGTCCTATCTAGTCGTTCTTGCTAGCTCAACTGCTCCTTATCACTCCAAAAGAAGGTTAACCTTTCCTAGGTTACAACCTGGCTCTGATACCAAGTAGTCACGCCCCGATTCTTCGGAGACATAGCCATACCTTCAGGATCAAATTTCACTTCAACTCCTACCAGTAATTCCGACTCCAACATTCAATCACAGAAATTAAGAATAAAAGCTAAGATAGAAACCTTAAATTACTTCATTACAAACAACTTCATAACGGGTCTACATCATTCCAAAATACAAAAGAGATCAGACCAGGAGGGAAATATCATAAGTCCTAGGGTTCAAGCCTCCGCTTAGCTATACAATCAAAACTCGCGGGGAAAGGTAAAAGGGGTGGACTAGCCTACGGTGCACTAACCGATTTTAACCACTTGCGTACGCTAAGAGGCTTCGGGTCGATAGCAGTCCCATCATCTGAGTCATCTCTCCCGTCGGAATCGTCGTAACCAAACTCGTAGCCTCCCCAAGGTACTTCGCATCGCTCCGAGAGGTACTCCATCTTGGTCTCTAGGAACCCCATGTACTCTACTACATGCTGGTGTGGAAACCGAGTCTGCTTCGGGATGCTCCAAATCCACTCGGTCTAACTCTGAGACTCTATGACCATCCCGGACTCCCTCACCCTCTGATTAATCTCACACCCTCTATCGATAGGTTGGTCAAGGACCATTCCTATCTCTTCCTCCAAGTCTTCTGCCTCCTCGTCCGAACTAAAGAGAGCCTCCAGCTCCGAGTCCTCCTCCGGGTCCTCCTCCTCCAAAGGTTCCACCTCCAATTCCTGTTGATCACAGTCCTCTTCCTCGATGGGCTCCTCCTCCAATGGCTCCTCCTCCTAGAGGTCCTTATCCTCTAGCTGGTCCTCCAAGTCGGAGAGTTCCTGCTCCAAGTCCATAGTAGGGTCCTAGGATGGTGGGGGTGGTGGAGTGAGATACTTGGTATCCCAGTGAACGAACCCTAACCCTAAATTAGGAACACCCCTACCCTAGGGTCCTTAGGATGTCCCTCCTAACTCTCAGTCTCTAAACAGTATGTCCGACTATCCTAGCTAGGGAACCGACTTTAACATCTCACATCCCAAGATCCTATCATACTGCGCATAGTACTCGCGACTAGTTTAATCCGGAAGACTCCCCGTCTCATGGTCGCCAAGAGTAATTGATCAAATTAGATCACACAACCAATAATCTAGTAATCGAATTTAATAAATAAATTGCAAGGCTAATGATCTAATAGTCGAATTTAATAAATAAATTGCAACACTAATAATCTAATAATCGAATTTAAATAAATAAATTGCAAAGCTAGTGATCTAATAATCGAATTTAATAAATAAATTGCAAAGCTAGTAATTTAATAATCAATTTAATAAATAAATTGCAAGGCTAATTTAATTTTGCTAATTTAATTAAGTAACGCCCAAAAATAATATGAAGAGTGAGACCGACACCGTCACCATTTCAAGGTGCTTATTCCACAGCCACGTCCAAGTTGAACTTTTTCATCTTTCTCAAGGGCTTGTGCCCTCGGCACCACCACACGCCAAATTATAGTACTGAGGTGCCTCTCGCATTCAGCACGGAACGTCACCACTAGGCTATTACCGGTCGATCCATCCAATTTATGCGGCCAAATAATCAGTCAATTAGTCAGTCAATCAATCAATCCCAATTTCTAGGAATCCTAACAATTTTAGACATTCTAGCCAATTCTACCCAATTTCTACTAAATCAGTAAATGCGCCTAATAAAGGTTTAAAGCCCACTCACTTGTGAGTCTCTTGGCTTCCACTCTGTTGAACTAGACACCTTCTGACGGCCAAGAGAAAATAACTCCTTTTTTTTTCGCCTGCCTTCGTTTTCTTTTATTTTATTTTCTTCCTTTTCTCCTTTTTTTCCTTTTTTTCTTTATTTTCTTTTCTTTTCTTTCCTTTCTTTTTTTTTCTTTCTCTCTTGGGCTGCCTGGGCTGGGCCGGGCCGGCTATTGGGCCTCGCGGTTGAGTTTGGCTCGCTGGGCCGAGCTGCCTGGCCTGGGCTAGTCCCGAGTAGGGTCGCTGGGTCGGCTTGTTGGACGGGGTTGCTAGGCCGACGGCTTAGCCCGTTGACTAGTCTCCAGCGATGGCGACGGTCGTCTTCTCCGGCGAGTCACAGACCTGGTTCGTCTTTTCGTGTTGTGAGTCGAGTCGTCGAGGCACGTCGGGTTTGGCCGTTGTTCTCCTTCCACCGGTCAAACCGAAACTTGAGACCGGTCGGATTTGAAAGTTGTACCTTCGGCGTGTCGAACGGTGGTGATACTGTGAGCTGAGGTGGTCGGAGCTAAGAGAAATCCGATCACGAAGCCGATAGCTCGGATTCTAGGGCTTCCAAAAGAGGGGTTAGGGTTCTCAAGCTGAAATCTGAGGATTCCAGACCAAATCGAGGAGAAAGGAGCAACAAGACTCACCCACAGCGAGTAGCGGCGATGGCTGTAACGGTGTCGGCGACGGATTGGAGCTCCGGTGAGCTAGGGTTTAAGCTCGTCTCAAACCCAACTGATCTCTCGTGAACCTAGACCAAATCGAACCCATCAAGAGTCAAAATCGAGGTTTAGAGACCCTTAGAAGTTGATTGGTGGGGTCGGTTTGAGCCCAAGTGCTCAAGGTTGAGAGATCTCACCGTTTGAAGGTTGCGGGTTTCTCTAGAAAACCCATAAAAACCAAACCGTGAAGCCCTCTTTCAGGGGTTGCCGGCGACAGCTCTAGCCAAACCGAAGGCGGCAGTGGGCGCTGCTGAACAGAGGGCGTTGCAGGCTCTCTAATGGCACCAACGGTTAAGGCTGGAAAGGTCTGAACTGAAAATGGCGTGGGTCTAAAGTGGAGTGGAAGCTCGGTTTAACCGAGTGCGGTGGTTGAGGGCGAGCTGAAAATCAGCTAGCCGGCGCAATGTGGAAGTCCCCCATTGGCTCCACATCACTCCGGCCATCACTCAAGGACGAGAGGTGGATGGTGACAGCGGTGAGGTGATCGTTGAGGCGACGGTTGCAACAGTTGATGGGCGCACATCAACTGTTCGAGGAAATGCCGCAGAGAAGGAGAGAGAAGGAGAGAGGGGGAGAGCTACGCGCGTTCGTGGCACGTGTCGTCCGGTCCGACCCGGTCGGACTGCCCGGTTCACGCGGTTGGGCCGGCCGGTTTGTTGGCCGGTTCGGAAATTTAATTAAAATAATAATATTTTAATTTCTGAAAATTGGAAAATTAACTTAAAAATTCGTAAAAATGTGGGAAAATTTTCTAAATTTCTTAAAATTTCGCAATACCAAGATTATGACATTTTGGGCCCAAATAAAATTTTTAATAACTAATTTCAGTAATTTAAGAGCCTTTCACAAATTCCGCGAAATTAAAAGGAAATTATGAAATTTCCTGGAAATTTCCCCAAGGCCGTAAATGTGAATCGAGTCCGAAACGCGGCTGTTACACGTAACAACAAGAATGATTTGTCTGATTCAATGTTCAAAATTTTATATTTTGTGATTTCGAATGCTTTGATAATAAATTTTAAAAAAATATTTGCTTTATATGTAGATTATATTGAGGATTTTGAGGAGGTTTTAAAAGGGTTTAGCAAAGTAGTGATTCTTGTAAAGATGCAATATCTCATATTTTTACTTAAATTTGACAAATAGTATTATCAAACGAACAATTTCATATTTGATAAATCAACATAAACTAATGTTTGTCGTTGCTGTGATCTCCACCGACTCTAAGACTTAATAGTTTCTACTGCCATCCAACGGTCCGAGACCCTCCCATGCTAATCGAACCGCTGCAATGCATGCTGCACGGAAAGGGCAATTGTTGTAAGCGTAATTTCCGCACGCGGAAGTGCTTCTTGACTTGACTTGCTTATTCTGTAAATAAGAAAGAACCCATGAGCAATAATGATGCTCCTTAGTTGTTAATCATACTCTCCGCTATCTAATTTAATGTCTTTTTGCTGATAAAGTTTAGGTTACCAATGCGCCAACTCTCTTTTTTCAGGATGGATGTGCAGGTTCAATGATCTGATCCTATTTATGATATCATGAAAGCCCTTACGTGCGCGTTTTAGCTTCTAATGATGATGGAACATGAGGAAATTATATAATAAATTATAAATCTATTATACAAATGATTATTCAATTTCAAACTTTCTAATTTTCTTAACTTAGTCATAAACTTTTTGTACAAAATTCTATTTTCGTTTTTTTTATCATTTTTCACAAAAAATTGCTAAGCCTCATAGAATGGCCGACAATACCCATATTGCCATGCCAATAATATCTAATGAAAATTGACAAGATGAACTACATTGAATTATGCATAAAAGTTTATGACTAAACTAGTAAAACCAAAAAAAAAATTATAATCAAATAGACATTCATTCAATATGTTCAGGACTTATTGGATAATTTTTTCCAAGTATGTATATAGTGCACGAATATAGAGAAAAAACATATTTCATCAGAAAATCAAAAGACGACCACTGAATTCGTGCAGAGTCACCTCATCATTAGCTTTTCATGAAGATTAAATTCAGCTATTTAAGTACACAATACCTCAAGAGATTTAATTCAGGAGGTTGATCCTCAAATTGCGCCTAATAGTTGAACCATTGACTAAATAAAAACTTATAGTGGAAGCACACAAATATTTTATTTTGTTACGAGTGATGATGGAATATTAAACTAACAAAATGATATTAGAAAGGAACAAATAATGATGAGATACAGAGCACGAGATTAAGATACGACAAGGGATCCAGAAAAAGTAATAAAATCAAAAAAGAAAGAATATGATTGATTTTTCTCGAGCCACAGCGTGAAACAGTAATATTTTTTGCTACATCTCCTAAAGGTCTCATACATGGCTACGAGTCTGAGAAAATTCCTCGAGAACATTAAGAGAAGATGCATTGATATGTCATGATGCTCATTTATATGAAGTCGAAACTTGTGTATGTTTAAGTGAATTGGAAATGAAAACTCGAACTAGTGGTCATAGATTAAAAATTCACCATCAAATACTCTGAAATATTGTGAGATCACTTGAAAATATGGAACAGGAAAGACTCAGACTTATTTCAGGTTTCAAGTTTTAGGGAACTGAGAACATATTCATTGAAACGTATTCTCAATTTTTTGAACCTATTTTGCATACCTTGGAACGCAGAACTAGACCAGTTGGTTCTACTTTGAAATCATGCTAACCTTACTAAGACATGTCAATTGTCATACTAAAGATAAGTATAATTTATATCCAAGAAAGTTGCTTAATCTGAAGCCAGTATATGGAAGCTTTAATGATCTTCCGTCCCAATCCACTCCCTACCCGCCCAAACCCCCACGTAGAAGAGGAACTAATCATCACGAGAAGAATTCAAAAGTGTTTATTTTGGAATGACCAATTATCACGGAAAGAATCTTGTTAATCGATACCCACGGGACACTTACTAATTGTACCTAACAAAAGGATATTTACATTTGAATGTATCTATTGTGCATACCATGAGAAAAGGAGTGCTTCCAAAATGAATTTTTTTTCTTTATTTGGCATCGAAGCACTCTTCAGTAGAAGGATTGGGAACCAAAGAACCGCAAACATCGACTTGGACTTTCAACTAAATTCTCAAATCTCACCGCTGGCCAATATCGACTTTGGCTTTGAATAACATATGCAACTTTTGAGTGTTAGGACACGGCAAAATCGTAAACCACCTTGCTTCTTAATATTCTTAGCAGAGGTCTTAAGACATGCCAACCGTCATGCCAAAGAAAAGTAGTCACCCCACCTCCAAAGAAAAAAGTGCTTAATATGAGGCCATCATCTGGGAGCTTCAACAATATCCTCCGAAGGGAAACTAATTATCATGGGAAGATTTCAAAAGGGTTCATCTCGCGATAACATGTATGCCAAGCAATTCAGAAATTTCATTAAATAATATTCAGAAGAAACTTGTTAACCGTGCCTAATAAAGGAAAATATACATTTCAATGTATCTGTTGTGCGTGACACCAGAAAAAGAGTGCTTCCGAAATGAAATTTTTTCTTAACTTGACGTGGAAGCACTTTATAATAGAAGGATTAGGAACCAAAGAATCACAAATATCAGCTTGGCATTTTAACTAAATTCTCATATTCGGTTGCTAGCTAATGCTGACTTTGGCCTTGAATAACATTCGCAACCTTTGAATGGTAGGACATAGCATAATTTTAAACCACCCGGCTTGTGAATATTCTTAGCGATGGTCCTAAGATATGCCAATCTTGATGCAAGAGATAAGTAGCTAATGCTTGATATGAGGCCAGCATCTGGAAGCTTTAAAAGAACAACAGGTTATCAGGGGAAGAGTCCAACAGGTTTTATCTCGCAATAAGCAATCTGAACAAGTTTTGTTAAATGATACCTCTGAGACACTTGTCAGTTGCACTTAATAGAGAAAGATTTACATATCAATGCAATAAACTTGTGTAGCATGAAAAAACAGAGTGCTTCCAAAAAGAAATTTTTTCTTTACTTGCAATCGAAGCACTCTTTAGCCTTGTCACATTCTAAATCAAATATAGAAATTTAGTATTTAGTACTTCGATTTTGGGGGGAAAGTCTTTCCCACGACTCTCAACTATAGATCTTGCAGCTAAATAATAAAAGTAAATAGTAGTAAAGTGAGGAAAATAATAAAAGGGCCAAAGAAGATGCAGGAAAAGGCCACAGCTGCGGGAGTTGATGTCACGCCCCGATTCAAGGGGGACGAAGCAATGTCTTCAGGATCCAAAATATACACTTCGCTCCATGAAACAAGATACTGGTACTTCCATAAAAATCACAAGTCGACGTCCAAATACAAAAGAGGTAAGACGAAATGGTAAATCCTAACATCAGTCTAAGGACACAACGTCGCACAGCTATACGATAAAATAAAATAAGAAAATCGCGACTAGGGGAAGGGAGGGCGAGTACTAGCCCTAAGGGGTAGTCGCCAGCTTAGGCCAAGTCCGCTCCAGCTGCAGCTCCCAGTTAGGTCCTCCAGATGCTCCAGTTCCACTGGTCCCTGAACTTCCTCCCCGTAAAGGTCCTTCTCCATAGGCTCCTCCTCCACTGACTGGTCCTCCGAGTCTGAGAGTTTCGGGTCCATGCTGGGGTCCTGGGATGGTGGGGTGGTGGGATGAGATTCAACTATCTCAGTGAACGAACCCTAACCTTAGATTAGGAATACCCCTGTCCTAGGGTCCCTGGTCGTCCCTCCCCACTCTCAAGTCTCTGTAGCCTAAGTGGAACACCTCACATACCAATCCCCGGTTATCGCAGAGAACACACAACCCATGCCAAGCCTAGGGCTCCCTACCTCTAGTTATATGCACTGAGAGTTACTAGAAGGTCCGAAGGGATCTTAGGGTTTTCAAGGGACAGGTCAGCTGACTGGTAGGGGATCTAAACAACACTATTCACGAAAATATAATAGCAGAACTAATAATTAAATGCAATTCTAAAATAATTAAATAATTAAATGCAATTTCTAAAGTAATTAAATAATTAAATGAAATTAAGATCTACAAGCTTAATAATGAATAAAGCGTAAATAAATAAACTTTACAACCTTTTGGTGTCCAACCACACCACTCTTGACCCGATGGGTCTGACCCCTCGCGGGTCCCGAGAACATACGAGGGCATTTCTCGTATCGCATGAGATGCCAAGCCCTAATCATAACTAAACCATCGAAAGGTTTATCATCCATTGACTAACCAAATACAACTAATGGTCTAATCGATCGGCATATAAGCTATGCAATTTCAAGATTCTAGCCATTCTACTTGCTCTAGCCGTTCTACCCGATTTCTACTAAAACAGTGAATACGCCTAATAAAAAGTTAGAATCCACTCACATGATTTCCTCGCAAATAAGCGGCTCACGGCGAACTCCGGCGAACTTCCGGCGAGACTCCGATGGCCGGGGACGTTCCTTGGTGCTGCTGGGAGGTTGAGGGACTCGCGAGTGGCTGTGGGTGGCGACGGAACGGCTCGGACATGCCTCAAAGGCGCGCGACCAGCAAGCCCTAAAATTGGGTTCGGCGAGCACTAGTTGGTTTAAGACCAAATTCGAGCAAATGGTGCCAAATTGGTGAACCAAACCTATTGGGCTTTGTAAAGGGGACTTACACGAGTCCAATGGTGGTGGCGGCGTCGCTTGAGGTGGCCGGAACGGCGAGTAATCGCCCGTTGAATGTGCTGGCCGGAATCTGGGTTCAAGAGGGAGGGGTTGTGCTTTGGAGGTTGATTTCTCTCAAATGGCTCAACACCAAAGGCCGAAATCGGTGCCATTGTGTTCATAAGACTCCCACCTATCGATTGAAGGTGGTAGGGAGGAGTGGGTGTCGCCGGAAAGGGCACGGTGGCCGGCGAACAGCAGCTCCGGCGGAAACAGGGGTACTCGGTGGTTTGGGGGTAGAATGGGTGATTTTCGACCAAATCGATCCCAACCAAAGGCTAGATTAGGGTAAAGGAGTACCAACAAATCCAATGGAAGCAACGGAAAGGCTTTAGATCGAAGGATTGGGAGAAATCGCGATTTGAAGCTCAGACCAAGAATCTGGAAATTCCAGAAAACAGTTCTGGGAAGGCTTCTTTGGGGGCTTCCCGACGGCGAACCGGGTGGAATCATGAGAGGAGGTTGGTATCTATGGAAAGCTAGTTTTTCAAGGATTCCAACGCCACCAACAGCGTGTCAAACGGAGGTCGGAGCTGAAAGTTATGGGCTCCCAAAGTTGGGGTGTCGCTCGGGTCCGAATCTGGAAAAATCCGAACCCAGAAAAGGTGTTCCGTGAGGGCTTCTTTCGGGGCCTCTAAAATTCAATCTAAATGGAGTCTTGGGGTGAGGTTGGTCTCTTTAGAAACTACATGTTACGAGGAAGACAATGGCACAAATGGCACCCAAAACGGAGCTCAGAACAAGAAGTTACGAGGGAGAGAAGTTGGGCCGGCGAGCTGGAAAATCCGAGGAAGAAGAGGAAGGAGACGGTCGCGGGAGAGGGAGAAAAGAGAGAGAGGATGAGCTGATGAGATGGGGGCTGACTTGTGGGTCCCTCCATGTGCTATCTACTCCATCAAATAGGTCAAGTCAAAGGGGGAGAGGAAAAAGGGGGAGGTGGCGTGTACGCATGAAGGAAAAGAAGGGGGAGAGAGAGAGAGAGAGAGAGAGAGAGAGAGTTTCGGCCAAGGGGGAGAGAGAGAGAGAGAGAGAAATTACTAAAAAGTCCCTAGGATAATTCAAACCCTTAGGGGCCAAAATGCAATTATCCAAAAGTTGGGGGACTAAAATGCGATTTCCGAAATTCCGAAATCGCCCGAAACGAAAACTCACGGTTTAGTCCGGAGAGTTCCCAAGGCCAACGGGCCACAAACTAAACCCGTAATTTCGCACAATTAAGTCTCGAAAAGAGGTCGGAAGCGGGTCGTTACAGTTGAACCGATGACCTTCCGATCCGAACTCAGACGCGCTAATTTCAACTAATCTCACCGCTTTTCCACTACGCTATACGGTGAGAGTGGTCTCTACTTTTCACAATTTTTTTATAAATATGGAATGTCCGTATCTTTTATCTCGACTATATAGAAATCAAACATAATAACCATTTAAATCTCGAAATTTTGGTTGGAAAATTCTATCGAATGCCTCAATTCTTTTGTTAAGATATATCATGGTAACGAGGTATAACAAAAAACAAAATTTTCTTAATAATATGAATAATGAAAATAAGTATTGAAAAATTTGTAAGAATTTCTTACTTTCAAGAATTGATTCTCAATAATGATCTTACTTTCTTTATCAAAGTTGTTGACACCTAATTATTTTTATTTTAGATTGCATTTAGTTTTAGGAATAATTTACATGCAGATTTAAGTAGGTCCGCGCATAAAAATTGCGTAATCGGTAAAATTGGAAACATTGTGATTTGCGACCATGTATATTCGATCAATCTTCTTTAAATTTGACCGAATTTTCCAACACCCCAACTTGGAAAGGACGTCCAATTCGTGCTGCAAGTGAAAGAGGAAAGAAAATAAAGTGGAAATCGGTCAAATCTTGACCGAGATATCCATTCACCCATTATAAATAGTGCATGCCTACAGTAAAAGCACGGGGGACCGAAAAAAGCACTTTACTGAGCAAGGGACTGACTTTGATAGAAAAAAAAGCAAAAAAAAAGCAAAAGCTTTCCTGACACACGCACACAGGGGGGAAGACCGAGAGACAAGGGAGGAGTTTCTGGGTTCTTCGTTGAGTGGGATACAGAGAGAGAGAGAGATTGAGTCGGAGAAGGAAAAAACGTGAGAGACCGAGAGGGAGAGAAAAGTTCGGCCCCGGTGACTGGCTTGCAACTCGGAGATTCATCCACGACGGCTTGAAGATCTTTGTTCTGGCTACTCGTTTGCGGTTTCCCCTTTGATTTTTTTTACTGCGTCGTTTGAATCAAGGTGGGTCGTAGTAGTTTTAGTTGGTTTTTCCAAGTTTTTCTACAGTGATTGTGGTGTTTGATGCATTTAGGGTTTAGATCCTCTCTGCGACTCACTCGTGCTTGAATCCCTTTCGTTACTGTGCCGGATCCCCTCACATGTCTTCTCCGTCGAATTCGTGCGATCTATGTTCGTGTAGATGTATTGAAGTCAGGGAGTCGCCGGAGAGTTGTTTTGGTTCTGTCGCTGTTTGTCGTGGTGCCACCGCGAGCAGGACATCGTCGATTTCTTGCAGGTCTATCGATTGAAGGTCATCCATGGTGTTGCGGTTCGGACGAGGAAGACGATCTATAGGAATGGGTTGGGCCTGTGGGTTTCGGTCGGCCCAGATGCAGTGTGGTGGCTCGCGGGCGTGAAGACTAAGCCGGGCCCAGGCGGAAGAACAGCCCATCTCGAGCAGAGGTTGGCCTATTCGTTCACAGGGAAGAGAAATCAGGCTGGGCCGGGCGAACAGGTCCACGCGTAGGGATCTTGGGCCAGAAAAAATAAAAAAAAAAAGAAAGAAGGAGGGAGAAAGGGTTGGACTGGGCCTGTCACGGCCCAGTCCAATCTGTTCTTTTCGCGGGTTTCCTCTCCTGGTCTGCACGCGCGGGTCGGGTACCGCCTGACCCGATTTCTTTATTTCTGTTTTCTTTTATTTTTATTTTATTTCGTTTATAATAAAAAAATATTTTTCTGCAATAAAATTTGTTCTTGCATCATGTTTAATTTGCTCATGCATTTTTTTAGATAATAGGTTTTATTAGTTAGGCATTATCAATTTCATTTGCATGTGCATTAGTCGACCGATCCGATCTCATGCCCGAGATACGATCCGTTGATTTAGTTGCATTTCTTTAATTAATTCATAAAATACCAAAAAAAAATTGCATCCCATGTTAGATTGCATATTAGATAGAATAACATTTTCATTAAATTGCATTCTCATTAAATTGCATTTAGATAGTATTACATAGCATGATTAATTTGCATAGTTAAATTAGGATAGTAACATGTTTAATTATGCATTTAGCTAATTTTGAATTTCATTAAATAAATAAGAAAATACAAAAAAAAATCCCTTTTTGCATGTTATTTAGTCAAATTGCATGTCACGTAGTTTAGATTAATTTAAGATTCGCATGCCATGTAGTCTAGGATAAGTCATGTCATTAGGATTAGACTTCATGCATTTGCATATTAGTTTAATTAAACATTATTCATAGTTTAAATAGTGTTTAATTTGAATTAGGGATTAATTTATTTTCTAGTTTAAATTAAATGTTATGTAGCTATTGGATAATTAGTTTCATTAGATAATTCATAATTCTGCATTTAGATTTGCATTAGAATATCTGCATATAGGATTAAGTCTGTCATTACATGCATCATTCATATATAAAAAAAAAACCAAAAAAAAAGATGTCTTTTTGTTTATTTGTTTCATTAGGTCGTCTTTGTTTTTATTTGTTTAGCATCTTCATTAATGTCTGTACATCCGCATGATCACTTTGCATTTTAGGGATTAAACTTAAAATCAATTCAAACTCCCTTTCAAATAATTTCTCTTGAAATAGAAGAAATAGGTTCTCAAGTCCCCGAATTTATAATCTCTGGTTCATAGGGGTAAAATACGACTCCCCGTATCTTACATGGGTTTCTAATCGACCCACCATAAATAGATTAGTGGCGACTTCAATTGAAATCAACGTTGCATGCTAAGAATTTAAACCTAAGTCACGAATTGGTATGAGCTTGGGAGAGCTCGAGCTAAATTAGGTTTAGCATTCCATTAGCCAAACCCCTAGGTGGTGCACCTTCGGGGAGGTCGCGACAAAAGTGATATGTCTTTTTTTTTCTCCACATGAATACTTGCACGTTCTTTTCACCCAAGCCAATTTAATCATATCCTATCACATGAGATATATAGCTTGAGTCAATTATTCATTTATTAGAACAATCAAGCGACAATCTACAAATATATATATACAATTTATTATCGATTTTTCTCACAAATACACATGTCCGTTATGAAATCTAGTGTCCTCTACAGTTGCGTTAGTAATTAGCAAACACATGCCCAAATATGATGGATTTTACAGTCAAATCTCAATGCGCCTATCATATAATAGATAGAGCCCTACTCGATTGATATAAAACATGGATAGTTTGCAAGAATCGATCAAAGTGCATAACCGAGCCAAGGCTCCTAGAGTCGATGCTAAAATACATATAAGGCGAGAGTTACCAAATTTTGGTGAAAGATAACCTCATGTTGACAAAAGATTAGAACAAACCAACGAGATTACATAATCCACAAGAACAGGTCCTAGGATTTCCTCATTTGTGAGAGTTGAAGATATGTATAAGGATCACTAGCCTTCATTTTAGCTTGCGAAAAAATGTTAGTCTCTTGAATCTTAGCTTCTTTTCCGATTTTCCTTGACGTTGATTGGGTGGGCAAAGATATTTTATTTTAAACAAAAAGATACTGAACATTTCATTACTTTCTCAATTGTGGCAAGCATTTTGATAACATATACCATCCACAAGAATCAATCTTAAAAAAAGAGTTTTCTTGTACTCTCAACTTTGGTAGATGATTTGTCTAAATGCCTTCTGTAACTCTTGCAAGTTTTCACTCATATTAAGCACACGTCCTATGCACATAAGACTAAACTCCATAATAGAACATTTGTATAGAAAAAACTTCGAGCCCTTATCCAATGACAACATCAACTTTATCTTCAACAAGGAAAATAATGTGTGGGAAATTACTGTCCCTTTTTGCGCGTTGCCCACATTCTTGTTGGCAAGAGTTCGAACTAGACTTCCCTAATATGTGCCTGAGTTGCTACTAAATTATGGATCTGATTTCAAACCAATCGGGATTACTTTCAAGTCATAATCAACGAATCGCAATGTCATGGCCTGGTGCACTTGCAGAGACAACTGATCTCAAGCATATTTGGCTCAAGGTTTACCGACCAAATTTACGGGAACCTTCATAGATGTTTGGATGCACGTTCGTATATCACATTTATTCTCACGTGTAGTTCCTCTCTGAGGGCAGGTATTTCCTTTAGGGGATTTGTTTGACTAAAGTAGGGGCACATTTTTTTTTTCATTAGTGGCCTTGCATAGTGATTCCCCTATTTTGGTCCCTGGCAACTATTTTCTCAGTCGGCGATAGCGTGATTCGATCTTGAGTTATGTCATCCGCTGTCACGATTGCCTCATGGAGAAATCTACTGGTCTCTTCTTGCTATACTTGTATATGCATCTTGACAAATGTCTAGCCTAACCTACAAATGACATATAGGAAAAGACAATTGATATATACATATATATTTGACTAGAAAAGTTCCACATCAAACAATTGATATGCTATGAGTAGTTAACATATCATAATTGGCTATAACTTTTTTATTTGAATTTTTTACATCTAACTGAATATGTTGACCGACTCAGATTTTGGATCTTCTTTTGGCAGTTTCCCTTGATTCCCAAGGTGTCCCAATGTGTAACTAATGTTCGGTGAATACCCTAAGGAAGAAATCTCTGACCACTAATTTTCAAGCAGCCTAGCATTATGAAATAGCACTGCGGTCTCGATGACTGTTTGAGATGAAGGTAGGTGTTGTTGTTGTAGCGGCTCTCACACTCAACAAGGTGTAGACTCACATAAATTAAGGTAGAAAGTCACCTTGTAGAAGAAAGGCAAAATAACACAAATAATCTATGAACTTTGATTCAATGTGTAGCGTCATCCCTCTACTTTTAAATTATTTAATGTGATCCATTGTTTGATATAATCTTTAAAATTTTAATTTATTCAATATGATCCCCGAAGTACTATAAATGTTCAATGTAGTCATTTTATCATGGAAACAACAAATCAAATGTTATGATGACATAAATTATTATATGCTACTGTATTATTAAATATTATAAGTCAGCATATCCATCTTACTATTAATCTACTTTTAAAAGGAAAAAATAGATTAGGAACTTCAAATATCAGATGTGGAAAATTCTTTTCTGCATTTGAAATGAATGTCTCATGTGAACAATCCTTGTGTAGCTTTTTTTTTTTGTCCACCATTCCAGCTTAAAGGATTGTAAGTCACATTAGCTTATCTATTAATCTCAATTGATGAAAAGACTATATTAAAAAATTTGATAGAGTTTATAAACTAAATATAACATTTATTAATAGTTCAGGATCCAAGCGATACATTGAATATTTATCAATAATTTAATAATCATATTGGATAAATAAAATTTTCATAAATGGCATTTCACATTCAACCGAAGTTTATCAACTATTTATGTCATTTTTCCTGCAGGAAAGTGAAAGTAGGAACATGCTTTTTGGTTTCTTCGCATCTTGCAAGGTGCTTCCCCTCAAAGAACCATCACTTGCGTGCACGGCTTAACTACCATATGTTTTGATTTATCTTGTAGATGTTTCAAACATTTGCCCTAATACTTGAAGAAGAATATCGTTTCATCAGGAACAAAGTATGAAAGACCATATGTTTTGTTGCATTAAAGTTTTACTTACCAAAGTGTAAAGTTATGTCTTGATCAATGGGAGAAACGAGGAAAAAAAATTGTTCAGGATTCTTTCTCATCTTTTAGTTCAAATACTTGGCTTCTATGACAGAGGATTCTTTTCCTCCAGCATAGGGGATTCTTCTTCAAATTATTCAAACTACTCTTTCCTTCTTCATATTCATCGTCTCCCCCCAACTCTATATCCAAACGCCATGTCCCCAACAACGGGTACATCTTAATGAGGCACAGACTAAAATTATTCTTGCTGGAGAACTTGTCCAACTCAAATTTCTTAGAAGCCCTATCGTTAATTGCAAACAGAGAAAATACCCAGAACAATCAGTTAACAACTGTCACGCCCCGATTCAAGGGGGACGAAGCAATGTCTTCAGGATTCAAAATATACACTTCGCTCCATGAAACAAGATACCGGTACTTCCATAAAAATCACAAGTCGACGTCCAAATACAAAAGAGGTAAGACGAAATGGTAAATCCTAACATCAGTCTAAGGACACAACGTCGCACGGCTATACGATAAAATAAAATAAGAAAAACGCGACTAGGGGAAGGGAGGGCGAGTACTAGCCCTAAGGGGTAGTCGCCAGCTTAGGCCAAGTTCGCTCCAGCTGCAGCTCCCAGTCCAGGTCCTCCAGATGCTCCAGCTCCACTGGTCCCTGAACTTCCTCCCCGTAAAGGTCCTCCTCCATAGGCTCCTCCTCCACTGACTGGTCCTCCGAGTCTGAGAGTTTCGGGTCCGTGCTGGGGTCCTGGGATGGTGGGGTGGTGGGATGAGATTCAACTATCTCAGTGAATGAACCCTAACCTTAGATTAGGAATACCCCTGTCCTAGGGTCCCTGGTCGTCCCTCCCCACTCTCAAGTCTCTGTAGCCTAAGTGGAACACCTTACATACCAATCCCGGGTTATCGCAGAGAACACACAACCCATGCCAAGCCTAGGGCTCCCTACCTCTAGTTATATGCACTGAGAGTTACTAGAAGGTCCGAAGGGATCTTAGGGTTTTCAAGGGACAGGTCAGCTAACTGGTAGGGGATCTAAACAACACTATTCACAAAAATATAATAGCAGAACTAATAATTAAATGCAATTCTAAAATAATTAAATAATTAAATGCAATTTCTAAAGTAATTAAATAATTAAATGAAATTAAGATCTACAAGCTTAATGATAAATAAAGCGTAAATAAATAAACTTTCCAACCTTTTGGTGTCCAACCACACCACTCTTGACCCGATGGGTCTGACCCCTCGCGGGTCCCGAGAACATACGAGGGCATTTCTCGTATCGCGTGAGATGCCAAGCCCTAATCATAACTAGACCATCGAAAGGTTTATCATCCATTGACTAACCAAATACAACTAATGGTCTAATCGATCGGCATATAAGCTATGCAATTCCAAGATTCTAGCCATTCTACTTGCTCTAGCCGTTCTACCCGATTTCTACTAAAACAGTGAATACGCCTAATAAAAAGTTAGGATCCACTCACCTGATTTCCTCGCAAATAAGCGGCTCACGGCGAACTCCGGCGAGACTCCGATGGCCGGGGACGTTCCTTGGTGCTGCTGGGAGGTTGAGGGACTCGCGAGTGGCTGTGGGTGGCGACGGAACGGCTCGGACATGCCTCAAAGGAGCGCGACCAGCAAGCCCTAAAATTGGGTTCGGCGAGCACTAGTTGGTTTAAGACCAAATTCGAGCAAATGGTGCCAAATTGGTGAACCAAACCTATTGGGCTTTGTAAAGGGGACTTACACGAGTCCAATGGTGGTGGCGGCGTCGCTTGAGGTGGTCGGAACGGCGAGTAATCGCCCGTTGAATGTGCTGGCCGGAATTTGGGTTCAAGAGGGAGGGGTTGTGCTTTGGAGGTTGATTTCTCTCAAATGGCTCAACACCAAAGGCCGAAATCGGTGCCATTGTGTTCATAAGACTCCCACCTATCGATTGAAGGTGGTAGGGAGGAGTGGGTGTCGCCGGAAAGGGCACGGTGGCCGGCGAACAGCAGCTCCGGTGGAAACAGGGGTACTCGGTGGTTTGGGGGTAGAATGGGTGATTTTCGACCAAATCGATCCCAACCAAAGGCTAGATTAGGGTAAAGGAGTACCAACAAATCCAATGGAAGCAACGGCAAAGGCTTTAGATCGAAGGATTGGGAGAAATCGCGATTTGAAGCTCAGACCAAGAATCTGGAAATTCCAGAAAACAGTTCTGGGAAGGCTACTTTGGGGGCTTCCCGACAGTGAACCAAGAGGAATCACGGGAGGAGGTTGGTATCTATAGAAAGCTGGTTCTTCAAGGATTCCAACGCCACCAACGGCGCGTCAAACAGAGGTCGGAGCTGAAAGTTATGGGCTTCCAAAGATGGGGTGTCGCTCGGGTCCGAATCTGGAAAAACTCGAACCCAGAAAAAGTGTTCCGTGAGGGCTTCTTTCGGGGCCTCTAAAATTGAATCTAGATGGAGTCTTGGGGTTTGGTTGGTCTCTTTGGAAACTAGATGTTACGAGGAAGACAATGGCGCAAACGGCACCCAAAACGGAGGTCGGAGCAAGAAGTTACGGCTCTCCAAAGATGAGGGTTGCACTGTTCAAACCCAGAAAACTGTTCCGTGGAGGCTTCTTTCGGGGCCTCCCGACGGCGAACCAGGTGGAGTTACGGGCTGTAGTTGGTGTCTGTGGAAAGAGGGTGTTTCAAGCTTTCCAATGCCACCAACGGCACATCAAACGGAGATCGGAGCCGAAAGTTATGGCCCTCCAAAAATGAGGGTTTCTCTGGTCCGAATCTGAAAAATTGAAGGAGAAGAGAGGGAGAGGGAAATGCGCACGTGAGGAAAAGAGAGAGGGAGAGAGCTGATGAGATGGGGGCTGACTTGTGGGTCCTCCATGTACTATCTATCTACTCAATCAAGGAAGAAAGTCAAAGTGGGAGGGGAAAGAAGAGGGTGGCGTGCACGCAAGGGGGGGAAAGGAAAGAAGAAGAGAGAGAGAGAGAGAGAGTGAGTCGGCTGCACATGGGTGTTGGCCGGTCAATGGTCAACGTTGACCGGTCAACCCATTAAATAAAAAAAAATTAAAAATTAAAAATTACAAAAATTACAAAAATTCCTAAAAATCCCGAAAATTATAAAAATGTTCCCAAACCTCAAATTCATGGTTTTTGGGGCCCAAAACGTGATTTATAAATTTTCAGGAGACCAAACATGATTTCCGAAAATTCGAAATCGTCCGAAACGAGATTTCGCGATTTAGTCCGGGGAGTTCTCGAGGCCAACGAGCCACAAACTAAACCCGTAAATTCGCACAATTAAGCCTCGAAAAGGGGGTCGGAAGCGGGCTGTTACAATCTTCCCCCCTTAAAGGAATTTCGTCCCCGAAATTCGACTCGCCAACTTCTCAAGAAACAACCCTATGGTCGTCTCTCTTGAGATCGATTTCTCCCACTAATGACGTTTCATCATCTATCTCCAATCCTTAGAGTCAACATCGTTGTCTAACTTGGTCCACATTTCCCAAGTTAAACTTCTCAGGGATACCCCTGGCAATCATGTGTAAACTCTTTCACAGTCGGCACCTCTACTGACATCAAATCATCATACTTCTGTTGCGCCATTCTGATGAAATACATTGAAGGTTCTGTCCCCCCGACGACTTATTCCAATTTGGTCCCTCCTGATTGGCCACTCCCATCGCATGACACCTTGTCATTGATTTCAATCAGTTCAAATTTCAACTCGAGGGGCATACCAGTCCATGTTCTCTTTCATTCTTTACGATTGTCTCATCTTCTCAAACCACGATGTCTTTATTAACGATGACACTTTGAGGAGATCGAGATCTTCCTCCAAACTTGGTACTATATTCTCTGCAACTCCAATCATAATCTTAAATTCCTTTTGGGAAACCACTTATAACTAGTATAAGTGCTTGGTGAAGATTATGTATCATCCGTCCACCTATTTGGTGCTTTTAAATGCTCTGGTAAAATTTTGCCGCAGCCTATCCCAGGCCATGCATCATGTCATATGTATCAACCACTCAAGAGGCTTCACTGCCCAACAATATGGGCTACAGGTCAACTGCACTAGGTTAGGACACAATCTGGTCCTTTATACAGCGCATCACTATGAAAGCTCAGTCCATCAAGACTTAACAGAATTATTGACCCTTAAGCAGTAGTCAACTCTTACTTTAGCCCATGAAGCTTTCCTTCACTCTTATCGGCCTACTCAAACTTCACATCTTCTTTCGGTGGTTCCCCTCAATGGCGTTACTATGCTCAAACTCTTTTTCGCAAGCCGACATTAACAATCAATCAGTACTAAGAGACTTCAAGTCTCAGTCAATGCTGCGTAACTCGGTCATTTCATGACCGTCTTCATCTTAGTAGGGTCCACTAAGATCTCTTCACATGAGATCATGTGTCCTTAGAATAACACACAGCCAAGCCATGACTCGTACTTACTAGCTCCTGTACAATGTGTATTCTCGAAAAGTCTCCATCACAATCTTACCCTTGAACATTGCTTATGTTCTAGCTAACTCTTATACCATCAGTTATTCCAACTATTGGTAGCCAACATTCAAGTGCAATTATTTGTCCTTTCACTTTGTGAAGGGGGAATCAGCACAACGCAACCCATAGTAGTGTGCTAAGACAAGTAAATCCTTTATCCTGTAGCTTATGTGTATACACCTTCAATTCCTCTCATTTCGATAATAACATCCAATAGGGTGGCTCAGAGATCAGTTCCGTGCTGTGAGTTAGCTTGATCACGACCTCAATTCCCCTTTCGTAGAACAATCCAAAAGACTTCAGAGAATCATCTCTCCGACGATATCTTCTCGCGTCGGTCCATCCACTAATCAAGTAACCACCATCGAAGCTGTATCACCACACTTGAATAGTTACTCATGGCTCACTTATTCTATCGGCTTATCTCTCCTGATGGTCATACCAACTCAGTCCTGGTTATTGTAGTCGAATCTATCCCTATTTTTACTTCGACCAATACCAAAATACACTCATGATACCCCTTGATCAATAAGATGCTATCACTTATCGAGGTCGAAACTCCAGAGTCTGTACCCAACGGCCTTACCCTTAAGTAAACCAATATTCTTCTCCAATCGTGTGAACATTCACAATGACCTACTTTCCTTTTCTGTGAAAGTGTCAACACCCCTTCATGGTGACGCATTAAGGTAGATGAATTCTTTGTACAATAACTCTTCTCAGGAGGCAACCTTAGTACTCCTTTGGAGACACATCTGCGATCCTCATACCACAGTGATTCCTTCAAACGTCGATTCTTCCATGGACGCATTCACATTTCTAACGACAAAACTGTGGGAATCATTTCTCATGACTGCACTACATCTTGTGTCTAATAAGCGTCGTCGAAGTTCCTCCTTTCTTTTTCCTTCAACAACATAAGAACCTTTTCATCAGCTCTTTTATGCTCTATTAACGCCAATGGGAGGGAATTGTCTTTGACATCTCTCTTGGCAAGCACACGAAAGTAAGCACTATTATTATTCCAACATTGTGTTGTCCTTTTCTATCAGGCTCTTATTGCTTGAACAATAAAGAGAGACTGATATTTCCTTCTTTTTCCCACTCATCGCTAAGCTTCTGTTGCTCTAGCAATATCCTTTGTATATCGTCATGTTGAAGGCGTTGCACCCTCCTTGTTCCTTTTTGCAAAAGCAGAGTGAAGCTTGTCTCTAGCGGCAAGCTCTTCTCATTGTACTTGGACTGTAGTCTCTCCAAGGTTTCATTTGTCCACTCCATCTTGTTAGCTAAATGCGCGACAATTCTGCGTCTACTTTAGGTTGCTTTCTGAACAGTGTCAGAGGTCGTTCATGACTTCTCAGTCTGGCAAAGGTAGTCTCCCATTGGTCAACCTACGTCATATTCATATGACCGTGCACACCAACCACATGTACTCAACTCAAGCCTTGTCTTCTGCGCCTTCTAGCCCTTTCTTCCCATGATTCTCAGTTTCAAAATCTTTCTCAACTCTGTTGCATTAATATATCCATGCCAATCATCATTACACCTCACTACCGCTTTTGCTGAGCGACCATCTCCATTCCAAAACAGGTGGACTCCTAAAGGTTTGTACTTGTTTAACTTGGTTAGCCAATATGCATTATCTGCAGGCTCTTTCTCGTTACTTTTGTCAACAAGAATGTTGATTATGACTCCAGTCCAAGGCCAACCAAAACTAACATCATGCTGAGGTGCTCGTGTAGTAGGTTACCGCAACTGGTTAAGGTGCTAGACCTGCCTCACTGGCTAGGTCTGTCTCTAAGTACCTTGCCAAGACAAAATGGTTTGTCTTTTGTTTGCCACTTCTATTCGCAGAACCTTTGCTCATGTCTGCTAACTACTGGCTCGCTTTCTATGTACCCAATAGTCAACAACACATCAATATGTTAGGGGGTTGCAACCTTGAGGACTACGATCAATGGTTTCGTAACCAGTCCAATTAATTCCGTTTGAAAGCCTAGCAACAAAGGGCTCATAACATCCCATATGAAATTTATGGCATCTTCTGCGATAGCGACTCTAAATAATCAAGCATATCATCAACTTCGCAATACCATTTCTTTTACTGGTAGAGGTAGCATACTAAATTCCAAACATCAACTCTTGTCAGCGATTGTCTCAACTCACGACAATTCGAGGTTCAAAAGTGACATCAATCCTTTCCATGTCCTTTTCAATTTTCAAGACTTTGCCCCTCACCTCATCCTAGGTGTGGACTACCAGTGGTGCATACTGGCGTTCATCATCAAGTCTTGGGTTCAACACCGGATCTAAACATCTAATCCACCGGGTCTTCCCCGATCCTCTTGCCGTACCTAGGCAACTTAGCGAACCTCGCCACAACCTCTTTCACTGACAAGTAACTCGGGTGGAGTCTTAAAATCTAGGCCACTTTCTGCTCTCTCAGCATTGCTCAAGAATTGTTTCTTATTTAACGCTCTCACAATAGCGTCACAGATCAATTCTATTCTTTCAGGAAAACTTCATCCCCTTGATGGCCTACCACCAGTGGTCATGCTCAAGACCCAAGTAAGCTTACAAAGCTCATTATAATCAAGTGCCTTCCGAGTCGTCTCAGACCTTGCAATTGTACTCATCTCCCAGATGATGAATTGCCAAGATCACCTTATCACGACGATGCACATCATCATCGGAACACTACTTATCAACCCTCTGGAGCCAAAGCCTGGCAACTACCGGATCACACCTTCCAAAGGTCTGTGGAGGTCCCAATTTTAGAAAATCACTCCACCCAACTCTACACCACCCTTTCCCTTTTGTGGCTAGATTGGACTAGGGGCAAGGCTCACAATACTCTCAGTTGCGACACTCACAACCGGTGTCGAAAATACTGGCAGCTCTTAATGTTGTGTCACAACAGCACTTGCTGAAGCAGTATTAACTGCAACACGGCCCTTGACTCTAGGCCGACTAGGCGATCACGCCACGGAGATCCTAAAAAGTAGAGGATATTCTCAATCCTCGGGTCTCCTTGAGTGTCACACTCAAAGCAAAGCGACTCACAGTCACTCTAACCACAGAGGTCTCTAACCTCTATCCATTCACAAACAACCAAACTTGGTTTCAATATTGTAACACTCATCACCATTCGCAAGATATCTCAACAAGCATCCAGAATATCACACTATTCGTAGCTAGGATATCATTACGAAATAATATTTGTCCACAGCAAGGACAACACGCGATGCATAGTTATGCTACTATTAGTGTGTCATACTCGACAATACACTAATCACATATGTTACTCAACATATTAAATGTGCAACTCAGCACAAAATAAAACATAAAAATACTCGACCCCACGGGTCCTCAATCGAAACTCGTCGGGATCCAACTACGGTGCATCAGTGGTCACCCTCTTTCGATACCACGCACCCTCGCCACGCAGGCGGTGACAGAACCCACACCCCCCCGTAGGGTGATCATTGTCACTGTGTTGGAAACCATCATCAACACTCGGTGTTGGAAACCACCATCAACACCCGTCCTAACCCCGTAGGACAACACGACCCCACGGGTCCAGTCGAACCTCGTCAGGAACTCGACTTCAGTGCGTCAGTGGCCACCCTCACTCGGTGCCACGCACTTTCGCCACGCAGGCGGTGACAGAAACACCACACCCTCTCAAAAGGGTGATCATTGTCACTGTGTTGGAAACCATCATCAACACTCGGTGTTGGAAACCACCATCAACACCCGTCCTAACCCGTAGGACAACACGACCCCACGGGTCCAGTCGAAACCTCGTCAGGAACTCGACTTCAGTGCGTCAGTGGCCACCCTCACTCGGTGCCACGCACTTTCGCCACGCAGGCGGTGACAGAAACACCACACCCTCTCAAAAGGGTGATCATTGTCACAACAGCAGAGGCCCAGCCTCGCCACGCCGATCAACGGCCACGTGCCCTTCGGCACCACAAGTCCAGGTTCGGCTTTGCTGCACACGTTCTAGACCGCGCCAACTCAGCTAAACCAGACGTCACGTCACACGCCTGACCTCGTCCTGTGCGTCCCATACCGCCCAGGTCGAGTCGGGCGTAGACCAAGCCCTATGGTCTCTAGCCAATGTCCGGCCTTGCTGCACACGTCCCATACCGTGCCAACGCAGCTAAACAATTGACACCAAACTCAAGGTTAAGTGGGGGTCTTGAGCTAATCTCGGTCTGGTCTTTAGGTTTAACTAAGGTCCTGCGTCCAGACGTCTTATCCCAATACGTCCAGTCATTCACTCCTTATCACTCCAAGAAGGTAACCTTTCCGTGGTTACTAACCTTTGCTCTGATACCAAGCTGTCACGCCCCGATTCAAGGGGGACGAAGCAATGTCTTCAGGATCCAAAATATACACTTCGCTCCATGAAACAAGATACCGGTACTTCCATAAAAATCACAAGTCGACGTCCAAATACAAAAGAGGTAAGACGAAATGGTAAATCCTAACATCAGTCTAAGGACACAACGTCGCACAGCTATACGATAAAATAAAATAAGAAAAACGCGACTAGGGGAAGGGAGGGCGAGTACTAGCCCTAAGGGGTAGTCGCCAGCTTAGGCCAAGTCCGCTCCAGCTGCAGCTCCCAGTTAGGTCCTCCAGATGCTCCAGCTCCACTGGTCCCTGAACTTCCTCCCCGTAAAGGTCCTTCTCCATAGGCTCCTCCTCCACTGACTGGTCCTCCGAGTCTGAGAGTTTCGGGTCCATGCTGGGGTCCTGGGATGGTGGGGTGGTGGGATGAGATTCAACTATCTCAGTGAACGAACCCTAACCTTAGATTAGGAATACCCCTGTCCTAGGGTCCCTGGTCGTCCCTCCCCACTCTCAAGTCTCTGTAGCCTAAGTGGAACACCTCACATACCAATCCCCGGTTATCGCAGAGAACACACAACCCATGCCAAGCCTAGGGCTCCCTACCTCTAGTTATATGCACTGAGAGTTACTAGAAGGTCCGAAGGGATCTTAGGGTTTTCAAGGGACAGGTCAGCTGACTGGTAGGGGATCTAAACAACACTATTCACGAAAATATAATAGCAGAACTAATAATTAAATGCAATTCTAAAATAATTAAATAATTAAATGCAATTTCTAAAGTAATTAAATAATTAAATGAAATTAAGATCTACAAGCTTAATAATAAATAAAGCGTAAATAAATAAACTTTCCAACCTTTTGGTGTCCAACCACACCACTCTTGACCCGATGGGTCTGACCCCTCGCGGGTCCCGAGAACATACGAGGGCATTTCTCGTATCGCGTGAGATGCCAAGCCCTAATCATAACTAAACCATCGAAAGGTTTATCATCCATTGACTAACCAAATACAACTAATGGTCTAATCGATCGGCATATAAGCTATGCAATTTCAAGATTCTAGCCATTCTACTTGCTCTAGCCGTTCTACCCGATTTCTACTAAAACAGTGAATACGCCTAATAAAAAGTTAGAATCCACTCACATGATTTCCTCGCAAATAAGCGGCTCACGGCGAACTCCGGCGAACTTCCGGCGAGACTCCGATGGCCGGGGACGTTCCTTGGTGCTGCTGGGAGGTTGAGGGACTCACGAGTGGCTGTGGGTGGCGACGGAACGGCTCGGACATGCCTCAAAGGCGCGCGACCAGCAAGCCCTAAAATTGGGTTCGGCGAGCACTAGTTGGTTTAAGACCAAATTCGAGCAAATGGTGCCAAATTGGTGAACCAAACCTATTGGGCTTTGTAAAGGGGACTTACACGAGTCCAATGGTGGTGGCGGCGTCGCTTGAGGTGGCCGGAACGGCGAGTAATCGCCCGTTGAATGTGCTGGCTGGAATCTGGGTTCAAGAGGGAGGGGTTGTGCTTTGGAGGTTGATTTCTCTCAAATGGCTCAACACCAAAGGCCGAAATCGGTGCCATTGTGTTCATAAGACTCCCACCTATCGATTGAAGGTGGTAGGGAGGAGTGGGTGTCGCCGGAAAGGGCACGGTGGCCGGTGAACAGCAGCTCCGGCGGAAACAGGGGTACTCGGTGGTTTGGGGGTAGAATGGGTGCTTTTCAACCAAATCGATCCCAACCAAAGGCTAGATTAGGGTAAAGGAGTACCAAAAAATCCAATGGAAGCAACGGCAAAGGCTTTAGATCGAAGGATTGGGAGAAATCGCGATTTGAAGCTCAGACCAAGAATCTGGAAATTCCAGAAAACAGTTCTGGGAAGGCTTCTTTGGGGGCTTCCCGACGGCGAACCGGGTGGAATCATGAGAGGAGGTTGGTATCTATGGAAAGCTAGTTTTTCAAGGATTCCAACGCCACCAACGGCGCGTCAAACGGAGGTCGGAGCTGAAAGTTATGGGCTTCCAAAGATGGGGTGTCGCTCGGGTCCGAATCTGGAAAAACTCGAACCCAGAAAAAGTGTTCCGTGAGGGCTTCTTTCGGGGCCTCTAAAATTGAATCTAGATGGAGTCTTGGGGTGTGGTTGGTCTCTTTGGAAACTAGATGTTACGAGGAAGACAATGGCGCAAACGGCACCCAAAACGGAGGTCGGAGCAAGAAGTTACGGCTCTCCAAAGATGAGAGTTGCACTGTTCAAACCCAGAAAACTGTTCCGTGGAGGCTTCTTTCGGGGCCTCCCGATGGCGAACCAGGTGGATTTACGGGCTGTGGTTGGTGTCTATGGAAAGAGGGTGTTTCAAGCTTTCCAATGCCACCAACGGCACATCAAACGGAGATCGGACCCGAAAGTTATGGCCCTCCAAAAATGAGGGTTTCTCTGGTCCGAATCTGAAAAATTGAAGGAGAAGAGAGGGAGAGGGAAATGCGCACGTGAGGAGGAAGGAGAGAGGGAGAGAAGACAGATTGGATGGGGGCTGACTTGTGGGTCCCTCCATGTGCTTATACCACCTACCACACGAGAGAGCGAGGAGCGCGAGAGCGCGCGAGCTGGGGGGGAGTGCAGCAAGAGGGGGGAAGGGAAAGAAAGAAAAGAAAGAAAAGAGAGGGAGAGGAGAGAGAGAGTCGGCTGCACGTGGTGTTGGCCGGTCAATGGTCAACGTTGACCGGTCAACCCATTAAATAAATAAAAAAAAATTAAAAATTACAAAAATTACAAAAATTCCTAAAAATCCCGAAATTATAAAAATGTTCCCAAACCTCAAATTCATGGTTTTTGGGGCCCAAAACGTGATTTATAAATTTTCAGGAGACCAAACATGATTTCCGAAAATTCGAAATCGTCCGAAACGAGATTTCAAAATTTAGTCCGGGGAGTTCTCGAGGCCAACGGGCCACAAACTAAACCCGTAAATTCGCACAATTAAGCCTCGAAAAGGGGGTCGGAAGCGGGCTGTTACAACAACCCTAGGCTTTGATACTAATTTGTTATGACTAATGCAGAAACGTATATAAAATAAATGATTTGAGCAATAAATAAATTGTATAATTGAAGTGCGAAAATGATTTAAACAAGATGGTTCCATGATAATTGGAAAAAATGGGATTAAAATCGCTCAATCACACTCACTCATAAGTAATTCTCCGTCCTAAAGTATCACAAGAATTAATCCCAAGAAATGAGTTTTCACATTATCAGCTCTCTTGGATGACAATTCTCAATACTCTCTATGTTAGTCACAAGTTTGTACATATTAAGCACATTCACGACGCCTATAAGACCAATTCAACTATAAAATACTTGTATATAAAAATTGTTATCCCTTATTTGATGACAACATTGATTTCATCTTTAATAATGAAAAGAACTCTTTGAGAGAAATTTTCACTTATTGCATCACCCGCCTCTGATTGGCAAGAGTCCAATTTGAACTTCCTAATATGGCTCCTATTGCTTTGCAATTCAAGTATGGGTTTGATGTCAAATCAATCGGGATTAACTTCGACGTGTAATCAACACATCACAACGGCATTGCCTAGCGCACTTGCAAAGATAGATCTCAAGCATACGCAACTCGTGGTTCACCAACCAAATCTATGGGAGCCTTCCCAATTTTTTATTCATATTCATGAATAATATGTATTCTTAGGAGTAGTGCCTCTCTGAGGCAGATATTTGTTTTAAGTAATGAGTTTGACTAAGATACAACTAGGTGCAGATCTTTTTCATTAGTAGCTCCTCTTTTTGGGTACTTGACCAACTATTTTCTCATCTGGTGACAAGATGAGTCCACCTTGAGTTATGTTATCAGCTGTCACGGTTCCACCTCGTGTAGAAATTTATTAGTCTCTTCTTGCTATGCATAATGACTCTTCGACAAATCGACGCGCGAGCATGTCTACCTATCCGTCATTCGTAGGCAAGGCTAGGCTTTAGTTTCCTTACTGTTTCTTGGGTATGCTTACATGTTCCTAGGTCAGTAGCTTTTCCAGTGGCATCCTTGAAAGGCGATCAGAAGGTCCGAAGGCCATGGTGTGCTCTATCGCGCCTCTCCATAGTCTCTGTGAAGACAGCACAGCGGAACAGACAAGCAAGGGTTGTTTCCCTTTAAGCTAGAATCGTGATGCCTGACGTTGTTATGGCCCCGTCGCCTCGTAAAAGGAAAGCGAAAGTAGGAAAAAGCTCTTTGGTTTCTTCGGATCTTGCAAGGTGTTGTCGTTGGTCCCTTCTCGGAAAACCCATCATTTGTGCCCTCGGCTTACAAACTGGACGTCTTCTGTTAATTCTTGTAGATGTTTCAAACACATTTATCCTAATTTTGAAGAAAAGTAACTGTCATTGTGACATTTTTGTCCCACATCGAGCTCGTAAGTTGTCGCGGAGGGCCACGAGGATGGTAGTGTTGGGTGGTCTTGGGCTCTCTCATCCTAAAAGCTAGCTCAAAGAATGAGACTTTCCTTGACTCTTATAAATTGTCCATCAACGTCCTCACCAACATTGACATCAACAATCTCCCCCTCACACATCGAGCTTGGGTCAGGGCAGCAATAATTCGTAACTTTCCCATGTGACTGTTGGGTCTACACTTATTGGCAACCTAGGCTCTGATACCATATTTGGTGGTCTTGGGCTTTCTCATCTCAAAAGCTAGCTTAAAGGATGAGGTTTGCCCTCACACTTTACATCGCCCATCAACGTCCTCACCAACTGATGTGAGACAACCTCAACAATTGGACCCGAAAAAAAAAAAACTATGAGAGCAAATATTGTCAGTGATGGGGTCGAGGAGGACGCTATAAGTGGTATCAAAGCCGACTTCCGATGGCATGTACTGACTACAGCGAGCGCTCGCTGGTGCCGAGGGGGAGTATGTGACATCCTTGTCCTCATCGCCTAGGGAGAGAGTCCTAGGAGAGCTTATATAGTGAGGTTCATCCTTAACCATTGACAACACGTTTTTCTAGGTTACGTGCTCGTGAGTTGCCGCGGATAGCCGCGAGAATGGTGGACTCAAGGAAAAATAAAGCTGTAAGGGGGGACTCAAAATGGACAATATTGTCAGTGGTGGGGCTGAAGATGACATTATAGTCATCACAATCAAAATACAAGACCGACATGTTTTGCTGCATCAAATTTATACTTACAGAGGGCACATTGTTATTTCTTGACGTATGGGAAAATGAGCCAAAAAATAAGATAATCTAGTTGAATATAATGGGATATGTGTTGATTAGATATCTGAAAGCGCTAGTGCAACACGTAGAAGGGGGTTGAATAGGTGTTGTTCAAAAATTAATGCGGAATTAAAAACTATGTAATATGAAAGAACAGAGTGCAAAGAGTAAGAGAATAGGAAACTCGGTTATAGTGGTTCGGCTTTAGTTAAGCCTACGTCCACTCTCGATCTAACAGGCAATAGGCTGGAATTCACTAAGTGATTCAAGAATGAGTACAATGCGATGAACAACTTTTCAAACTAAATATCTCTCTCTTGAATATCAAAGTGAACTGTAGTGTGATGATGATCTTGAACTGGGAATTTTTCTCGTGCTTCTCTGCTTCTTTTATCAATAGAAGAAAACCTTTAAATAAGCTTCTCTGACTTTGTCGACCGTTGACACTTGCCAAAACTCTCTCAATCAAGCCGTTGGAGAGAATTATATCAGGAAATCTCTAAATGATTTTGATACAGGAAGAGAGGGTGCCGAGCCTGATTGCCCATACAATCAGTCTCATTACCTTCCAAGTAAGAACTATCTATCAATATGTAGTTCTTCGGCTGATCGAGACTTTCCAAAATAATGATTGTTTCTATATTGAATTTCACCAATCCATCTGTTCTTACTTCGTGGAAAACTGTGACCAACTATGAAGAGTGATTTTGACCTTTTGTCTTCCTTGCCATAGATAATGATCCTCGAGATGTGGCAATCTTCATTTGATATGGTCTAGAAGCTAAGTGTTGAAAGCAGAAGAACAACCGTCTATTGGGATAGACGATCCATTGTCTATAGACGATACATCATCTACCAAAAGAGACGATATGTTGTCTATCGAGCAGTTAGAAGATACATCGTCTATCTTCAGCGCTGGACTTAGAAGGAAATTCTCCAACAATCTCCCCCTTTTTGAAGATGACAAAACATCCTGCAGTTTTTGAAATAAGACAATAATAACCAAAGATCTGTAGGATCGAGGATCAACATATGTTAGGAAACGAGGAGAGGAAACTCCCCCTTGATTATAACACCCTTCATTCAAAAGAAGTAGAGATTCCTGCATCACATATGTTAAACAAAATCCATAGAAAAGAATCCTGTAGCACATATGTCAAACAAAATCCATAGAATCCAACACGGTAACTAAAGACTGAAAGATTATTAAAAACTAAAGACAGAAAAACTGCACTTCCTGCACTCTCCCCCTTTTTGTCATCGAACAAAACTAATGATTCGGAAAGCGAACAAGTTTAAAAGACTCCAAGTGTAACGCAGACTGCTCAAGACGATGAAGATCCTGTTGGAGATCGCTCTGAATTTCCAGGAGATCACCGTGACTGGCCACATTAGAGAGATGATGAGTGTCTGGAGAATGGTAGAAAGTACAATGGAATCAGTGGTGCTAGTGGCACCCGGTGGAAATAAAGACTCAGTAGGAAGAGGATGAGTAGTAGACAGAGAGGGAATCGAAGGAGGAGGAGTTGGAATGACTGGAGGTGACTCTGAGATGGGAGCAGGAATGGTAGGAGCAACGGTGGAGGAACATTTCCCCCTGCATCTGTGCTAGTAGGTAATACACGAGGTGGAGGAACCGTCTCAGCAACTTGTGGAGTCAAAATCTCTGTATCTTGTTGGGCAACATGACCTGCGGAAGATGCACCATCATGATCAGTCGAACTGAGGGACACCTGACCCCGAGGAATGTCCGTATTGACCTCCCCCTCTGCCTCTTCTTCCGGGACATAGTCATCAACCTCTTTATCCAAACTATCCTCTTCAGCCAAGATAGGAGATATATGCTCAGGACTGCTAGGCTCATCATGAAGAATAACTTTTCCTTTCTTGGGAGGTGGCGCATCTAAAGGAGCCTTGCCCTTGCGTTTGGCGGTAGAGGAAGAACCTGCCTTAGACACAGGAGAAACAAATAAACCAACTAGCAACTCAGGCATTCTCATTTTTGCTATCATTGTCTTGCCAATTACTGTGATTGGCATGGACTTTTTGCAGAGTTGTGAAGGCATGGGAATGTTGAAGTGCTGGAATATCTTGGAGATGAGACCCGCATAGGGCAATTGCCCTGTTCCCTTTTGAGCAGCCCTGTACATTTGATAGATAATAATGAAAGGAAGATTGATGAACTTAGAATGTAACATCCCAAACATAATCTGTAGTTCGGTTCTGGAGATATCTGTGCGAGAAGCCGCCTTTGGTCGAAGACAATTGATTAAAATCTTGTGGAGAATAATACTCAGGGGTTTCATTGTAGAATAGGAAATGTCCTTTTCTCCAGAGTCCTCCTTAGATAAAAATGCAGTAGCCTCCCTTTCAGAAACTTGGATTGGAAAGAAACTTGGCTTTTGCAAACCAATTATAACAGCCAAGTCATCCACATCAACAACAACATTCTGATCCTTGACCGAAAAAATAACGGAGTGTCGGTTGGGAAATGACAAGTTGGAGTAGAAATAAGCAGTCAATTCAGGAAAAGCAGGGGCAGTCTCAGAACAAAATTTCTCCAACTTTAAAATCCTGAAAGTTAATCGAAGGTTGATGTGAATAGAATCCAGAAAATCAAAGTCCATAGTGCGAGGATTCATCACCCTGCGAGCCAACAGACGATCGTACATTCCCTTGTGTTCCTTGGAACGAAATAGCTTCTTGGGGTCTCTGGGCAAATCAGCAGCAATGCCCTTAACAGGTTTGAAGGAAATGTACATTTTTTCATCCTCGTCCCACGAATCAAACTTTTCAGGATGACTTATATTTGGGTCCAACGGAAAAAATTTTCGAGCCTCATCTACTGAACCAGGTGGAGCAATGCCTAGGGATTCAACATGCTTGAGAAACAGATGTTCATTTGGAAATCCAGCACCCTTGAGATAGGTGGTCAAAAGTACCATGGGAGTTCCAGTGTTCTTCAATTCCACATAGGCATTGTAAATAGCTCTAGTGCTCCTAGCTTGAAGAGGCGGAGTTGAAAGTACCTGAGTCGTATCAATCTCAACCGGAGGGGTAGGAAGCACAAACGTTGCAGGAAAAGGGACCTCGTCCTCGGTGAGGTCATAATGCGTTGGTCCGCTTGCCGAACCAAACTCTCTCTGAGCAATACGAGACGACTTTCGAGGAGGAGCCATCACAGAAAGGTAGAGAGCGAAACGAAAGTGAAGAAAGATGAAAACTTGGTGAAGAAATTGATTGCCGGAGGAGAACAGAGAAGAGCAAGTCGCTGTAGGGTTTTTTACGAGAGGAAACTGCTCGAAGAGGAATGGAGAGAGACGGTTTCCAAAAAGAAGATTTGAAGAGACACTAAAAAAGGCAGTTTATAACAATGCATAAAAATCGGAAACCTTACCAATTTAAAAACAAGCAAATAAGTAAATAAATACCTGGAAGGCGGGAAAGCAATTCTTGAAGAGATTTACTTGCCAAAAGTGTTGAAGAGTCAATATATCACAGAGATAGAATATTCAGAGCACTTCGAAGAGCTTCGAAGGAACGTCTATCCAGTGGCTTGGTAAAAATATCTACTAATTGATTTTGGGAATCAATAAAACTGATTCGAACATCCTTCTTATGAACATGATCGCGGATGAAATGATGCCGAATTTCAATATGTTTCGCCCTCGAGTGCATAATTGGATTTTTGGAAAGATCAATCGCGCTGGTACTATCACATCGTATTTCCACACAGTACTTCCGAATGCCAAAATCTTGTAATTGCTGCCTAAGCCAAAAAATTTGAGAGCAGCAACTTCCAAGTGCGACGTATTCAGATTCGGCAGTGGACAAGGAGACTGTGTGCTGCTTCCGTGAGAGCCAAGAAATTAAACAATTTACAAGAAATTGACAGGTCTCCAATGTGCTTTTTCGATTAACTTTGCAACCTGCATGATCAGCATCTGAATATCCTAGTAGAATGAAGTTGCCATCCTTGGGGTACCAAAGTCCAAACTTAAGTGTGCTGGAGATATATCTTAATATACGTTTAACTGCTGATAAGTGTGATTCTTTAGGGCTAGATTGGAACCTGGCACACATGCACACACTATATAATATATCAGGACGAGATGCTGTGAGATAAAGGAGAGAACCAATCATGCTACGATAAAGCTTTTGATCAACTGCTTTTCCTCCTTCGTCAATTTCCAATTTAGTAGTAGTTGCCATAAGAGTGTCTGTCTTCTTGCAATTGTCTAGACCAAACTTCTTAATAATGTCTCGGGCATACTTCTCTTGATGAACGAACGTTCCTTCATTTAGTTGCTTTACTTGAAGGCCAAAAAAGAAGGTGAGTTCACCCATCATGCTCATTTCAAATTCATTCTGCATAGTACTAGAAAATTTCTTACAAAGTGCCTCATTAGACGATCCAAAAATAATATCATCTACGTAGATTTGAACTAATAAGAAATCGTTACCTTCCTTTTTGATAAACAGTGTAGTATCAACCTTACCTTTGTCAAAACCATGTTGTTTAAGAAAGGTACTTAATCGTTCATACCACGTTCGAGGAGCTTGTTTTAGACCATATAAGGCTTTCTTAAGCTTGTATACGTGATCAGGATATTTTGGATCTTCAAAGCCAGGAGGTTGTTCGACATACACTTCTTCTTGAATAAATCCATTCAAGAAGGCAATCTTGACGTCCATTTGGAATAACCTGAAATTGTTAGCACATGCAAAAGCAAGTAATAAACGTATGGCTTCTAACCTGGCAACGGGTGCATAGGTTTCATCATAGTCTATTCCTTCCTCTTGTGTGTAGCCTTTGGCTACTAGTCGAGCTTTGTTCTTGATCACCTCCCCTTCTTCATTCTTCTTGTTTCTAAACACCCACTTAGTGCCAATTATGGTCTTTCCTTTTTGTTTAGGAACCGGATCCTAGACATCATTGATAACAAACTGCCGAAGTTCATCTTGCATAGCTTCTATCCAGCTATCGTCTATTAGTGCTTCGTCTACCTTATTGGGTTCAATTTCTGAAATTAAGGCAATAGCACTTGATTCCTCATGGTCTTCAGGGATTGAGAAACGTTTTGATCTAGTGCGAATACCCTCTTCAAGGTCTCCAATGATTAAATTTGTTGGATGGCTTGACTTGTGTTTCCAATTTCTTTGAACTCGAGGGCTACTTTCATTAGAAAAATCTGGTTGATCTGGTTGAGTAGACGGAACAGCTTATGATGCTGCAGAATGTAGAAGGTCTAAGTTGATAGACGGAATATCTTCTGGAGTGATAGACTGTGTATCTTCTGTAGTGGTAGAATGTGTAATTGTTCCAACATTCTGAGTCGGGATAGATGAAACTTTCACACTTTCATCAAATTTGACATTGATTGATTCTTCGACTCTCTGAGATTTCTTGTTGAAGCTTCTATAGGCCTTGCTTGACGTCGAGTATCCAAGAAAAATTCCTTCATCTGATCTTTCCTCAAATTTTCCAACATTATCAGAATTATTTTTGAGGATAAAGCACTTGCAACCGAACACATGAAAGTAAGAAACTATTGGTTTCTTTCCTTTCTAAAGCTCATACGGTGTCTTTTGAAGTATTTTCCTTAGAATAACTCTGTTGATAATGTAACTAGCAGTTGAAACAGCTTCAGCCCAAAAGCAAGGAGAGATATTACCTTCTATTAGCATTGTTCTTGTCATTTCTTGAAGAGACCTATTCTTCCTTTCCACTATTCCATTTTGGTGTGGAGTATAGGGAGAGGAGAATATATGTTGAATGCCAAACTGATCACAGAATTCT
>JAGKPW010002309.1:0-12500 GCA_019926035.1 Melaleuca alternifolia
TGCATTAGAATAGTGTCATTTGATGCATGTCGTGTTAGATTTAGTCTCATTAAATTTTATTTTTTTAGCAACATGTTTAATTCGAATTTTCATCAATAAAATTAAAAAAATAATAATAAAATCATTCATGCATCATTTAGATAGTTGCATGTAGTTAATTCATTTAGTTAAGATGTCATTGCATGTCTATTTATACCATGGTAAAATAATTTATTTAGATTTCTAGGTATCATATTAGATTAGATTTTCACATTTAATTAGTTTAATTAATTTCGAATTTCATTTAATAAATAAGAAAATGTCTTAAAAATGCCTTTTTTGCATGTCTTTTAATTAGGTTAATTTAGAATTTTCATTTTAAAAAAAAAACATGTTAGGTCATTAGATTTAGGTTTTCATGCATTTGCATATTAGTTTAGTTTTCACATTTTAGAATGTTATCTATAGTCAAGATATTTTTTTTTAATCTAAATTAGGGATTAATTCAATTTAGTTCCTAGTCTAAATTAGATATTATTTGGCTATAGGTAATTAGTGTCATTAAGTAATCTTGAAATTCATTGCATTTAGATTTGCATTAGGATAATTGCATACATAATCAATTTTTTTCATCACATGCATTACATGCTTTACATGCATTGCATTCATATAAAAAAAAAACAAAATTAGATCTTTTTGTTGATTTGCTTTATTTTTGCCTTGCTTATTTTTCTTTGAGTATTTAAATAATTGTTTGCGCACCCGCGTGATCACCGTGCATGTTAGGGAATAAAATTAATTCAAGCTGCCTGCAAATTATTATTATTTTTTTTTGAAATAGAAGAAATAGGTTCTCAAGTCCCCGAATTCAAGAATCTCTGGTTCGTAGGAGTAAAATACTACTCCCAATATTTTACATGGGTTTCTAATCGACCCACCTCAAATAGATTAGTGGCAACTCCAATTGAATCAATTTTGCATGTATAAAAATTGAAACCTAAGTCGTGAATTGGTATGAGCTTGGGAGAGCTCGAGCTAAATTAGGTTTAGCAATCCATTAGCCTAACCCTTAGGTGGTGCACCTTCGGGGAGGTCGCGACAGCTTGGCGACTCCGCTGGGGACTTGGTTCAAAAAACTTTAGTGGACTTAGGCCTTTCTTCTTATTTTCAAAGAAATTTTGCTTGGTAGTGAGATTCCATTTATGTCCCTAACCCGTGTGTTGATTGTTTTTGCAGGTTGATTTTCGCTTTAAGTATTTAATTGCTTTCTTTGAAGTGTTGTGTGATATTAACTGTTGTGCATGCTTTACTGCTTTAGCACTACACATTGGCACACACAACCTGCCGCCGGACCTGGGCTGCACTAGGATAACTTAGGATGGTGTTATGTTGGATACAACTTCGACCGCGAGGCCGCGTAGTAGAGGTTGCCCAACTTAACCCCGGAAACTTTCTTTCTTGGTGCCAAAGGTGTTTGCTTCTGCCCGCGAGGCTGCGTCTCATTGGGGCATCACCTTTTGGCTGAGCCGGAGTTGCAAGGGCTTTGATTTAGTACGCGAGGCTGCGACTAGTCATTCCACCCTTGTAGCTCCACTTTGCTAAGCCTTTTAGAGTAGAAATCGAGCCGCACCTTTCATGTGCATGTCTATGTGTTTGCTTGATTGGAAAGTAAGTTTTCTATTTTATCCACCTGCAATTTATTTCTTTATTTTGTTCGGTCCATGACAATTAGGTGAGTCGAGTCACATTCTATATACAATGGGAAGATGTGATGTTCGATTCATTCCTGCTCCAAAAGCCGAGCTCAAGTGATGGTGGGATAAGCTAAATCATGACGGCCGAATCTATGTGGAGACCAAATTAGGCCGACTGGTTCCGCTCCTCGACATTGACGTTCAAAGCGGGGCAATGCAGGCCTTGGCTCATTTTTGGTGTCCCCACACCTCCACGTTCGTGTTTGGTAAGTATGAGCTTGCTCCGACTCTCGAGGAATATAGCGTTGCCATAGGAAAGTCTTTGGATCTCGATTTGATTAACCCACCTTTAGGAATAGATCCACAGTCTCTTTTGTCTGATTTCCTCAAAGTTACCAAGATTGAGTTGTCAAAAGTCCTGAAAGATAATTGTCATGCATGTCCTTTTTCCTTTCTGGATCAATGTTTCGAAATTGCCCCGACTCACTTGACAAACATAATCTTTATCCTTGCCTTCTTTGGGTTCATAATCTTCCCTTTCAGAAAGAATGCCATTGATCCATCCATAGCGTGGGTAGTCAAACAAGTTTGTGCTGGTGTTAATTTTGTTAATGCCATTCTGGCTGAGACACTTTTGTCACTTACTCGATTCAAAGAAAGTGAAGAGAAAATCTTTCATGCACCTATCGAACTCTTACAAGTCTGGTTTTTCTCTCACACAAAAGGGTTTGCCATACACATGAGTATTAGTGGTTATTCTGAGTCCATTCATCCCATCGAGGAGTTTAAGGTCCTACAAAATCGAACTCCTAGTCTGTCTTTTTCCAAGTGGTTAAACTTATTGAGAAATCCAAAGGCCAAATTTTTCCTATGGCAAGCTAGATGGTTCCGAGCTCGTGAGGCACGGCTTTCCTATGGCGACAACGGTCTGATCCCCCTAATAGGGATCACAGGAGCAACTTCTTACTATCCGCTCCGAATAGTCCGCCAATTTCGGGTTCTACAAGACTTACCTCCGCTGCCGAAGCCAGATCTATTCCGACTCAGCTTCACGGGAGACAACTTCATGGAGGAATTCCACCACATCGAGCAGGCTTGGCATAATTGCCATGCTCAGAGTATAATTTGGCCTGAAGTTGAGCTTGAGGGGAAGCAGAAGATCCATCATGCTACCGTTCGGTACATCCGCAAGTTCAAATTCCCAGATGAATGGCTTCCAAAAATTCCTGATGTGACGGCCAAACCAACTCGTGAAGCCGAAACCAAGCGGTATAAAAGGAAAACAGAGGAACTCGAGGAGCAGATGAAGCAAATGGCTAAGGAGAATAGGCAATTGCGTCGAGCGTTAGCTTCCCATTTGTATATAGAACAAGCTAAATAGAATGCTTTTATCGAGTCATGTTTCATTTGTTTCAAGTCTTTGTTGAGTCATTTGTTTCGAGTATTGGTTTTGTATTTCATGAAATTTTCATAGATGAATAAAAGTGAGTCTTTAGGTCATTGTCATGGACCGTGTCTTCCTTTTTCGCCAATTATTCTTATCTATCCTTTCTTGTTTGAAGGTGATCACGGGTAAAAAACGTTCTCCAATCCGCACGCGATCTCAAACTAAAATGGCGGACCAAAACGAGCTTCGCGAGCGTGTTTCCAATATGGAGGATCAGATGAGGCAGTTTCTTACTGCCATGCAAGAAATGACCGCCGAATTTAGAGCTGCTCGACTAAACCCGGCCCCCGCACCTTTGCCGAAGTTGAAGGATGACATTGTTGTGAACTTAGAGGAGGAAATGCCTCCTTTGGAAGAAGATCCCATCGCTGATTACGGGGAAAAGACCGATGCTGATGACTCGTACAAAACTAAGCAAGAGAAACGCCTCGAGAAGCTCGAGGAAAAGTTGAAGCAACTGCAAGGCCTTCAAGACCCGTCCCCGACGGATCTTTCTGTGTATTCGAAGGTGAAAATGCCGAAAACGTTCAAGATGCCGGAGTTTGAAAAATATGACGGCATGACCTGCCCAAGGGCCCACCTGCAGATGTACTTGGTGAGGATGACCCAATATGCTGATAATGCTCCTCTGCTGATCCAGTCATTCCAGGCGAGTCTGACAGGCCCTGCTTTGAAATGGTACATCTCGAAGGGGATAAACCTCTGCCAAACTTGGGAGGAAGTTTGCCAAGCTTTTCTGAAGCACTACCAATTCATATCCGACATCACTCCCTCCCGAGACGATCTTGAACGGGCCGAGAAAAAGAGGAGCGAGTCGTTCAAGCAATATGCAATCCGGTGGATGAATCTGGCTGCTCAAGTTGATCCTGAGCCTTCTGACATGGAGATGAGGAAGATGTTCATCAAAACTCTTCCTCATGAATACCGCACTCGAATGATAGCCACCACTGCTGACACTTTCAATCAGCTTATTCCAGTTGGGGAGCAGATCGAGATTGGAATAAGGGATGGGTGGTTCAATGAGCCAACAAAGAAGTTTACTCTGAGGAAGGATAAAGAGCAAGCTACGGAGATAAATTTGGCATACTCACAACCAAGCTCTGGCGGACCTTCAAATGTTCATGCCTCTACAAATCGGCAAGTCGGGGGGCGATCATTTGCGCCTCGCCAGTTTAACAGAAGACAATTCACTCCCCTTCCGGGGCCTTTGTCTAAGGTTTTACCTGTTTTGCAAAAGAGGGGTTTGCTCTCTCAGGAGCCGAAGCGCCCAAATCCTGAGAAATTCAACAACTTTAATGCTTCGAAGAGGTGTGATTACCACATGGGTGAAGTGGGGCATTCGACTGATGAATGTTTCACCCTTAAGCATAAGATTCAAGATCTTCTGGATACGAAAGTGTTCAGCTTCAGCGTTGCTCAACCAAATGTTGAGAAAAATCCTCTTCCGGAGCACGAGGGGGGTGTCAATGCAATTTCTGAGACTGAGACTGGGAAGAAAATGAAATGGAAGCTAGACATTAATAACATCTATCAAGGGTTGGTAGCAGCTGGCTACTACCCAGCTGGAGAGAGCCTTGCACCTCTTGTCATGAGGAAGAGGATCCAAGAGAGCATGAAGCTGGTGTAATCGTGCAAAGCAACCATGCAGGAGGAATGTCGATGGTTTCTCAAATTATCATTGATTGGGAGAAAGAAGCTACTGCCGTGGAAGCTGAATCAGACCCCTCACTTAAGGACATGCCACCCCTGGAGGACGCAATTAATGATGAGGTGGAGGCGCCTGAAATAATAATTGAACTATATCAACCCCATGAGTACCGTAGCAACAAGGTAGTTCCCTGGTCGTATGATTTTGATGTGGACTTGGTGACAAGGTCCGGACGCACCTATGGGCAAGGTAATTTTATGCCGTCAAAGCACGTCATCGATGAAGAGGCTAAGGAATTTCTAGCTATAATCAAAGCTAGCGAGTACGATGTGGTTGAACAGTTGCGGAGGATGCCGGCGCAAATTTCTCTACTGGAGCTCTTGCAAACATCGGAGAAACATCAAAAATCACTCATGAAAATCTTGAGTGAGATTCATGTGCCCGAGACGATTGATCAAGGCGAGCTTGAAGGGTTCATAGGCGCTGTACTCCTTAAGGATCTTGTCTCCTTTTCTGACGAAGAATTACCAGGTGATGGGAATGGACATACAAAGGCACTCTACATCTCCGTTAGGTGCAAGGAATCGCATGTTGCTCGGGTTCTTATTGATAATGGGTCCGCTCTGAATATTTGCCCATTGGCTACTTTGCGTCTCCTTATGATAGACTCTTCAAGGATAAATGCTGCTAAAACTTCCGTTCATGCTTTTGACGGAACAAAGAAGGAGGTGATGGGCGAGATTCATCTGGATGTGCAAATTGGGCCAATGAAGTTCAACATTTTGTTCCAAGTAATGAACATCTCTACTGCCTTTAACTTTTTGTTGGGTCGTCCTTGGATCCATACCGCTGGAGCTGTGCCTTCAAGTCTTCATCAATGCTTGAAGTTCATGGTTGAAGGGAAGCTAGTCACTGTCCATGCTGAAGAAGACCACCAGATTTACCATGAAACTGCCATTCCGTATGTGGAGCCTGAGAATGTATTTGAATCCAGTTATCAATCATTCGAGCTCGTGTCAATGATACATAGGTCGCGGGGATTGCCTGCACCAATTCCAGAATTGTCAAATGCTGCTATCATGGTGGGGAAGATTATGGCCCAAGGTTGTTTTGTTCCTGGAGAAGGACTTGGAAGAAAGGGTCAGGGGATTCGATATCCAATTCAGCCTTCCCGGAAGCGTCGTGTGGCCGGATTAGGATACCATGGAAGGGATCAGCCTACCAATGAATCACAAAAGCGGGTTTAAAGTAAAACATTGCCTCCCCGTATCAAAGAAACATTCCCGGGTCCGTCCAGAATGATGCATGAAGAGGAGATGTATGTTCTAGAAGGACTAAACATGAATTGTGACTACCATGAAAGGTTCTCCTTTCCCCCAAGCTTCTATATCAACCCCCGAGACATTGTTCCGGGTGGATGGGGGGGCATGGATGATGTGATTCCTAAAAGCCAGGCTGATCGGGATGAGAAGCTCGAGGGGATAGCAAATCTATTTGAAGATCTCTTCATTGGCGCCATTGAAAATGAGTCCGAAAAGGAAATGGGTGCAAGCCCACATGAGTAATTTATTTTTGCTTTATTCCCCTGCGTGGGAATTCCTTTCATTTATTGCTTTCTTAGGATTTTTCAATCTTTCATTCTGCAATTTCTTTTCAATAAGTGTAATTCATTCAGAGTTATTCAATAAAATCACCATTTTCGAGGGCATGACGAGGTACACCAAACCAGTCCGGTGATGATATCCAACAGTGAAAAAATACACGACCCATAGAGAATTCTGAGGCCTGGACTTCCTCATGCTCTCTTTGTCCAAATCTTTAAAAAAAAATCATTTTTTCAAAAAAAAGATATTTAACCCTTTTTGTTTTACTGATTGGTTTACTTTATGTTTCAGGAAGGACCTTATGGAATGCGATGAAGGACCAAATGATTCGGATGGAGATCCTACCGGAATCCAACAAAGTCTGGAACAGCATGAAAAGCCGAGATCCCTGATAGCCGAACACACTATCACAATCAATTTGAGCGACGCAGAAGACATTAAAGAAATAAAAATTAGGGCAAATCTCCCCGAGGGAGAAACCATGCGACTCATCGCCCTTTTAAAGGAATACCAAGATGTCTTTGCTTGGTCTTATGCGGATATGCCGGGTCTTGACCCAACAATCGTGGAACACAGTCTGCCGACGAATCCACACATGCCTCCTAAAAAGCAAAGGTTGTGGAGGACAAAGCCAGAATTATCAAAGAAAATTGAGGAGGAGGTGATGAAACTCTTGAAGGTCGGATTCATAGAAGTCACACATTACCCTGATTGGGTAGCCAACATTGTGCCGGTAATGAAGAAAGATGGTCGAGTTCGAGTTTGCATCGACTATCGCGACTTGAATAAGGCTAGCCCTAAGGATGAATTTCCTTTGCCGCACATCGACGTTCTGGTGGATAGCACTGCGGGCTTTGAACTGTTTTCTTTCATGGATGGTTTTTCGGGATATAATCAGATCAGGATGAAAGAGGAGGATAAGGTGAAAACTGCATTCATCACCCCATGGGGGACCTTTCACTACAAAGTAATGCCATTCGGTCTCAAGAATGCAGGGGCAACGTACCAAAGGGCTATGGTCACGCTTTTCCATGACATGATGCATAAAGAAATCGAAGTCTATGTTGATGACATGATCGCCAAGACTCGGCAGGGAGAAAGTCATATTGATACTTTGAAGAAGTTGTTCGATCGACTTCGAGAGTTTAAACTCCGACTTAACCCCGCAAAATGCACATTCGGGGTAACTTCGGGTAAATTACTCGGGTTCATGGTGAGTAATAAGGGAATTAAAATTGACCCTTCAAAAGTGAAGGCCATTTGTGAATTACCGCACCCGAAGACCGCCAAGGAGGTTCGAAGTCTCATGGGGAGATTAAATTACATAGCTCTATTTATTTCTCATCTGTCAGAAATTGCTAAGCCATTTTTTAAGCTTCTCAAGAAGGATGCCTTGATTCGCTGGGATGATGATTGTCAGAAGGCATTTGACAAGCTAAAATCATACTTGTCATGTCCTCCGGTCCTAGTTCCACCAATAATAGGCCATCCTTTGATTCTCTATCTCACAAGTAATAGTGAGTCTTTGGGTGCGATGTTAGCCCAGAAAGGACCCGAGGATGGGAAGGAGCGAGCTATTTACTACTTGAGTAAAAAGTTCACTATATCAGAGCAGAATTATTCCGAGGTGGAGAAAACATGTGCTGCTTTGGTTTGGGTCCTGCATCGACTCCGACAGTATACATTGCACTATCAGATATTCCTGGTGACTGAAAGTGATCCAATCAAGTACTTACTTGACCGACCGGCTTTGGTTGGAAAATTGGCTAAATGGCAAATATTGGTTTCTGAGTTCGACGTACAGACCCTGCCACAAAAGTCCGTTAAAGGTCATGTTATTGCAGACATACTTGCTGAAAATCCCAAGCATACTGAAAAGGAGGAGTGTTCTCCGGATGATCGTATCTTGTCCATTGACGAAGATAGGTGGACCATGTTTTTTGACGGGGCGGTAAATTTGTCGGGCTCAGGGACTGGGGCAGTATTGATCTCTCTAACTGGGCAACACTATCCAGTCGCAACAAAGTTGGTGTTCCCATGCACCAATAACATCGCCGAATACGAAGCATGCATCGCCGAATACGAAGCATGCATTCTCGGTCTTCAGGCGGCGATTGAAATGAAGATTGATAAACTCAAAGTATTTGGGGATTCTACATTGATCATCCTTCAAACTGTCGGTAAATGGAAGACACGAGATGCCAAATTGCTTCCGTATCACAAGTATCTTGAGGAGATAGTGGAGGAATTTGACGAGATCACATTTGAATACTTATCCCGGGCTCATAATCAGTTCGCTGACGCTTTGGCTACGTTATCATCCATGCTACGAGTCAATGATGGAATGGAGGTAGAGCCTTTAAAAATTGATGTCTTGGAAAAACCAGCCCACTGCATGATCATAACTGAAGAACTTGATGGGAAGCCATGGTATCATGATATCATGAACTACATCAGAAGTTGAGAGTTTCCTGATGAGAGTGGTCCTGCCGATAGGAAATACATAATGAAGATGGCTTCGAAATTCTTTGTTAGCGGCAAAAATCTATACAAGAGATCTCATGATTCAGTGCTATTGAGATGTGTTGATGTAGCTGAAGCAACGCAGATCATGCAGGAAATACATGAAGGGATGTGTGGCCCGCACATGAACGGCCATATGCTAGCCAAAAAGATCATGAGATTGGGTTATTATTGGCTAACTTTGGAGAGTGACTGCATCAAACATGTGCGGAGTTGTCATCAATGTCAGATTTATGGGGATAAGATAAATGTTCCCCCAAATGAGCTGCATCAACTGTCTGAACCCTGGCCTTTCTCAATGTGAGGGATAGATGTTATTGGCCCAATCAATCCGAAGGCATCGAATGGTCATCGATTCATCTTAGTTGCGATCGACTATTTTTCTAAATGGATTGAGGCGACTTCCTATGCAAATGTCACTGCTCGAAATGTAGTGAGGTTCATACGACGTGACATCATTGCTCGATACGGCGTTCCTGAAGCCATCATCACTGATAATGGAACCAATCTGAACAATAAGCTCGTTGATGGTTTGTTTAGTGAATTTAAGATTCGGCATATGAACTCATCTCCTTATCGTCCTCAAATGACGGTGCAGTAGAAGCGGCGAACAAAAACATCAAGAAGATTTTGGCAAAGACTGCTGAAAATTACCGTGACTGGCATGAAAGGTTGCCTTTTGCACTAATGGCGTATCGAACTTCAATTCGAACCTCTGTGGGGGCGACACCTTTCTCTCTTGTGTATGGTATGGAAGCAGTACTACCTATTGAAGTGGAAATCCCATCATTGCGCGTGCTGTCTCAAATGGAATTGTCTGAAGCTGAGTGGATACAACAAAGGTTTGAGCAGTTGAACCTGATTGATGAAAAGCGATTGGAAGCCATTTGTCACGGTCAGTGTTACCAACGGCGGGTAGCTAAGTCGTTCAACCGCAGGGTCCGACCAAGGTATTTTGAAGCAAATGACCTTGTTCTGCGGAAGCTACTTCCCATTATTCTTGATCCTAGAGGTAAGTTCACTCCAAATTACAGTGGACCGTATGTTGTGAAGAAGGTGCTCCCTGGAGGCGTACTGATCCTAGTTGAGATGGATGGTCGGGAATTCTCAAATCCTGTCAATGCAGATGCTCTCAAGAAATACTATCCGTGATGTTTCCTCTATCTTGTCAATGCCTTGATTCAATTAATAAAATGCTGAATGATACAATTTCCTGATTTTAACATTCCATGATTGATTGAGTTTTTCAATGAGATGTATCAGGATGACGAAAGGCAAGCCTTATCCATACACAGTCCTTTATTTATGCAATTGTGAGATAAGCATACAAAGTGCCATGTTTGCAGAGTAAAGAGTTCTCTCGCGAGAAGTACCTTAACCAAAGTGATGAGGGGCAGTTCATTTATCTATCCCAAACACTAAAATGATCCATTGGTTGCCCACTTTGAGCCTAAAACACTTGAGGAGTTTCATTTCATATTACCCCTGTCAAGAACCACCCCACATCGGGGCAAACTGGAGGTACATTTACATCATTGATAAAAAAAAAAGAGAGGAAAAAATGAATAAAAACTTTCTTGCTTTCACTTGCATCAATCTTTGAGTGTTGCTTTTACATGTGAAATTGAATATTAAATCAAGTGCCTTAGGGATGATGAGGAGCATTCGCTTTATATCTTAAACACTCTTAGCCACTTTGAGCCTGTGATTTCGTTTCAAATTGAATCCACATTGGTGATGATCTCTTACACTGGGGCATGCGAAAATCAAGGTCATCAGAATTGGTAGAGTATAGGCATCACATCATGGGATGTCAGCCCAAAATGTCATTTAGTCGATAAATCAAGAAAGAATGGGGCAAAGAAAAGCAGCGTGCCTAGTAAAAGCAAGGCCAACGCCCAAATTCAACAGAGAAGTTAAGGAGTTAGGGGCAAGGAAAAAGCAGTGTGCCTGGTAAAAGCAAGGCCGATGCCCATAGAAATCAGAGCCGAAGGCTCAAGTCTGCAAGCAGTCGACTTTCAATGTGTCCAGATTTCAAAAGTTGCTGAGTGGGACAATCTTGTCAATAGTCTCCAGTGAGTTTGACATCATATAGCATCCCCAGTGAATCAAAGTTTGAGTCTCAAAAGTTGAGTCTGAGGAAAAATTCCCAGTTTTTCATCCTATACACACTTTAAAGCCAAGCTTATAAAAGTCTCTTCTGATTAGGGCACTTGAATTAATATGAGATTCCTAATGTTTTAAGCTTAGCTTGAAGAAGTGCAAGCAAGACTGTTTCTATTGCATTTGCAGGGTTCTTGACTTGTAAACCTGGCGACATTTGTTGAAGACTTTCTTTCTAAGCCGTGACTCAATGAGTCCCCTTTGCTTAACCATTGACCAAGCCCAAATTACGGTCCTGTTAAAGACCTTCCTGATTGGTAAGATTGTACCACTTGCGAGAGTACTCGGACTTTTGTTGACATGATGGTAGTGAGATTGAATGTTTCAGATATTCCCTCATTGGGACAAAAACCCTTCTGAACGAGAGTGAGTGATAAGTCCTTTCTAACTGAATCTTTCTTATCTCAAAGAACCTCTCAAATATGAATTGCATTTTATGATGAATCGGATGATTTGATGATGTGGTTATCCCTTCAGGGATCAAGAATTCTAAATGCATATGCTCCAATCTAAGCGCCTATTGACTATGTGCAGGTACCAATCGAGAGCCTGTGGGAATGTACAGGTCTCTCAGCTTATTTTTTCTAATGACTCAAGTTTAATCAGGTATCTTTCACCGTTTTGCCCCTGTGGTGACCGAATTAGGGTTTCGGGCCTCAAGCAATCCAGGTCTTTCAAGGAATTTTTCACCGTTTTGCCTCTGTGCAATCCAGGTCTTTCAAGGAATTTTTCACCGTTTTGCCTCTGTGCAATCCAGGTCTTTCAAGGAATCTTTCACCGTTTCGCCTATGTGGTGGCGATCCAGGTCCTTCACCGTTTTGCTTCTGAGCAATCCAGGTCTTTTTCACTGTCTTTCTTTTGTGACCGAAGCAGGTGCTCGAGCTTAAGAGGACAATCTCAGAGCTTATACATACCTTGATCTGCCATGCCAACCAGGTAAGTAATTTCAGGTATGTTTCTTTTTTCCTTCGTCTGCAATTATCATGTCATAATCACATCATAAAATGAGAGTTAATCTCAACAAAAATACCATGCATAGCATCTGCATAGTCAAAATTAGGTATCAATTGGTCTTTGAATGCAACCTCTGTGAGCTCACCTTCAAAGAGGGGCAGCTGTTGACACCTATTTTTTTTAAGTTTGGCATGTAGATTGCATGAAAATAAAAATAGAAAATAGGGATTTTAATGCCTAAAAAAATATCATTGCATCATGCATTTGAGGAAACGGCATCGGCGGCAAGAAGGTTTTGGGAAAGAATTGCTGGGCGGAATATATTTTATCAAAGAGGAAAGGATGCAAATAGAGAATAAATGCGTTAGGGAAAGAAAATTTCGGTCAAATCCGTGAGGATTTGACTGAAATTCCTTTCTACTGGCAAGAGCCCTCTACGCAGAAGCAAGAAAGGAAAATATATCTCGATCAAATCTTCCAAGATTTGA
>JAGKPW010002309.1:22500-32500 GCA_019926035.1 Melaleuca alternifolia
TTTGGCCGATAATAGTTTAACATTAATTGGCGTGTTGAGGTGCCAAAGGCACGAATTTTGTGAAAGTTGAGAAAATTCAACTTTGTTGTGACGGTGGAACAAGTACGAATGAAGAGGCTCGACAAGGTCGGCCACGTACTTCAATAACATTAATTGGCGTGTTGAGGTGCCAAAGGCACGAATTTTGTGAAAGTTGAGAAAATTCAACTTTGTTGTGACAGTGGAACAAGTACGAATGAGGAGGCTCGACAGGGTCGGCCACGTACTTCAAGGAAAATGGGTTCGTTTAATTATCCTTGTTGGTAATTATTTCCGTGGTTTATTTTAATTAAATTCGCTATTTAATTATTAGTTGTGCAATTTATTTATTAATTTCGCTACTTAATTATTAGCCGTGCAATTTATTTATTAATTACGCTATTTAATTATTAGTCACACGATCTACTTATTATTATTATTTAATTATTAATTGTGCAATTTATTTATTACTTACGCTGGTTAAGTTATGAGTTGTGCTAGTTAGTTATTAATTGGTTGTGCCATTTATTTATTAGTTCGCGCAATTTAATTATAAATTGCTTAGTACGTGACTTTAGTACGACAATCCATTTAATTATTCGTCGTTGATTCAATATTACTCGATACCGGGTATTCCTATTAGTAGATCTAGCAAGTGAGTAGAAGTACCCTGTGTTGAGACTTAGAGGCGAGCGAAGGGGCAATTGTGACACCTTCTAGCTAGGAAATGTTGGTCAGATACGATGACCATTAGATATGTTGTTTAGACTACATGACATGGCGACGTGACTTTGATTTAATGTAGGATTGGATGGATGATGCCAATCGTGGCCAGGTCTAACGCGCTGATAATGTGGCAACTTGGATGGATTAAATGAGGCAATGGGCCCTAATCATTGGTTGAACGTCGGATAATTGATACGGGTGATTGTTTGAGGCATGGTGCTAGCGATGGGGGCAATTGTGAGAATTGGTCAGTCGATCTTGAACGACGTGACGTTGAATTGAGAAGGCTTAGTTAGGGTTTAAGGCTAGTTGTGGACAACCTTAATTAGTTAGTTACGCAATTTATTTATTAATTATGCAATTTATGTATTTAATTATGCAATTTACTTATTTCATATCTGTGCTTTTATTTACTTGTCGGCTCAGGCAACATTGCTAGGTAGTCTTGACGCGTGGGTAGAAATTTAGATTTGGTGGGATCTAGATATGAGCTAGATGGCAAGCATTAGATGCCACGGATGGATTTTGGATATGACTCAAGTGACAGGTGTCAGGTAGAGACAATAGTTATTAGGAGGGACGCGATTTGGGACCCTAAGGTGGTTATGTTCCTAGTTTTGGGTTAGGGTTTATTCACTGGGATATTCAAATATCTCACTACCACCAACCCCCACCCCAGGAACTGGTTATCGATCTGGAGAAGGAGCGGTTCAGGCTTGAGCATAACAAGCAAGATTATCCGATAGGAACCGATGGAGGAGAGATCTGAAGAGGAAGAGCTTATCCTAGAGGCAGCATGATGGAGTTCTAAATTAACCGGCTTATGTTAATCAGCAGGACCTATGAAAGAGAAGTCGATGAAAAAGACGGAGGAGGTGGCCGCATAAGGGATTTCTTGGATGTCTTCTAGTTCACTAAGCATATTGTGCATTTTGTGGGTATAAGATGGCACGTAAACTATGTACTGGTTTGATGGTATGAGATGTGCATTTCTATACCTTAGTTTGGTCAGGAGAGATATATACATGTTACTTGTTTCCGCATGCGTGTTCCCTCCGTTTAGTTAAAAACCTCGGCGTTAAGTCAGGGGTCATTGTGAGGATCGACCGTCGGAGGCGAACTAAGTTCAGGGACCGCGCACGCTCGGGAATCAGGGCGTGACAACCCAATGGTATTTAACATCCAGAAAACTGCCAAATAAAATGCGTCCCAAGCAGAAATATCACAAGTACCGCCTCATCCCAGACCATCGCAAGGAAAACTATAACCGAAATCCTTTTTATCAGGCATTAACTTTGAACCACGTGCATCTAAAGCACCTTTTACTAAGATCAATGTAGTTGTATGTAAACCTAGAGCAATCGCATGATGAACTAAGAAGTCTCCAGGACCAATTGTTAAGAATAGTGAATTACTATTCTCATTAATAGCATTTAACCAGCCGGGCAACCATATGTTTCGACCTGCATTAAATGCTGGGCTATTCGTTGAAGATAAAAGTACATCGAACCCATATGAAGTTTTACCGTGAGCAGATTGTATCCATTGGGCAAATATAGGTTCGATTAAGATTTGTTTCTCCGGAGTACCAAAAGCAAGCATGACATCATTATGAACATAAAGTCCCAAAGTGTGGAACCCCAAAAAGAGGCTGGCCCAACTTAAATGGGATATGATAGCTTCTTTATGGTCTAACATTCTTGCCAATACATTATCCTCATTCTGTTCCGGATTGTAATCTCTAATGAAAAATATAGCCCCATGGGCAAAAGCCCCTGTCATGATGAATCCTGCGATGTATTGGTGATGAGTATATAACGCAGCTTGAGTAGTAAAGTCTTGTGCTATGAACGCATAAGCAGGTAAAGAGTACATGTGTTGAGCTACCAAGGAAGTAATAACACCTAAAGAGGCTAGAGCAAGGCCTAATTGAAAATGAATCGAATTATTGATTGTGTCATAAAGACCTTTATGTCCACGCCCCAATCGCCCCCCCGGAGGAATATGTGCTTCTAAAATATCTTTTATACTGTGCCCAATCCCGAAATTAGTTCTATACATATGACCAGCAACGAGAAAAATAAATGCAATAGCCAAATGATGATGAGCAATATCAGTCAACCATAAACTTTGCGTTTGTGGATGGAATCCCCCTAGAAGGGTTAGAATGGCAGTTACTGATCCTTGGGAGGTACCAAATAAATGACTACTTGAATCGGGGTTTTGTGCATAAAGATTCCACTGACTTGTAAAAAGTGGTCCTAACCCTTCGGGATGCGGTAATACATCTAAAAAATTATTCCATCGAACGTATTCCCCCCTGGATCCAGGAATAGGAACATGTACTAAATGCCTTGTCCAAGCCAAAGAACTTACACCGAATAGTCCTGACAAATGATGATTGAGACGAGATTCGACATTTTTGAACCACGAAACGCTCGGTTTCTATTTCGGTTGTAGGTGTAACCAACCTGCTATTAAGGATATGGCAGAAAGAAATAATAGAAAAAGGGCTCCCGTATAAAGATCTTCATTAGTACGTAAACCAATTGTATACCACCACTGATAAACACCCGAATAAGCGATATTCACTGGTCCAAGAGCACCCCCCGAGTAAAAGCTTCCACGGCCGGTTGACCAAAATGAGGATCCCAAATTGCATGAGCAATAGGTCTTACATGTAAGGGGTCCTGTACCCATGCCTCAAAATTTCCTTGTCAAGCGACATGAAACAGATTTCCGAAAGTCCACAGAAAAATTATTGCTAATTGCCCGAAGTGAGAAGCAAAAATATTCTGATAAAAACGTTCCTCAGTAATATCATCATGACTCTCAAAGTCATGCGCGGTCGCAATACCAAACCAAATACGACGAGTAGTGGGGTCCTGAGCTAAGCCTTGGCTAAACCTTGGAAATCTTAATGCCATAATGCCTTTCAAATCCTCCTAGCCATTATCCTACTGCAATAATTCTTGCTAAGAAGAACGCCCATGTTGTGGCAATTCCACCCAGAAGGTAATGGGTTACTCCTATAGCACGTCCTTGTACAATGCTCAAGGCTCTAGGCTGAGTAGCAAGAGCAACTTTTAATTTATTATGAGCCCAAACGATAGATTCAATAAGTTCTTGCCAATAACCACGCCCGCTGAATAGAAACATTAAACTAAAAGCCCATACGAAATGAGCACCTAGGAAAAAAAGGCCATATGCAGATAATGAAGAACCATAAGACTGAATTACTTGGGATGCCTGTGCCCATAAGAAATCGCGGAGCCAACCATTAATAGTGATGGAACTCTGCGCAAAGTTTCCTCCCGTGATATGAGTTACCACTTCTTGATCACTTATACTACCCCAAACATCTGCCTGCATTTTCCAACTGAAATGAAATATGACTACCGAAATTGCATTGTACATCCAGAATAGGCCTAAGAAAACATGATCCCAAGCGGATACTTGACATGTCCCCCCTCTTCCAGGTCCATCACAAGGGAAACGAAAACCAAGATTTGCTTTATCCGGTATCAAACGAGAGCTACGAGCAAATAAAACACCTTTCAGGAGTATCAATACCGTTACATGAATCATAAATGCATGAATGTGATGTACCAAAAAATCTGTGATTCCTAATGGAATAGGTAATAAAGCAACCTTGCCACCTACTGCCACTAAATCACCACCTCCCCAAGTCAAACTGGTGCTTTCCGTTGCACTAGGGGCCGTTGCACCAGGCGCCAAAGCATGGGTGTTTTGTATCCATTGAGCAAAGACGGGTTGTAATTGTATAGCGGTATCAGAAAACATATCTTGGGACCTAAAGTGCTCATGGTATCATTATGAATATACAAACCGAAACTGTGAAAGCCTAGAAATATACATACCCAGTTGAGATGTGATATGATTGCATCGCGATGCCTAAGGACACGATCTAATAGATCGTTGTATCGAGTAGTTGGATCATAATCTCTTACCATAAAAATAGCTGCATGCGCGGCAGCACCAACTATGAGAAATCCGCCAATCCACATGTGATGTGTGAACAATGACAGTTGTGTACCATAGTCAGTAGCTAGATATGGATAAGGGGGCATGGAATACATATGGTGAGCTACAACAATGGTTAAAGAGCCTAACATAGCTAGGTTAAGAGATAATTGAGCATGCCATGACGTTGTTAGGATCTCGTATAGGCCTTTATGGCCCTGTCCTGTAAATGGACCTTTATGAGCCTCTAAAATATCTTTTATACCATGACCAATGCCCTAGTTAGTCCTATACATGTGACCTGCTATCAAGAAAAGAATTGCAATAGCTAAATGATGATGAGCAATATCAGTCAGCCACAGACCCCCAGTTACTGGATCTAATCCTCCACGAAAACTAAGAAATTCCGCATATTTTTACCAATTCAAGGTAAAAAATGGGGTTGCTCCCTCGGCAAAACTGGGATAAAGTTGAGCCAAAAGATCCCGATTCAAGATAAATTCATGAGGAAGTGGGATCTCTTTAGGATCTACGCCAGCGTTTAGAAATTGGTTAATTGGTAAAGATACATGTACTTGATGCCCCGCCCAAGAAAGAGACCCAAGTCCTAGTAGCCCTGCTAAATGGTGATTCAACATGGATTCTACATCTTGGAACCAGGCCAATTTTGGAGCAGCTTTGTGATAATGGAACCAACCAGCAAAAAGCATTAAGGCTGCAAAGATTAATGCACCAATTGCGATACAATAGAGTTGTAATTCACTAGTTATTCCAGATGCTCGTCAAATCTGAAAAAAACCAGAGGTTATTTGTATTCCTCGGAAACCCTCGCCCACATTGCCATTTAATATTTCTTGGCCCACTATTGGCCAAACCACCGGGGCACTAGGTCCAATGTGAGTAGGGTCACTTAGCCATGCTTCATAATTGGAAAAACGAGCACCATGGAAATACATGCCACTTAGCCAAAGAAAGATAATGGAAAGTTGGCCAAAATGAGCACTAAATACTTTTCGAGAAATCTCCTCCAAATCATTGGTATGGCTATTGAAATCGTGAGCATCAGCATGTAGGTTCCAGATCCAAGTGGTAGTATCAGGGCCCTTAGCTATTGTTCTTGAGAAATGACCCGGTTTGGCCCATTCCTCGAAAGAAGTTTTTATGGGATCCCTATCTACCAAAATTTTGACTTCTGGATCCGGCGAACGAATAATCATTAAGTCCTCCTCTTTCCGGACAACACATACAAAGAAACCCGCCAATAGTCAAGTAATTAGTGAACCTATGGGAGATGTTTATAATTAGTTTCTTTTTCTTTCTTCTATCTCCCATCTATTTTATTTAGTTATTCACTAGAGCAATTATGATCTGGAAGTCGATCCGGGGCAAGTGTTCGGATCTATTATGGCATAACCATGAGGCGCGCAAGGGACCTTTAAAATCTTCTACAACGTGTATTTTTTAATATCTCAATTCAAAGTTTCTAGACATCGATACTTTATGTCTTACATTACAGAGAACACGTATATTTTAATTATTTATTTTATATTAATTATTATTCTATATTCTATTCCAAATTCCATGAACAGGTATTGGTCATTTCATTACTAAGGAAATATTCCAGTATCTATATTTAGTTATTCGGAAGTTCGTTTTAATAGCAGAAAAAGAAATATATATTCTCTACTTTATCCGCGTATCGTTTATACCCGCGAAATACCAAACAAAATAGAAAATTGAACTTAGAAAGGATATAATGAAATTCTTTGATTGTTTTTACCAGATAAATTATCCATTTTATTTGACTGATGAATCTAACAAACAATTCAATATAAAAAAATAGAATTAGAAAATAATAAATAAAAAAAGAGTGCTCTTATTCGAAACTCCTCGTGATCTTCAACCAATTCTGCGCTTCAATATAATTACCAAGAGTGAGCGCTATAGCTTGTTTCCAATACTCAGCGGCTTGATTGAACCAAGCCTCCGCAATTTTAGAATCTCCCTGTCAAATGGCCTGTTCTCCCCGGTCGGGATAGGTGGGGTCAATTCCTTCCCTTAGAACCGTACTTGAGAGTTTCCTATCTCATACGGCTCATCATTCAATTCTTGTGGTGTCCCATTTTTTTTTCAAGTTAACCAAAAGCAAAAGAGGTTAATTTCATGAGTTTCAAACTTGAATTTGGATTAATCCGTTTGTTTTAGTTTTATCTTTTCTCCCACCTTCAGAAGAATAAAGCATAGGCATTTCCACTATTGCTAGAATTTTCTCAAAGGTAACTATCTTGGTTTCATAGAGAAATTGATATAGAATATTTGAAAAAGTCTTTTCTTCATAATAAAGAAAAAACTTACTATCTTTGGGATCTGATGCTACACCGCTGCTCAATACCTTAGGGGATCGACTTTATTACATAAATGGATTCCTAACTTTTATCTTCTATCATGTATCATGACATAAATAAGTAAGCAGTTCTTATTGTATCGGCCCAAAACCTCACTAATTGATCTTTACGGTGCTTTCTCTATCAATTAGATCCTTTATCCATAGAATAAAGTATCTAGGCATGCATATCTATTTCTTCATATTTTGACTTCTATGAAGTTCCTTTCTTTGCTACAGCTGATAAAAATCATTTTTTGGACGATGCATATGTAGAAAGCCTATTTTTTTGAGTTATTTTTTCTAGTATTTACTAGCTCTTTTATCTTTCCTTTTTTCTTTCTATAGTGGAGATAGTCGCACGTAATGACAGATCACAGCCATATTATTAAAAGCTTGTGGTAAAAACGGGTTTCGTTCTAGTGCCCGAAAATAATAATCCAAAGCTTTCGTATGTTCTCCGTTACTTGTGTGGATAAGGCCTATGTTATAGAGTATATAGCTTCGATCATAGGGATCAATTTCTAGTCGCATAGCTTCATAATAATTCTGTAAAGCTTCCGTATAATTTCCTTCGGATTGAGCCGACATCCGTTACGGTCATTGTTCAATTCAAAGAATCTTTGTTCCAGAACCGTACGTGAGATTTTCACCTCATACGGCTCCTCCCTTATGTGCATAATGATAATAATACATGAAATCAAAAAAGATTGAAATATTCTCATTATTGACTGAGCGGGGCTAGTTTTTTTACAAGAAATCTCTAGCCAACCTTCCTGCAAAAGATCTTTTTTAACATCAAATGGGTTGATACTAGATAAAAAAAATGGTAACTTCAACAATTTCTTTGTCCCCACGCCCCTTAAATTTCAGGAATTCGTCACTTCAACAATCTTCGATGGTTATACGGGTATCCAAAATACAAACGAGATGGATGTTTGTTGGCCCAACCATTCTTCTTAGTTCCGGTCTCGATAAGGAAGGAGTATAATTTAGAACATAACAAAGTTTTCGTGTTGTTGATTTCTAGGAGTAGTGCTTCTTCTCCTATACCACCTATGGTTACTAATGGATTAGGGTTGACCCCACAATACATAACCCGTAGGTGTAACCTTTCGCTCAATACTGGAATCGACAATTGAAGCATCTGAGGCTGCATTAATCGTGGATACACGACAAAAGGAATTGTGTTTTTTTTTACAAACTTCACCTTCAAAAAGCGTAGATTTTTTTTTTTGCAATAACCTTTTTTTTCTTTCTATTCCGAATCATGTGTGTTTCTACTAAAACTGAAAGAAAAGTGGTAAGGTAAATAAAATAGAAAAAGATACTTAAAAAAATAATAATCAAATCGCACCATCTCTGTAATAGGTAAATGCCTCTTTTTCTCCTGAAGTTGTCGGAATTATTCGTAATAAGATATTGGCTACAATTGAAAAGGTCTTATCAATAAAATTTCCATTTATCCTCGATCTAGGCATAGATAGCAATCCATTCTATAATTCTTTTCATTACCTCTCGTGAGAAAATGATCCCACAAACAACGGAATTGTATAGTACGAAATAACATAAAAACAGACTCATTAAAAAAAACTAAAAAGATATGACCTTCTACTCAAATTCTTTCTTTTTGATAGGAATTAATAATAAGAAATATTGAAATCCGATTGGATTTCATCCAAATAAAAATGAAATATTCGATTTCATACAAATCGAGTAGTATATCAATGAATAAGGGGAGCTATTCCGATTCCATCGAAATGGAAGAATCAAAGAATTTGTCCTACAGATTAAGATAATTCGAGAAGTTTTGATTGAATTATGATTAAAAGAGGAAAAAGAATCGAATAATCATTCTATGATGAAAATCGAATAAACGCCCATTTCGTGTTGTGTGCATACTAGATATACACTATCCAATAAAATAAAATAAAAATTCATGGTATGATTTATGAATTTTTAATCAATCTCCGAGGTAAGGGGTTGAGAGATCTAAAACTCGAAAGGAATTTTTTAATTCAATTCTTATGGAAATGGAATCCTAGTCGAAATAGAATCATGAACGAAAAGTATCCATTAATCATAGTCGAAAAAAAATAGATAGACCAATCAGTTGATTTCTTACAATTCATTGATTGAATTCCTTTAAAAATATCATATTTTCACAAAAAAGATTATTTTTATCTACCGGGAAGGTTTTTGATGAAAAATGAAAAGTTTTTTTTTTAGTTTTCTAATTGATTGTCCGCAACTATCTAAGAATCGAGTATGAATGACTCGCCATTCATTCGGTTGCTGGGACATAATTATTATGTAGGAGAGATGGCCGAGTGGTTCAAGGCGAAGCATTGGAACTGCTATGTAGGCTTTTGTTTACCGAGGGTTCGAATCCCTCTCTTTCCGTACCTTAAAATAATTTACCAATGTTACTAACCACAATGTATCAAATAACAACGCATACCTTGATTCCAAAAGTGAAAACTTTCTTTGATATAGATTCGATATTCCTAATTTCATTTCCGTGTTACGTCAAATACTGGAAAGAGGGGACAAGGGATGAAATCTCCCTACTGATTATGATACATTAATGGGAGAAAAATCCATGGATAATCCCCTTATCTTACGTCCTTTTTTACTTACCCGAAAAGGGTCAAATTTTCCGAACCCTTCTTATTTTAGTTAGGTTTAAGTCTGACGAGAATAATATTCTACAACTAGCAATTCATTTATTTTCAAACTGATCCATTTACTATCGATTATTTGATTGACTAATCCTTTATATTGAAATGGATGAAGAGTCAAATGTTTGGGCACTTCCTCATGGGGGGATGAATCAAGATAATTTTGAATCATAGCTCTCGATTTTTTATCATCCCTCGCCGTAATAAT
>JAGKPW010002309.1:37500-40000 GCA_019926035.1 Melaleuca alternifolia
AAATTAGAAATGCCAAAATAGGAATAACACTTGATATTATTAGAAATGCCTAGAAAATATCATATTCGTAAAGCAGAAACATAAAAGAACTGATATGAGTGTGAAAAATATCCCCGATTAGTTGATTCAATTGGAATTAATTGTAAAGTCATCCATAATATCAAATAAATCATTTTGATCGACCTATCTAGTTTCGTTTGTTAACTATGGTACATGTCTCGTTTAAATATTCATCAATTGAAATCCTATTTACATTAACCTTACTTCGATTTTTTTTCTATTAAAAAATATTATATTATTTTTTTCTAATTTTAATATACTAGTCAACTAAACTATTCTATTAGTTCTAATAAACTAGAATATTAGTATACTATTAGGGCTATACGGACTCGAACCGTAGACCTTCTCGGTAAGACAGATCAAACTGATTATTATCAAAATGATTCGAACTGTTTCAAAGACCCAACATGCCTTTTTTTTTTCATTGCATTGGGCTATTTCATTAACTGATCAAAATATCAGTTAGTCTGCCATCTTTTTTCTTGCCAATAAGGAGATGGCTCCATGTGCTCTGATTCATTATTTTGGTTTCGACTCAGGAGCACTACCAAAGTGTTTCAAAGAGGGGTTATCTTGACGTAGGTCTGCTTCTTACCGAGATCAACCTAAGTTAAATGGAGTCTCTATCGCCCTGCTTAAAGAACCAAATATGAAACTTCATACACCTTAAAGTTCATAGGGAGAAAAGAGAATTTTTGGAGGTCCTTATACTCATTATGCCTAGCATTGAATAGACTGGGTATTCACCTTATCAATATCTCAAATCAAGGATGGGTTCTATTTAGTGCTAAACCGAAATGGGCACCCAAATCGAACCGAGAATCTTTTGTCAGGCTATTGTTCTCTTGTTTTGTTCGCTAAACCTTATGGAGCAAGACATGGATTTCTCAATAAGAGAAATTCTTTTGATTACATGATGTGATGGACTCCTCTGAAAAACATTGGTGCGCGTGTAAACGAGGTGCTCTACCTAACTGAGCTATAGCCCTTGTGTTTGTGATACATATTTTATCATATTATGTAGATAATTTCTTGTCAAGATGAATATTACATGATTCAACACATATTTCTCAGTTTGATTGGTATTGCTTAGAAGTAATATTGGATTTATAATTGATCGATGGGATGAGTTCTTTTTGTTTCTCTTTGTGATGATAAATGACCTACTTAACTCGGTGGTTAGAGTATTGCTTTCATACGGCAGTAGTCATTGGTTCAAATCCAATAGTAGGTAGAACTTATTAGATACCAGAGTCATGGTATCTAATAAGTTTTTCTGACCACCTTCTCTTATTGATTTTATATCTTTTCCATCCTATTCTATATTCAATTTATTTTTGAATTGAAAATTTTTTCATTGCATAAGAATTCCACTTGATTTTTTTGAATTGTATTGAATATTGGATTCAATCGGCAGAAAAAAAGGGTGTATAAATAGAACCTCTGTTTATATCGAAGTTCCTTTGATTACTCGTATGCACCAACTGATTATGAAATTGCATTGATAGCCTCAACTCTTGTCCTAGCTCATCTGAGAGCTAGATTTGCCTCAATTGTTTGTCTCTTACCTTCAGCTTTCCTTAAGTTAGCTTCCGCTAGTTCAAGAGTTTCCTGAGCTTCTTGTGGATCAATATCACTCCCCTTTTCCGCGTCATTTACTAAAATAGTGATCTCATTATTGCCTATTCTAGCAAAACTACCCATCAGAGCCATTGCTAACCATTGGTCGTTAAGGCGTATTCTCAAAATACCTATATCTACAGCTGTGGCAATAGGCGCGTGGTTTGGTAATACGCCAATTTGTCCAGTATTAGTAGATAAAATGATTTCTTTCACTTCTAAATCCCAAACACTTCGATTAGGGGTTAGTACACAAAGATTTAAGGTCATTTCTTAAATTTACTCTCCATTTCTAAGTTCGTAGCCTTCGCAATAGCTTCATCGATGTTACCTACCAAATAAAAGGCTTGTTCAGGAAGACCATCTAATTCTCCGGAAAGGATCAATTTAAACCCTCTAATTGTTTCTGCTAGATCAACATATTTCCCCGGGGAATCGGTAAATACTTCTACTACGAAAAAGGGTTGGGATAAGAAACACTCAATTTTTCGTGCTCTTGCTACGATTAAGCGATCCTCTTCGGATAATTCGTCCAACCCAAGGATAGCTATAATATCCTGAAGTTCTTTGTAACGTTGTAAAGTTTGCTTAACTCTTTGCGCAGTTTTATAATGTTCCTCACCAACGATTCTAGGTTGGAGTATAGTTGACGTTGAATCTAAAGGATCTACTGCGGATAGATACCTTTAGCAGCTAATCCTCTTGATAGTACGGTCGTAGCATCTAAATGTGCAAAATGTCGTGGCAGGAGCAGGGTCGGTTAAATCGTCCGTAGGTACATAAACTGCTTGAATAAAAGTTATAGATCCCTCTTTGATAG
>JAGKPW010002309.1:45000-50546 GCA_019926035.1 Melaleuca alternifolia
CACGTATGCGAGAAGGAAGCTTGAGCTTGATGCAAATGGCTAAAATATCTGCTGCTTTATATAATTACCAATCCCATAAAAAGTTATTCTATGTATCAATCCTTACATCTCCTACTACTGGCGGGGTGACGGTTAGTTTTGGGATGTTGGGGGATATCATTATTGCCGAACCTAATGCTTACATTGCATTCGCAGGTAAAAGAGTAATTGAACAAACATTGAATAAGATAGTACCTGAAGGTTCACAAGCGGCTGAATATTTATTCCATAAGGGCTTATTCGATCCAATCGTACCACGTAATCCTTTAAAGGGTGTTCTGAGTGAGTTATTTAAGCTTCACGCTTTTTTTCCTTTGAATTAAAATTCACTTATTAAGTGAAGAGGAGCCTTAAGTAAAGTAAAATTATTTTTTTTTTATTTAGTTCCATTTTTGTATTTGTAGCAAACAATTAGGTAGTTTATCGGAATCCAAGTCCAAATTCTAAGGAAGAATTTCTTTTTTCTTTGGTGACATAATCATAATATTTAATTGTAAATTGTATAAAGAATCGTGCGGATAATTCTTTTTTTTATACCGATATTCCATTACTGATTATTAATTAGGAAACCTCTATCAACAAGATCAAAAAATGGTTCCTTCTTCGAAATTCAAATTGGGCAAGACAAATAAAAGAAACCGAAGGTCATCCTTCCTTCTTGCTTCGTATGTTTCGTATGTATAGTATATATAATTCAAATATAGAAAATATAGATATAGAGTATCTTTTCTTTCTACTATATCTTCCGAGAATCTCTCTTTTGACTAAGAATCCTTTTGTTGGATTGAATTCTAACGAGTCCTTCGGGAATTTGTAAGAAACTCTTTATTTCTTTATTTATTAAATAAAATAAAAATTAGAATTCAATTCTAATTTTAAGACAAGAATAGAATAGATTATCATACGTATATTTCATGTAGAAAGATAAATAAGTCTTATTTATTTAATTATCCATTCTTTGCACTTATTATTTAATATATATACTCACTTAGATATACTCAATATAATTATATACGAATTATAATTATTCTAAGATATCTTTCTAACAATAACAAGTACAAATATTAAATCGAGGTACCCATTCTATGACAACTCTTAACAACTTACCCTCTCTCTTTGTGCCTTTAGTGGGCCTAGTATTTCCGGCAATTGCAATGGCTTCTTTATCTCTTCATGTTCAAAAAAACAAGATTTTTTAGATCCGATAGGTGCAAATCTTATCTATTTTTTTTTCAAGACTTAGCACAGATATCTATTTAATTTAATAGAATATGGCGGTTTCCTCCGAAGATAGCTCTTATGTATGCGTAAATATATGGGTAAATAAATTATAGCAATTTTCAAATAGATCGGAATTGAGGTGGATGTATGAAATGTAAAGTCAATGTATCTATATGTGGAGATCTATAGGAGATCATAGAAAAGGGATATTCTTATTTTAGACCTAACCAATTTGATCGAACCAATTCGATGAATTACTCCTAAAGGGTTACATCCAAATGACGCTCGTTGATGAGAGTTACTTCGGAAACAAAATAAAGAAAAGTCAAATTCATTTGGGCTATTTTCTCAATTCCAATAAAATGCAACTGGATCTAGTATGAGTTGGCGATCAGAACATATATGGATAGAACTTATAGTGGGGTCTCGAAAAATAAGTAATTTCTACTGGGCCTTTATCCTTTTTTTAGGTTCACTAGGATTCGTATTAGTTGGAACTTCCAGTTATCTCGGTAAGAATTTGATATCTTTAGTTCCGTCTCAACAAATTCTTTTTTTTTTCCACAAGGGATCGTGATGTCTTTCTACGGTATCGCAGGTCTCTTTATTAGTTCCTATTTGTGGTGCACAATTTCGTGGAATGTAGGTAGTGGCTATGATTGATTCGATAGAAAAGAAGGAATAGTGTGTATTTTTCGTTGGGGATTTCCTGGAAAAAATCGTCGCATCTTCCTACGATTTCATACGAAAGATATTCAGTCCATCCGAATAGAAGTTAAAGAGGGTATTTATGCTCGTCGTGTCCTTTATATGGAAATCAAAGGACAGGGGGCGGTTCCCTTGATGCGTACTGATGAGAATTTAACTCCGCGTGAAATTGAGCAAAAAGCCGCTGAATTGTCCTCTTTCTTGCGCATACCGATGAAGTATTTTGAAATGAACTTGAACAGAAGAGGAAATTCTTTCCCAGCGATAGGGAAAAAATTCAATAATTCTCTGTTCTTTCTTCAGCATAGCAGAGCTTTATAAAGTTTTTTCAGAACGTTCATTCGATCTAAAGTAGACGTATATGGAACATTCATAAAACGAAACTTTTTTTGTCCGTATAAAAAAGAATTTATGCGTATGGAAATCCACTCAACTCAATTCAGTAAAAAACAAGTAAAGGTACCAAATCGGAATAAAATAATAGATTCATTTCGTATATCAAAACATTTCGGAATAAAGAATTTCTCTTTTGATTTTCAATATGAATTGATAGGTTAGATACAAATAGATCATATCTTGTAAATTCTCTCTCCTTTCTTTTTTTTATCTTTTTTTTATGTTTCGTAATGATCAAAGGAAAAGGATTGCTTGGATCTCTTATAAGGATAACTTTTCTGTCTTGTTTTACCACTCATTTTTGATCGTTAGATCACAATATTCTTCATAAATCTCTCTCCGTTTTTCCTGGACTATAACTGCGGGTAGCCGGCCATTTTTTTTCGAAAGATTTTCTTTTTTGATAGAAAGGACAAAGGGAGTTCTTTTGGCTTAAAATGAAAATAATATTCATTTCTTGCTTGAATTGGTTCTTTCAAGCATTCATCGAAAAGGTCTTCGAATTTGATCAATTCAATTGGAAACAAGATTTATTATTATTTCTTCATTCGAAACGGGCTCTTATTCTATTTCTGTATTCTTTCTAAATTCGAGGACTAACTACTGAATCACAAATAAAAAACAGGGAATAGATTCATAAGTCCGATGCCTTGTAATAGAACTTAGGGTTAATAGAAATAGTAGATCATATAGATTCAACAAATGAGGTGGGTTCATTAACAATTCAAAGATGAAAAAATGGCAAAAAAGAAAGCATTTCTTCCTCTTCTATATCTTACATCTATAGTATTTTTGCCCTGGTGGATCTCTCTCTCATTTAAGAAAAGTCTTGAAATTGGGATTACTAATTGGTGGAATACTAGGCAATCCGAAACCTTTTTGACTTATATTCAAGAAAAGAGTATTCAAGAAAAATTCATAGAATTGGAAGAACTCTTACTCTTGGACGAAATGATAAAAGAATACCCGGACACACATCTACAAACACTTCGTATAGGAATCCACAAAGAAACGATCCAATTGATCAAGATGCACAATGAGGATCATATCCATATGATTTTGCACTTATCGATAAATATAACCTCTTTCATTATTTTCAGTGGTTATTCTATTTTGGGTAATGAAGAACTTGCTATTCTTAACTCTTGGGTTCAAGAATTCCTATTTAACTTAAGTGACACAATAAAAGCTTTTTCCATTCTTTTATTAACTGATTTATGTATCGGATTCCATTCGCCCCATGGTTGGGAACTAATGATTGGCTATGTCTACAAAGATTTTGGATTTGTTCACAACGATCAAATTATATCGGGCCTTGTTTCTACTTTTCCAGTCATTCTGGATACAATTTTTAAATATTGGATCTTCCGTTATTTAAATCGTGTATCTCCATCACTTGTAGTGATTTATCATTCAATGAATGACTGATCCAAATAGACTATTTGTTACTTTGTAACTTAGGGTACATAAGCAAAGCATTTCCATTTTAAGACGTACTTACTCTTTCTACCCTACAGGAATTTCTCCTACTCCTATATTCCAGTAAAATGATTTCAGTAAAGTAAATAGGAGAATTGTGGATAGGGAAACTATACAAGCGACCTACCTAATTTTATTGTAGAAATTTTCGGGATCAATGATTGGACCATGCAAACTAAAAACACCTTTTATTGGATAAAGAAAGAGATTATTCGATCTATTTCCGTATCGCTGATGATATATATCATAACTCGGACATCCATTTCAAATGCATATCCCCTTTTTGCACAGCAGGATTATGAAAATCCACGAGAAGCGACCGGGTGTATTGTATGTGCCAATTGCCATTTAGCTAATAAACCCGTGGATATTGAGGTTCCTCAAGCGGTACTTCCTGATACTGTATTTGAAGCAGTTGTTCGAATTCCTTATGATATGCAAGTTAAACAAGTTCTCGCTAATGGTAAAAAGGGAGGTTTGAATGTGGGGGCTGTTCTTATTTTACCTGAGGGATTTGAATTAGCCCCCCCCGATCGTATTTCGCCCGAGATGAAAGAAAAGATAGGCAATCTGTCTTTTCAGAGCTATCGCCCCACTAAAAAAATATTCTTGTGATAGGTCCTGTTTCTGGTCAGAAATATAGTGAAGTCATCTTTCCTATTCTTTCCCCGGACCCCGCTACTAATAAAGATGTTCGCTTCTTAAAATATCCCATATATGTAGGAGGGAACAGAGGAAGGGGTCAGATTTATCCCGATGGGAGCAAGAGTAACAATACAGTTTATAATGCGGCGGGTGTAGTAAGTAAAATAATACGAAAAGAAAAAGGGGGGTACGAAATAACCATATTGGATGCGTCAGATGGACATCAAGTGGTTGATATTATCCCCCGGGGCCAGAACTTCTTGTTTCCGAGAACGAATCTATCAAACTTGATCAGCCATTAACGAGTAATCCTAATGTGGGTGGATTTGGTCAAGGGGATGTGGAAATAGTACTTCAAGATCCATTCCGTGTCCAAGGCCTTTTGTTCTTCTTGGCATCTGTTATTTTGGCACAAATATTTTTGGTTCTTAAGAAAAAACAGTTTGAGAAGGTTCAATTGTCTGAAATGAATTTCTAGATTCGCGGATTTTCAATATCATATCAAGTTCGTAAAAAGAATCAAATTCTTGTTTTGGCAATTCAATTATGTTATGTATGATCAAAAATTATGAAAAGCTTTTTGCTTGTTTATATTCCAGATGTCTATATCGGGAACTATTTGTACCGCATTCCTAGTCATAGTATGTATATTGTGAAGAAGATTATTTTAGTTTATACCTTCTTTTTTTTTTCAAGCCAAATTCGAGCGGTGTCACTAGGTCACTCTTGTGAGATTGAAATGTCATAGAATGTATAAATCGTTTTCTGTTCTAATAGAAAAAAATCCAAAATTTCACTGGGTACTAAACATAAGATAAGTAAGTGGAGAATAGAAAACAAAGAATTATTCGACTTCTTCCTTTTCTTAGTCTTTTCTTTGACACAAGAAATGCAGAAAATTCCTTTCTTGTGTCAAAGAAAAACGGGTTTTGATCCAGTTCGTCAAAGATTACTATACCTTAGTTTATATTTTTTCCAGGTTTATCAATCAGAACCTTTTTTTTATATTTATTATGTACACATGTATAAAGTAGTGAACAAAAAAAATAGAGGGAAAT
>JAGKPW010002311.1:0-16241 GCA_019926035.1 Melaleuca alternifolia
TTTGGTTGTGTGATATTTTGATGATGACGAAGATATTGAGAAAGCGATATCAGTTCTCTCCACACGAACACGGTGATCATTTCTCGCATATTCCTCATGAACTCTGCAGTTGCAACTGAGATTATTTGGTTATTGTGGAAATAGTATATATATTTACGTATCCTATTTTAGTGTGTGATAAAATAGGAATAAATGGACTTAAGGTTGTGAACCTATTTACTATTGCTATATATTATGCTTTATGAGAATTCTTGAAATTATCAGCCGTCGCGATATACTACAATTAGTTGCCATAGTAACCCTAATTTGATGAACCTTGAGCACACATTTGCATCACCTTTTTTTCTAGTTGGTGATCTTCTTGGATTCAATTTTAATACCCCAGTTTCTCTTTCATGTTATCCTCGGCATTTGGGGGAATAGGTAGTAAGACAATCAAAAGATAATAATCGAACCTTTAACAAAATTGGATCTGAAAGGGAAACATAGACTATGGGTTTTATGGACTGTGCGGTGGTCGGCAAGTGCGTAAAACGTTTGGTTTGTGATATTTGATGTTTACGAAGATATTGAGACAGTATATCAGTTCTCTCCACACGAACACGGTGATCATTTCTCGTATATTCCTCACGAACTCTGCAATTGCAATTGAGATTATTTGGTTATTGTGGAAATGGTATATATATTTACGTATCATGTTTTAGTGTGTGATAAAATAGGAATAAATGGACTTAGGGTTTTGAGCCTATTTACTATTGCTATATATTCTGCTTTATGAGAGATTCTTATAATATTATCAGCCGTCGCAAATATAGTAAAATTATTTGCATAACGTAGCCCCAATTTGGATGAACCTTGATGAAACATTTGCATCATCTTTTTTTTCTGGCGTGATCTTCTTGATTCAATTTTGGATACCCCATTTTCTCTTTAATGTATTCTCTGATTTGGGGAATAGTATGAAGGACAATCGTCCTTTCATCGGCATCAAATATAATATCATCGAACCATTAACAAAATTTGGATAGGAAAGGGAATACGTTAGACTATGGTTTATAAGAACACGTGCGGGGGGGTCAGCAAGTGGCTAGAAAATGGTTTGGTTGTGTGATATTTTGATGTTGACGAAGATATTGAGAAAGTGATATAAGTTCTCTCCACACGAACACGGTGATCATTTCTCGTATATTCCTCATGAACCCTGCAGTTGCAATTCATATGATTTGATTGGTGTGGAAATAGGATATATATATATTTACGTTTCCTATTTTTATGTGGGATAAAGTATTAATCAATGTTATATATTATGCTTTATGAGAGATTCTTACAACATTTGTCATTACAAATTTAAGAGCCACACTTTGGAGGACGTAGTCCTAATTTGGGTGATACTGGATAAAGGTTTTGCGCCATCTTTTTTCTTGTGTGATCTCTTTTATTCGATTTGTGATACCACCTCAAATTGGTGAAATTCCCAAGCTAACCCCTTTCATCTCTCACTATCTACTCCCGCTTTGTCACTCGTGAAAGGTGCAATGAGATCCGGCGAAATCCCTTGACATTCCCCTTCTTTCACTCAGCTTCCTCTTGGCTTCCCTGGTCTCTCTCCTTCTCTCATAGGAGGAGCTCACCCGCGGCCTCTTCCCCTGCTCTCACTCATCCTAAAAAATGGAGCACAGTTAAGACCTCATAATGGTACGCCGGAAGAGAGACCAGGGGGAATAGGTAACATTGATGAACAGCTATTTCAGGATTTACGAGTAGTTTAAGAAACTTTAGGCAATGTATTATTTGAATTTAGGAATAGAAAGAAGGACGATCGTCCTTTTATCGATGTTAAATATAATATTATCGAATCATCGATAAAATTGATAGGAATGGGAAGATTTGAGACTATGGTTTATGAGAGCGTGTGTGACGGTCAACAAGTGGCTGTAAAAAGTTTGGTTGTGGGTCACTTAGATATTGACCACGATATTGAGAAAGTGACACACGAACGTAGTTCGCTACTATGCAGTAACACACATTGATCATTTCTCATATATTGCTCAAGAATTCTGCAGTTGTAATTTGGATGATTTGATCTATGCAAGTTTGGCGTCTTCAGATTTTTCTGGGTGCCGTGATGAAAGTAAAAGGAGGTTGGAAAATGTTAAGATTAGAATGCAGCATGTTGACTTGTGGAGTGCAAATGGTCATCCCTCACTCACGTTGCTGGATTTGATGAGGTCACTATTATGTTTTAATACCAAAGAATATGAAAGAATAGATAATGCATAATCTCGTTAATTAATATGATTGTTAATCATGTGCCTTCTCGGTTCCAATCTATTGTTCGTTTGATACATACTATTTACTGTATATTATGTGAGGGATGTAGTATGAGGAATTTCTCATTTGTATCATCTGAGAATTGTTCAGCAAAATTTAAACCTTGAAATATTTTTGATTAGCCACACATTACCCGCAGAGGTATCATATATGGGCATCACTAAATGCCCTTGTGAATATGTTCGTATGGCAGCCCGTTAGTGCTTATATTGATCTTCTATTCGTCAAGTGCTCATGACAACTTCTGTGTTGATCATTGATGTTTGTCTTGCATGTTATCAACCCTTGCAATGGCGAGTACCTGAAGAGCTTCCTCCTAGTGGTCATCCAACCACCGCAATTGATATGTTCAGTTTGGATGGCATCATTTTCTTTTGCATTACAGGTGGATGCCATCCATTTGGCATGCTAAATGAAATTAACATGATGGATTGTGTTCGGTGGCATTTATGTTCAGTTTGGGTTGCATCATGTTTTTTAAGTATGGATCCTGAATTGAGGTGAGAGTGAGTCATCTTTAATTTGCATCACTACATTTTCATTGCATTGTTTGAAAGATTTTGTAACCATTGTTAAATTTCTTGTAAATCTTATGAGTATTGTTGACACCTAAATTTTATAGGTCAGGTAAGTCATTTTTTTTAAACCTAATTTTTTATAATTTTTAATTATAAATTTCTTTTATCTTTTTAAAAGAAAATTAAAAAAATAAAGAAAAAAATGAGGGGTCGGGCCTTATCAGCCCAACCCGTGTGATCTTATTGATTCAATTTTGGATACCCCATTTTCTTTTTAAGATATTTATCAAGATATTGAGAAAGTGAGAAAGTGATATCAGGTTCTTTCCAAACAAACGTTGCCCATGGTGATCATTTCTTGTATATTGCTCAAGAATTCCGCAAGTGCAATTTAGATGATTTGATTAGTGTGAAAATACGATATATATTTACATATCATATTTTAGTGTGGGATAAAATAGGAATAAATGAACTTAGGATTTTGAATTTATTTACTATTGCTATATATTCTGTTATATCAGAGATTCTTGAAATCTTATGAGCCGTCACAAATTTAGTAAAATTGTTTGCATGAGGTAGCATTTAATTTGGATGAACCTTGATAAAACCTTTGTATAATCTTTTTTCTAGTGTAATCTTCTTAATTCAATTTCGGATACACCATTTTCTCTTTAATGTATTGTCTGATTTGGGGAATAGTAGAAAGGACAGTCGTCCTTTCGTCGGCATCAAATATAATATTATCGAACTATGGACAAAAGTGATAAGAAAGGGAATACATGAGACTATGGTTTATGAGAACAAGTGCGGGGGGTCAGCAAGTGGTTGTAAAACGTTTGGTTGTGTGATATTTTGATGTTGACGAAGATATTGAGAAAGCGATATCAGTTCTCTCCACACGAACACGGTGATCATTTCTCGCATATTCCTCATGAACTCTGCAGTTGCAACTGAGATTATTTGGTTATTGTGGAAATAGTATATATATTTACGTATCCTATTTTAGTGTGTGATAAAATAGGAATAAATGGACTTAGGGTTTTGAACCTATTTACTATTGCTATATATTATGCTTTATGAGAGATTCTTATAATATTATCAGCCGTCGCTAATATACTAAAATTATTTGCATAACGTAACCCTAATTTGGATGAACCTTGATCACACATTTGCATCATCTTTTTTTCTAGTGTGATCTTCTTGATTCAATTTTGAATACCCCATTTTCTCTTTAATGTATTCTCTGATTTGGGGAATAGTAGGAAGGACAATCAAATATAATATTATCGAACCATTAACAAAATTTGGATAGGAAAGGGAATACATTAGACTATGGTTTATGAGAACATGTGCGGTGGGTCGGCAAGTGGCTGTAAAACGTTTGGTTGTGTGATATTTTGATGTTGACGAAGATATTGAGAAAGTGATATCAGTTCTCTCCACACGAACACGGTGATCATTTCTCGTATATTCCTCATGAACTCTGCAATTGCAATTGAGATTATTTGGTTATTGTGGAAATGGTATATATATTTACGTATCATGTTTTAGTGTGTGATAAAATAGGAATACATGGACTTAGTTTTGAGCTATTTACTATTGCTAATAATTCTGCTTTATGATAGATTCTTATATATTAGCAGCCGTCGCAAATATATTAAAACTTTATTTTCATAACGTAGCCCCATTGATAACCTTGATGAAACATTTGCATCATCTTTGTTTTCTAGCGTGATCTTCTGATTCAATTTGAGATCCCCCATTTTTCTCTTTAATGTAATTCTCTGATTGGGGAATAGAATGGACGGACCATCGTCTTTCATCTGCTCAAAGATATATCATCCGACCATTAACAAATTTGGTCGGAAGGGAATACTTTACTATTGGTGTATAAAAACACGTGCGGGGTCACAAGCCTGCTAAAAATGGTTGGTTGTGTGAGCTTTTGATGTTGACGCAGTATTTGAAAAGTGATATATGTCTCTCCACCGAACACGGTGATCATGTCTCTATATTCTCCTGACCCTGCATTGCAATTCATATGATTTGATTGGTGTGGAAATAGGATATATATATATATATTTACGTTTCCTATTTTTATGTGGGATAAAGTATTAATCAATGTTATATATTATGCTTTATGAGAGATTCTTACAACATTTGTCATTACAAATTTAATAGCCACACTTTGGAGGACGTAGTCCTAATTTGGGTGATACTGGATAAAGGTTTTGCGCCATCTTTTTTCTTGTGTGATCTCTTTTATTCGATTTGTGATACCACCTCAAATTGGTGAAATTCCCAAGCTAACCCCTTTCATCTCTCACTATCTACTCCCGCTTTGTCACTCGTGAAAGGTGCAATGAGATCCGGCGAAATCCCATGACATTCCCCTTCTTTCACTCAGCTTCCTCTTGGCTTCCCTGGTCTCTCTCCTTCTCTCATAGGAGGAGCTCACCCGCGGCCTCTTCCCCTGCTCTCACTCATCCTAAAAAATGGAGCACAGTTAAGACCTCATAATGGTACGCCGGAAGAGAGACCAGGGGGAACAGGTAACATTGATGAACAGTTATTTCGGGATTTACGAGTAGTTTAAGAAACTTTAGGCAATGTATTATTTGAATTTAGGAATAGAAAGAAGGACGTATCGTCCTTTTAATGTGTTAATATAATATTATAGAATCAGTTCGATAAATTGATAGAATGGGAAGATTTAGACTAGGGTTTATGAGAGCGTGTGTGACGGTCAACGAGTGGCTGTAAAAAGTTTGGTTGTGGGTCACTTAGATATTGACCACGATATTGAGAAAGTGACACACGAACGTAGTTCGCTACTATGCAGTAACACACATTGATCATTTCTCATATATTGCTCAAGAATTCTACAGTTGTAATTTGGATGATTTGATCTATGCAAGTTTGGGGTCTTCAGATTTTTCTGGGTGCCGTGATGAAAGTAAAAGGAGGTTGGAAAATGTTAAGATTAGAATGCAGCATGTTGACTTGTGGAGTGCAAATGGTCATCCCTCACTCACTTGCTGGATTGATGAGGTCACATTATGTTTTAATACCAAAGAATATGAACGAATAGATATGCCAATCTCGTTCTCAATATGATTGTTATCATGTGCTCTTCTCGGTTCCATCTATTGTTCTTTTTTGATACATACTATTTACTGTATGTTTATGTGAGGGATGTATGATGAGGATTTCTCATTTTTTGTATCATCTGCGAATTAGTCAAGCACAATTTAAACCTTGCAATATTTTGATTAGGGCCACACTTACCCGCAGAGGTATCTATATGGGCATCACGAAATGCCCTTGTGAATTTTCGTATGCAAGCCCTTTTAGTGCTTATATTGATTCTCTCTTCGTCAGAGTGCTCATGACAACTTCTGTGTTGATCATTGATGTTTGTCTTGCATGTTATCAACCCTTGCAATGGCGAGCACCTGAAGAGCTTCCTCCTAGTGGTCATCCAACCACCGCAATTGATATGTTCAGTTTGGATGGCATCATTTTCTTTTGCATTACAGGTGGATGGATGGAATGAAATTAACATGATGGATTGTGTTTGGTGGCATTTATGTTCAGTTTGGGTTGCATCATGTTTTTTAAGTATGGATCCTGAATTGAGGTGAGAGTGAGTCATCTTTAATTTGCATCACTACATTTTCATTGCATTGTTTGAAAGATTTTGTAACCATTGTTAAATTTCTTGTAAATCTTATGAGTATTGTTGACACCTAAATTTTATAGATCAGGTAAGTCATTTTTTTAAACCTAATTTTTTATATTTTTTTAATTTTTAATTATAAATTTCTTTTATCTTTTTAAAAGAAAATTAAAAAAAATAAAGAAAAAAATGAGGGGTCGGGCCTTATCAGCCCAACCCGTGTGATCTTATTGATTTAATTTTGGATACCCCATTTTCTTTTTAAGATATTTATCAAGATATTGAGAAAGTGAGAAAGTGATATCAGGTTCTTTCCAAACAAACGTTGCCCATGGTGATCATTTCTTGTATATTGCTCAAGAATTCCGCAAGTGCAATTTAGATGATTTGATTAGTGTGAAAATACGATATATATTTACATATCATATTTTAGTGTGGGATAAAATAGGAATAAATGAACATAGGATTTTGAATTTATTTACTATTGCTATATATTCTGTTATATCAGAGATTCTTGAAATCTTATGAGCCGTCACAAATTTAGTAAAATTGTTTGCATGAGGTAGCATTTAATTTGGATGAACCTTGATAAAACCTTTGTATAATCTTTTTTCTAGTGTAATCTTCTTAATTCAATTTCGGATACACCATTTTCTCTTTAATGTATTGTCTGATTTGGGGAATAGTAGAAAGGACAGTCGTCCTTTCGTCGGCATCAAATATAATATTATCGAACTATGGACAAAAGTGATAAGAAAGGGAATACATGAGACTATGGTTTATGAGAACAAGTGCGGGGGGTCAGCAAGTGGTTGTAAAACGTTTGGTTGTGTGATATTTTGATGTTGACGAAGATATTGAGAAAGCGATATCAGTTCTCTCCACACGAACACGGTGATCATTTCTCGCATATTCCTCATGAACTCTGCAGTTGCAACTGAGATTATTTGGTTATTGTGGAAATAGTATATATATTTACGTATCCTATTTTAGTGTGTGATAAAATAGGAATAAATGGACTTAGGGTTTTGAACCTATTTACTATTGCTATATATTATGCTTTATGAGAGATTCTTATAATATTATCAGCCGTCGCTAATATACTAAAATTATTTGCATAACGTAACCCTAATTTGGATGAACCTTGATCACACATTTGCATCATCTTTTTTTCTAGTGTGATCTTCTTGATTCAATTTTGAATACCCCATTTTCTCTTTAATGTATTCTCTGATTTGGGGAATAGTAGGAAGGACAATCAAATATAATATTATCGAACCATTAACAAAATTTGGATAGGAAAGGGAATACATTAGACTATGGTTTATGAGAACATGTGCGGTGGGTCAGCAAGTGGCTGTAAAACGATTGGTTGTGTGATATTTTGATGTTGACGAAGATATTGAGAAAGTGATATCAGTTCTCTCCACACGAACACGGTGATCATTTCTCGTATATTCCTCATGAACTCTGCAATTGCAATTGAGATTATTTGGTTATTGTGGAAATGGTATATATATTTACGTATCATGTTTTAGTGTGTGATAAAATAGGAATAAATGGACTTAGGGTTTTGAGCCTATTTACTATTGCTATATATTTTGCTTTATGAGAGATTCTTATAATATTATCAGCCGTCGCAAATATAGTAAAATTATTTGCATAACGTAGCCCCAATTTGGATGAACCTTGATGAAACATTTGCATCATCTTTTTTTTCTAGCGTGATCTTCTTGATTCAATTTTGGATACCCCATTTTCTCTTTAATGTATTCTCTGATTTGGGGAATAGTATGAAGGACAATCGTCCTTTCATCGGCATCAAATATAATATCATCGAACCATTAACAAAATTTGGATAGGAAAGGGAATACGTTAGACTATGGTTTATAAGAACACGTGCGGGGGGGTCAGCAAGTGGCTAGAAAATGGTTTGGTTGTGTGATATTTTGATGTTGACGAAGATATTGAGAAAGTGATATAAGTTCTCTCCACACGAACACGGTGATCATTTCTCGTATATTCCTCATGAACCCTGCAGTTGCAATTCATATGATTTGATTGGTGTGGAAATAGGATATATATATATTTACGTTTCCTATTTTTATGTGGGATAAAGTATTAATCAATGTTATATATTATGCTTTATGAGAGATTCTTACAACATTTGTCATTACAAATTTAATAGCCACACTTTGGAGGACGTAGTCCTAATTTGGGTGATACTGGATAAAGGTTTTGCGCCATCTTTTTTCTTGTGTGATCTCTTTTATTCGATTTGTGATACCACCTCAAATTGGTGAAATTCCCAAGCTAACCCCTTTCATCTCTCACTATCTACTCCCGCTTTGTCACTCGTGAAAGGTGCAATGAGATCCGGCGAAATCCCTTGACATTCCCCTTCTTTCACTCAGCTTCCTCTTGGCTTCCCTGGTCTCTCTCCTTCTCTCATAGGAGGAGCTCACCCGCGGCCTCTTCCCCTGCTCTCACTCATCCTAAAAAATGGAGCACAGTTAAGACCTCATAATGGTACGCCGGAAGAGAGACCAGGGGGAACAGGTAACATTGATGAACAGTTATTTCGGGATTTACGAGTAGTTTAAGAAACTTTAGGCAATGTATTATTTGAATTTAGGAATAGAAAGAAGGACGATCGTCCTTTTATCGATGTTAAATATAATATTATCGAATCATCGATAAAATTGATAGGAATGGGAAGATTTGAGACTATGGTTTATGAGAGCGTGTGTGACGGTCAACAAGTGGCTGTAAAAAGTTTGGTTGTGGGTCACTTAGATATTGACCACGATATTGAGAAAGTGACACACGAACGTAGTTCGCTACTATGCAGTAACACACATTGATCATTTCTCATATATTGCTCAAGAATTCTGCAGTTGTAATTTGGATGATTTGATCTATGCAAGTTTGGCGTCTTCAGATTTTTCTGGGTGCCGTGATGAAAGTAAAAGGAGGTTGGAAAATGTTAAGATTAGAATGCAGCATGTTGACTTGTGGAGTGCAAATGGTCATCCCTCACTCACGTTGCTGGATTTGATGAGGTCACTATTATGTTTTAATACCAAAGAATATGAAAGAATAGATAATGCATAATCTCGTTAATTAATATGATTGTTAATCATGTGCCTTCTCGGTTCCAATCTATTGTTCGTTTGATACATACTATTTACTGTATATTATGTGAGGGATGTAGTATGAGGAATTTCTCATTTGTATCATCTGAGAATTGTTCAGCAAAATTTAAACCTTGAAATATTTTTGATTAGCCACACATTACCCGCAGAGGTATCATATATGGGCATCACTAAATGCCCTTGTGAATATGTTCGTATGGCAGCCCGTTAGTGCTTATATTGATCTTCTATTCGTCAAGTGCTCATGACAACTTCTGTGTTGATCATTGATGTTTGTCTTGCATGTTATCAACCCTTGCAATGGCGAGCACCTGAAGAGCTTCCTCCTAGTGGTCATCCAACCACCACAATTGATATGTTCAGTTTGGATTGCATTATTTTCTTTTTCATTACAGGTGGATGCCATGAAATTGACATGATGGATTGTGTTCGGTGGCATTTATGTTCAGTTTGGGTTGCATCATGTTTTTTAAGTATGGATCCTGAATTGAGGTGAGAGTGAGTCATCTTTAATTTGCATCACTACATTTTCATTGCATTGTTTGAAAGATTTTGTAACCATCGTTAAATTTCTTGTAAATCTTATGAGTATTGTTGACACCTAAATTTTATAGGTCAGGTAAGTCATTTTTTTTAAACCTAATTTTTTATAATTTTTAATTATAAATTTCTTTTATCTTTTTAAAAGAAAATTTAAAAAAAATAAAGAAATAAATGAGGGGTCGGGCCTTATCAGCCCAACCCGTGTGATCTTATTGATTCAATTTTGGATACCCCATTTTCTTTTTAAGATATTTATCAAGATATTGAGAAAGTGAGAAAGTGATATCAGGTTCTTTCCAAACAAACGTTGCCCATGGTGATCATTTCTTGTATATTGCTCAAGAATTCCGCAAGTGCAATTTAGATGATTTGATTAGTGTGAAAATACGATATATATTTACATATCATATTTTAGTGTGGGATAAAATAGGAATAAATGAACTTAGGATTTTGAATTTATTTACTATTGCTATATATTCTGTTATATCAGAGATTCTTGAAATCTTATGAGCCGTCACAAATTTAGTAAAATTGTTTGCATGAGGTAGCGTTTAATTTGGATGAACCTTGATAAAACCTTTGTATAATCTTTTTTTCTAGTGTAATCTTCTTAATTCAATTTCGGATACACCATTTTCTCTTTAATGTATTGTCTGATTTGGGGAATAGTAGAAAGGACGGTCTTCCTTTCGTCGGCATCAAATATAATATTATCGAACTATGGACAAAATTGATAAGAAAGGGAATACATGAGACTATGGTTTATGAGAACAAGTGCGGGGGGTCAGCAAGTGGTTGTAAAACGTTTGGTTGTGTGATATTTTGATGTTGACGAAGATATTGAGAAAGCGATATCAGTTCTCTCCACACGAACACGGTGATCATTTCTCGCATATTCCTCATGAACTCTGCAGTTGCAACTGAGATTATTTGGTTATTGTGGAAATAGTATATATATTTACGTATCCTATTTTAGTGTGTGATAAAATAGGAATAAATGGACTTAGGGTTTTGAACCTATTTACTATTGCTATATATTATGCTTTATGAGAGATTCTTATAATATTATCAGCCGTCGCTAATATAGTAAAATTATTTGCATAACGTAACCCTAATTTGGATGAACCTTGATCAAACATTTGCATCATCTTTTTTTCTAGCGTGATCTTCTTGATTCAATTTTGAATACCCCATTTTCTCTTTAATGTATTCTCTGATTTGGGGAATAGTAAGAAGGACAATCAAATATAATATTATCGAACCATTAACAAAATTTGGATAGGAAAGGGAATACATTAGACTATGGTTTATGAGAACATGTGCGGTGGGTCAGCAAGTGGCTGTAAAACGTTTGGTTGTGTGATATTTTGATATTGACGAAGATATTGAGAAAGTGATATCAGTTCTCTCCACACGAACACGGTGATCATTTCTCGTATATTCCTCATGAACTCTGCAATTGCAATTGAGATTATTTGGTTATTGTGGAAATGGTATATATATTTACGTATCATGTTTTAGTGTGTGATAAAATAGGAATAAATGGACTTAGGGTTTTGAGCCTATTTACTATTGCTATATATTTTGCTTTATGAGAGATTCTTATAATATTATCAGCCGTCGCAAATATAGTAAAATTCTTTGCATAACGTAGCCCTAATTTGGATGAACCTTGATGAAACATTGCCATCTTTTTTTTTCTAAGCGTGTCTTCATGGATTCAATTTTGGATACCCAATTTTCTCTTTATGTCATTCTCTGCTTTGGGTATAGTATCAGGACATCGTCCTTTCATCGCATCAATATAAATCATCGAACCATTAAACAAAATTTTGGATAGGAATGGGAAACGTAGAACTATGGTTTATAAGAACACGTGCGGGGGGGTCAGCAAGTGGCTAGAAAATGGTTTGGTTGTGTGATATTTTGATGTTGACGAAGATATTGAGAAAGTGATATAAGTTCTCTCCACACGAACACGGTGATCATTTCTCGTATATTCCTCATGAACCCTGCAGTTGCAATTCATATGATTTGATTGGTGTGGAAATAGGATATATATATATATATATATATTTACGTTTCCTATTTTTATGTGGGATAAAGTATTAATCAATGTTATATATTATGCTTTATGAGAGATTCTTACAACATTTGTCATTACAAATTTAATAGCCACACTTTGGAGGACGTAGTCCTAATTTGGGTGATACTGGATAAAGGTTTTGCGCCATCTTTTTTCTTGTGTGATCTCTTTTATTCGATTTGTGATACCACCTCAAATTGGTGAAATTCCCAAGCTAACCCCTTTCATCTCTCACTATCTACTCCCGCTTTGTCACTCGTGAAAGGTGCAATGAGATCCGGCGAAATCCCTTGACATTCCCCTTCTTTCACTCAGCTTCCTCTTGGCTTCCCTGGTCTCTCTCCTTCTCTCATAGGAGGAGCTCACCCGCGGCCTCTTCCCCTGCTCTCACTCATCCTAAAAAATGGAGCACAGTTAAGACCTCATAATGGTACGCCGGAAGAGAGACCAGGGGGAACAGGTAACATTGATGAACATCTATTTCAGGATTTACGAGTAGTTTAAGAAACTTTAGGCAATGTATTATTTGAATTTAGGAATAGAAAGAAGGACGATCGTCCTTTTATCGATGTTAAATATAATATTATCGAATCATCGATAAAATTGATAGGAATGGGAAGATTTGAGACTATGGTTTATGAGAGCATGTGTGACGGTCAACAAGTGGCTGTAAAAAGTTTGGTTGTGGGTCACTTAGATATTGACCACGATATTGAGAAAGTGACACACGAACGTAGTTCGCTACTATGCAGTAACACACATTGATCATTTCTCATATATTGCTCAAGAATTCTGCAGTTGTAATTTGGATGATTTGATCTATGCAAGTTTGGCGTCTTCAGATTTTTCTGGGTGCCGTGATGAAAGTAAAAGGAGGTTGGAAAATGTTAAGATTAGAATGCAGCATGTTGACTTGTGGAGTGCAAATGGTCATCCCTCACTCACGTTGCTGGATTTGATGAGGTCACTATTATGTTTTAATACCAAAGAATATGAAAGAATAGATAATGCATAATCTCGTTAATCAATATGATTGTTAATCATGTGCCTTCTCGGTTCCAATCTATTGTTCGTTTGATACATACTATTTACTGTATATTATGTGAGGGATGTAGTATGAGGAATTTCTCATTTGTATCATCTGAGAATTGTTCAGCAAAATTTAAACCTTGAAATATTTTTGATTAGCCACACATTACCCGCAGAGGTATCATATATGGGCATCACTAAATGCCCTTGTGAATATGTTCGTATGGCAGCCCGTTAGTGCTTATATTGATCTTCTATTCGTCAAGTGCTCATGACAACTTCTGTGTTGATCATTGATGTTTGTCTTGCATGTTATCAACCCTTGCAATGGCGAGCACCTGAAGAGCTTCCTCCTAGTGGTCATCCAACCACCGCAATTGATATGTTCAGTTTGGATGGCATCATTTTCTTTTGCATTACAGGTGGATGCCATCCATTTGGCATGCTAAATGAAATTAACATGATGGATTGTGTTCGGTGGCATTTATGTTCAGTTTGGGTTGCATCATGTTTTTTAAGTATGGATCCTGAATTGAGGTGAGAGTGAGTCATCTTTAATTTGCATCACTACATTTTCATTGCAATGTTTGAAAGATTTTGTAACCATCGTTAAATTTCTTGTAAATCTTATGAGTATTGTTGACACCTAAATTTTATAGATCAGGTAAGTCATTTTTTTAAACCTAATTTTTTATATTTTTTTAATTTTTAATTATAAATTTCTTTTATCTTTTTAAAAGAAAATTAAAAAAAATAAAGAAAAAAATGAGGGGTCGGGCCTTATCAGCCCAACCCGTGTGATCTTATTGATTCAATTTTGGATACCCCATTTTCTTTTTAAGATATTTATCAAGATATTGAGAAAGTGAGAAAGTGATATCAGGTTCTTTCCGAACAAACGTTGCCCATGGTGATCATTTCTTGTATATTGCTCAAGAATTCCGCAAGTGCAATTTAGATGATTTGATTAGTGTGAAAATATGATATATATATTTACATATCATATTTTAGTGTGGGATAAAATAGGAATAAATGGACTTAGGATTTTGAATTTATTTACTATTGCTATATATTCTGTTATATGAGAGATTCTTGAAATCTTATGAGCCGTCACAAATTTAGTAAAATTGTTTGCATGAGGTAGCATTTAATTTGGATGAACCTTGATAAAACCTTTGTATAATCTTTTTTCTAGTGTAATCTTCTTAATTCAATTTCGGATACACCATTTTCTCTTTAATGTATTGTCTGATTTGGGGAATAGTAGAAAGGACAGTCGTCCTTTCGTCGGCATCAAATATAATATTATCGAACTATGGACAAAAGTGATAAGAAAGGGAATACATGAGACTATGGTTTATGAGATCAAGTGCGGGGGGTCAGCAAGTGGTGTAAAACGTTTGGTTTGTGTGATATTTTGATGTTTGACGAAGATATTGAGAAAGCGATATCCGTTCTCTCCACGGACGAACACTGTGATCATTTCGCGCATATCCTCATGACTCTGCAGGTTGCAACTGAGATTATTTGGTTAATTGGTGGAAAGAGTATATATAGTTTACGTATCCTATTGAGTGGTGATAAAAATAGGATAAATGACCCTTAGGGTTTTGACCTCTTATATTGCTATATATTATGCTATATGAGAGATTCTTATAATATTATCAGCCGTCGCTAATATACTAAAATTATTTGCATAACGTAACCCTAATTTGGATGAACCTTGATCAAACATTTGCATCATCTTTTTTTCTAGCGTGATCTTCTTGATTCAATTTTGAATACCCCATTTTCTCTTTAATGTATTCTCTGATTTGGGGAATAGTAGGAAGGACAATCAAATATAATATTATCGAACCATTAACAAAATTTGGATAGGAAAGGGAATACATTAGACTATGGTTTATGAGAACATGTGCGGTGGGTCAGCAAGTGGCTGTAAAACGATTGGTTGTGTGATATTTTGATGTTGACGAAGATATTGAGAAAGTGATATCAGTTCTCTCCACACGAACACGGTGATCATTTCTCGTATATTCCTCATGAACTCTGCAATTGCAATTGAGATTATTTGGTTTTTGTGGAAATAGTATATATATATATATATTTACGTATCATGTCTTAGTGTGTGATAAAATAGGAATAAATGGACTTAGGGTTTTGAACCTATTTACTATTGCTATATATTCTGTTTTATGAGAGATTCTTATAATATTATCAGCCGTCGCAAATATAGTAAAATTATTTGCATAACGTAGCCCACTTTGGATGAACCTTGATGAAACATTTTGCATCAATCTTTTTTTTCTAGCGTGATCTTTCTTATTCATTTTTGGATAAGCCCCTTTTCTCTTTAAGTGTATTCTCTGCTTTGGTGTGGAATAGTATGAAGGACAATCCGTCCTTTCTCGTCATCCAATATATATCATCGAACCATAACAAATTGTGGATAGGAAAGGGAATCCTTTAGACCTAGGTTTTTATAATAACCTGCTGGGGGGTCAGCCAAGTGGCTAAAAATGGTTGGTTGTGTGATATTTTGATGTTGACGAAGATATTGAGAAAGTGATATAAGTTCTCTCCACACGAACACGGTGATCATTTCTCGTATATTCCTCATGAACCCTGCAGTTGCAATTCATATGATTTGATTGGTGTGGAAATAGGATATATATATATTTACGTTTCCTATTTTTATGTGGGATAAAGTATTAATCAATGTTATATATTATGCTTTATGAGAGATTCTTACAACATTTGTCATTACAAATTTAATAGCCACACTTTGGAGGACGTAGTCCTAATTTGGGTGATACTGGATAAAGGTTTTGCGCCATCTTTTTTCTTGTGTGATCTCTTTTATTCGATTTATGATACCACCTCAAATTGGTGAAATTCCC
>JAGKPW010002313.1:0-167127 GCA_019926035.1 Melaleuca alternifolia
GAAGGAAGAGAGGGATCCTCTAAGATGAATCACCATCATTCCTACAGCAACAACCAAATACCATTCTTGTCCTAAAGAATTGTTCAAGTACTAATAGAAACAGTGTTGGGTTATTGGACTATATCGGTCTTCCCTATCTAGCCATACAAGAGAGTTCCCAGATGGCATGATATTGGCTTCAAAGGAGATTTTTTCAACCAGTAATTCGATCTAACCAAAAGCAATTTCCCAGAGTTTCAATGGGGAGCTTAGCATGAAAAGTACAACAACCTCCAATGAAGTAGGGATTGGGTGGTTAGTTGTTCTAAAATAGACACAGAATGCTAAAAATTAGGATAGTAAAAGGAACAAAAGACAAAAGAGCAAAATTTCAAAAAGAAACGGAAGGGGATTGGCCGCAGGAATGCATGCATTTACTTAATAGTTGATAGGATACAGAACTTACAGTTCTCGCAAGCGACTTATGGCTCCAAGCGATGAGGGAATTTGCCCATTCAAATGATTGTCATTTAAATGCCTACAAGTAAAAATTATCAAATAAGACAAAGGTAAAAGACTGACAAATGTGCCTGGCATTGTAAAAATTAGGAGAGAATAATAGAAGGAGAATCGAATATAACATGTAGGTCAATGTGTCATCAAAGAGTTGCAGCTAGCAGGAAAAAACAACATGACTTACAATATTTCAAGTTGCTTCAGCGAACTGAGATTAGGGATAGGTCCATATAAGCGATTGTTTCCAAGCCAGCTGTTATCAGGGTAAGGTTGTCAGTCAAATATGTCTTTATTAGCTGACTGAAAGTTTAAATAAAAAGGTCGATCACTGCACACTGCATTACATACATGCCAGTCAATGCAGTCATATTAGCAAGATAAGGCGACAGTGATCCAGAGAGACCCATGCTAGTCAGGTTTCTGCAACCAAAGTATAACCAGATATAAGTACTAAGTAATAAAGGCAGTTTTAGAAATCATAAACAAAGCATGACTTCAAAATAGGTTTAGACTCACAAAGAGACCACACGGATCCGGCGGCCCTGAGAGCATGAAACTCCAGTCCAAGAGTATTGCTGAGGTAAACAAGGATCACCACTCCAATCAATAGGATAATTGTGCAAGCTGAGTTTCAGATTTTCCAAAGCAATCACTGAAACAAGAAAGATACTTTTCAGATGGTGTCAAGAGAAGCCTAAAGTAGGAAGAGTCGTATCACTGATTGTATGACTTTTCTATCTACATGAGGCCAAATAACAAAATAGAAATGCTTTCAGAATATGACCCAGTTGCGAAAGTAAACGAGACATTTTTCCCATTGCGTGTCGCCCAACCATTAGTTGTTCTGGACTTTTTCTTTTAATCGAAAAAGGTGGTTTAACATGAGAGGTAATTATGGAGGCAGTAAAGGACTTGTCTATGCCGGCCAAAAAGGTAAGCAAACATTCGTTATGAAAGTACATGCAAAAAATGGGAAAGAATCTAAAAGCTATACCATCTCTTGTGTGAGTTCTTCCTCCAAAAGGCAGCACCTGAAAAGCTTCCCCAGCATTGATCAAAGGACCCAAAGTTGAATTGCTAGTAGGCGCCAGATTTATCATTGTGAGGCCATTGAGAAGCCAATTTGAAGTAAAGACGACAGCACCATCTGAAGTAACATTCAAGTTGCTGTAATATGGAATGCCATTTACTGTTATGTTCTGGATTCTCGAGCCTCTAGCTACCGAATCATGATCACTTGCAAAATATAGAGCAATATAGTATGATGCATTCGGTAGAAGACCCAGAGGCCACTGCAACGCCAGTGGCTGTGATGTGGGCACAGTCAACTCTGTTTCAAATACTTTCAAGGGAGGAAGATTCCAAAATCCAGATACAGTTAAATTGTTGCTTGATTTGGAAGAACCATTTCCTCCAAATGGCTCCCAGATACGGTCAAATTGATCATCAGGGAATCTGGCAGTTCGAAAATTGGTAGATTAGGCAAAAGTCAAGGAAAGCCAAAGTATATACCAGAGCATTGACTTCATGTCTCGAATTGAGGACAAAACAACAGATCATAACATGCTGTTGCATTTAATTGGGAATCCCTCGGCGATCTTTTAGTTTCCAAAAGTTCTTTCGATGACAGGAATTCAGAGTAAAGTAAGTTGCAAAAACCAATCTGACCTAACGTGGCATTGCAAAGCAGAAGTGAAGATATGGCTGAAGTAAATATATTAGCTTAGTGGAATGAACTGACTCATTACACATGTAATTAATTCGGACGACAATCATGCGAATTAAGAGACTGACACCCTATTTGTATCAATAAACACTCCATCTAAGCCACCCGCTTTTCGAGACTATGTCAGCAATCTTTCCCCACATGCCACGAGCTCGATGGCAATTCATCAATCGGAAGTCATCAATAGCCAGGCATCCCCCTTTTGAATTGACTTTTACCTCTATGGAATCAAAAGCCAAGCGTTGCACATACCTAATGGGAGCTCCACTGTGCCCGAAGCTGTTCCTCGCGACTAAACTGAGAGCTGAACTCTCAAAATCCGTTGAATTGTACACCGTATCTCCCAATCGAACAAAATCCAGAGCCGAAATGAACGGGTCTGATTCCGTATAAAAATTAGCCCCAACACAAAAGCTCATGGTCTTGCCCTGAGCCATGAACACCCCTTCGTAATAAGTCGCCCTATTCTTGCGATAATCTCCCGTGGTGTTGACCGAGGTCCAGATAGTTCCGTCCACGATCTGGTCGAACACCGGCGGGTCGGGGTGACCGTTGTTGACCCCTCCGTAGAAGTAGGCGCTCCTCACCATGTACCTGGCGCCGCGGGCGACGTCGACCGTGTAGCAGTACTTGCGGTTGGGATGGTTGGGGAACGACCGGACGGTGGAGAGAGTCGGGTGCAGGACAGCCAGCGTGAGGTTCTTCGGAACGCCGGAGGAGACGAACGGCGCGTCCGCCAGCCATCGGAGGCCGTTCACGGTGGTCGACGTGGTTGCGCCGCAGTCAATCAGAATTCCTGCGAATCGCGGAACTCGGTTAGAACCGTCACAAACACAAGCGCACAGAGAGAGCTTAGGGTTTCGGATTACCTGAGGGAGGTTGCGGCTGGGAGAGAGAGGGAGAGAGGAGCGAGAGACCGAGGAGGAAGAGGAGGAGGAGGATAGAGAGAAGAAGGGACGGTCGAGGTGGCCGAGACATGGAGAGGCCGGTGAGAGATCAACGAGCAGAGACTCGAGAGGAGAGGAACGAGATAGAGGGAGAGAGCAGGTGCGTCTTCTTCTTCTTCTTCTTCCTCTTCTGGTTCTTCTTCTGGTTCGCCTTCAATGGAGGACGACGCTGATGATGATGATCTTGTTGATGGCGGTGGTGTTGACTGTTGATCGAGTAGTGGAGTTGAACTGGTCGTTGTAGGTGAGAGACGCACGAAAGGAATGCGCCAGCGCCAGTAGAGAGAGAGAGAGAGAGAGAGAGAGAGTGGAGTTGGGGAAGAGGAAGGAATAAGAAATTTTATAATATAATATAATATAATATATATTTAAATAATTTGGTTTGACGCGGGAAAACATTGAGGCCAGGTCAGCGGGCGGCGGTTGGGGGTGGTTTGTTGGGGATGCACTCACCTCGCTCTGATGATTACTTGGGGATGGGACATGCCTAAGCCAAATCTTGGCTCTCTCATTCCTTTTTTTTTTTTAACCATTGACCATGTCGCCAAAGTGAGAAGGCGACTTTAAAAATATTTATACGACGGTCTGTTTCTCGAAGAAATTACTAAGTTAACAAATTAAGATGATTAATTGTATCGCTTACGAAGATAAATACATTAAAAAAAAATTAGCGTTCGGGGAATATCTTTTTGATATCAATTATTTCTGGTGAAATGAAAATACTTTTCATGAATCGATCATCTCATATGATTTAAGTGATTATTTTAAAAAAATATATATTTAAATCGTTCATTTTTTGCAAAGTAAATATTTCTAGATAGGACTGGATGAAATTTGACTTATAAATTTATTAGCTAGTGCATTTTTTTATACATAAAAGTAATTGGTGATAAAGCAATCGAAGATGGTTGTTAATTTTCAAGTATTTTCAAGTATCACTCGTATTGAGAGCTATGCTTGAGCTCAATTACTTGCCACTTCGAGTAAAAAATCGATGAATCGTTGGAGTTCATGGGATTCTTTTAGTATTTTTCAATGCCTTTCTGATTTATGTGATAAAAAAGATATAGGATTGGATTGCGAATTGATGGGTGAAATTAATCATATAACGGTTGTAGCAATGACAATATTCATCGTGGTTAAGGCGGTGCGATGATAACAGTGTTAATAGGTAGTAGCGAAGTTTTGGGGCTGAAATTGTCAAAGAGGTAGCGGTGGCGACCAACGAAAGTCGATAGAGAATCTATGATGATGCGGCATTGGGGCCAAAGCTAGACCGACAATACCTTGAACAAGACAAGAGTGAGAGGCAAAGGCAACGAGTCGCGTTGACACTGTTGACCGCGATAGAAGGACAACGGAATGAGGGTATATTACAAAAAGAAAAGAGTCATGAATTCATTTCATGAAGACCAATTTGAACATAAATCTTTTAATTTTGTCTTCAATTATAAGTATTTTGATGAATACCCATGCAGTTCTTTTTGGCTAATTTTTCCAGTAATTATCACATGGACATTATACAATAATGTGGACAATTTATAAAAAAAAATTCCTTTTTTTTTCCTTCTAAGTCTAGTGAGAGTCGCAACCCTCTTCTGTTGTTGGCGAGGGTTGACTGGCCCTTGCTAGCCTTAGAAAAAAGAAAGGAAAAGAAAGAAGAAAATCGATTTATTCATAGAAATTCCATTTTTCAAATTAAAAATATTAATATTAGTATCGACAGTGTCATGTAGAATGCTCGGGGTCAATGTGAGTTATTGCCTACTAAAATTGGTTAGAACTTAGAAGGAACTATATTGATAAATATTCAAAAAGTTTCGGCATAAATTGACGAAATTAAATAAATAATTACTTTAAAAAAATTCCCAAAAAATGAGCAGTTGTGTTTATGTGTGAATTGATCGGTGTTTTTAGAATTCACGTCCCATATTCTACTTATGATCCACAACAATTATAGTTTTCAACACTTGACGTCGAGTCCTAAAGGCTAAAACTTCGTGTAATAAAACTACTGGCGAAATTCGACTCGGGAGCGTGCCAAAAGAGATGTCGGCGAATGTCAACGTGCGCCGAGGCGACCCGAGACTTCAGGTGATTGGAAGAGCGATCGAGATCGATCTGCGGTTTTCCGCTCGAGCACAGGAACGTGCGAACGGGGCCCTCTCTGGATGGCCCAAAACCAGAACCGAGCCCATTAGGTCGGCCCAGTTCCTTTCTTTGTCTGTCGGTCTCCCCCACTTGGGAATCATCCTCGGATTCCCTGGCCTCTCCTCGTGACGCCTTTGATCATCTGAACCAGTTGACCACGTTCTCCCCATGTAAATAGTCCAAACTACCACGCTGATTGGGTCGGATTGCGTCTTGGAGATGGTGAAAGAAGAACATGTTGATTTGGTCGTGATAATAAGAGATAACAGTACATGTAATGTGTAAAGTGATCCTTAAACCTTAAATTCATATAATATAGTCATTAAATTCTTAATTTATTCGATAAGTTCTCTAAACTATTGATAAAGCATTCTAAAATCTATTAACAGCATTAAACATTAGACTACAGTGTAGAAATTGAACAATAGTTTATAGACCAACATGTATATTGCATTAGGGTTCATGAAATATATTTAAGAATTTAAGAATTTAAAGACAACATTGTATATAGGATCAAAGTTCGATAATTATTCATGTTATTTCTCTTGATAATAAGCACGAGTTTTGCACTTTGAAATTAATTTTGGACGGTCAATGGACATATTGCTATCAAAATATTGAAATTGAAACCTCACAATATATAAAGGGAAAGAGATATTGAGTGTAAAATTTTCGGAAAAAAAATTACCTTTCGTCCTCATGTCTTTACATTTTCTAATTGAGTTTCTCATATCTTTACATTCTACAATCAAGTTTTCATACTTCCAATTTGTCAAAATTGAGTCTTTTTAGATTGACAAATTATATTTCCACAAATTTCTTAACCAAATCCCTCTGCCATCAAATATGGTTGAATTCAATAGATGCAACTATTGGATAATGCAACAACGTGACTTCAATTAAATTTCTCCGGTCAATTAGTGAAATTCCATCTACATCATGCTCTGACATCACATGCGTTGATTAAATTTTTCCATCCACGTTCGTGTTTCATTGGCGTCCTATTTCGACGTCTTGTTCAACGAACGCATTGGCCAAATCCGGTCGGATTCGACGTCGGGGAGACTCGATCAGAAAATTCCCGAAAGTAACGAAGATACAAGGGAAGCATGAAAGTCTAATGATCAAGTGGTGGAATCAGAGCAACAGGCATGTGCAAAAGTCCCCTTCCGAATTCATTTTGCTTCACTGTTACTCCAGCCAATCTCCCTCTTTTCCACTTTCTTTCCTCATTCTCGCTCGCAAATGAATCCTCGCCGACCCTACACGGCTTTCCCCCGATTCACGCCTTTCGCGCTCCCTGCGTCCACCTTGAGACTACTTTTGCTTTGTTTTGTTTTTTTTTTTTTTCCAATTCCATCATCGTATTTTGCGAAGGAAGAACTATTTTCACACGAATCAAATTACAAAACATGGTTGAACTCCTCGCGAAGCGTATGGTTTTCGAGCGACATGGCTCGCTCGACACACTTCGCGTAACTTAACGTAATCTTATGCTTCGCGCTCGATGTGAAGAAATTTTCGCCAGCTACTAGATTGGATCTCTAATTTGTTGGTCGCAAGTGCGAACATTGCTTACATGCAAACTTCATCAACCCATCAATCAATAAGTTGATCAGAGAAAGTTTTGTCCGATTCGATCAAGAAATATACGTTGGCACTAGAGGTGAGTGGTTTTATGGTCAATCTTCCAAGTAGAACTTGTCCCGTTTGATTTTTTGACATTTGAAATTTAGAATCTATCACGTCAATTGGTTTTTAAAATCAACTCGAGAATTGATTGTTTTTTTGTGGATTTCATATTTAATTAGGCAAAATAATGCAACAATTATTATCCCCATTTGTCAATAGTAATGATCCATAAAAATGAATATGTAAAATAGAATAACAAATAAAAAGTTCGAAACATGTACATAAAACCTAAATGTCATGCTCTAGGAGGAGTAAAATAACATGATGAAAGTTAAGGAGTCACTCCGGAAGAAAGGGATTTTTCTTTCGCTCGCTCGAGCCTCATGTAATACTGTATATGTTACGTTCTATTTTAGAGTTACTTTGATTCCCAATCCAATTCAGTCAATCAAGAACCAAATCACATAATACGTGTTTTTATCAAAGATGTAATTACAAATCAGATCAATTATTATTGGACAATTCACGCACGTTGCGTTTGGTTCAGCTTTGAAAATGAATTTTGGAAAAATGCTAAAACTTAAAAAAACTTGATTTCGATTTTTAATATTCTCAAGGCTAGTTTTCCATCTTAATACCTTTTGAAAATGACTGCCAAAGAGTTTTGCTTTTGAAAAAAATTGAACCAAACCTACAAACGCACTAATAATCGATTTCATTCGATTTTCGGTTCCACTCGGAAACTTCGCCCACCTTTTTAGTCGGTATGGCGTCGGCCCGGTTGCGCTTGATGTTTGGTATACTAGGCTCCACACACGCCGCAGCAGAGCCCCACGCGAGGAGGGATTGGGCGCACGCCTCCCGAAACGACGTCGCTGCACTTCCACGTGGACCCGTGCATGGGCCCCACTGCACCATTTTCCTCCACCTTTTTCTTTCTTTTCACCGGTTTTCCTTCCCCCTCCCGCCTTTTTAATTAGTTCCCGCCTAATACTTTTTTTCCCAACGCTAAGGCGCTAAACCCGGAAATAGTGGAAAATATTAGGAAAAAACAGATCCAACCCGATATTCCGCGGGCAAATAAATCCACGTAATTATTCTAGAGCATGACCACTCAATTATATACTTTATAAAAATATTTCTTGATGAGAAAAAAAAATCAACGATGGTATAAGTCATCTCAAACTCCAAAATAATTGAAAATTTTAAGCATTATTAAAATTTTGTTCATTTCAAGAAAAAATAATATTTTTTAGAAAATTATTTTCTTGAAAAGTGATAATATAAAAATTTTAAAAAAAATTTTAATTTATTTATTATACATTGACATATCGCTATTCACATGTCTCGCCACGCTTCAATGAGCTATTGATTTGCCACAAAAGGCAAGTTAAGCATGGAGTTCTTCTTGAGAAGTTATGAATTTGCTGTCAAAGATCGCAAAGCGAGGTCGATGCGTTCTGTTAGAGGTTGTGATATTTAAAAGTAAACAAAAAAAATCATTTTAAAAAAAGCGGAACATTTCTTTAGTTTTGAATGTGTTTTTTTTGTTGGTGGATTTTTTTTTTTTGACTATTATGTTCTCAGTATTGACAGAAAGAAGTAATATTGGTTTTTTAAGCTGCAAAAAACGACGTCGAGCGACGACGCCGTCTCCCTCGTATCTCCGAAGACGAACTGAAAGCGGAAAGTTAATGACGCCTCCGCGGACAATCCCCAAATTACCCCTTCATCACCATCGCGTTCAAAAATCCGATTCCCCCAATTCTCATCCCCCTTCTCTCTCGCTCGCTCTCTCTTTCTTTCTCTCGCGTTCTCTGTGAATTCCTCCCTTGTCGATGGACCCCAACCGGAACCAGGATCTGCAGGACATCCAGGAGAAAAAGGGCCAGAAACGGAAGCTGGAGGACGAGGCCGCCGGCGACAGCGAGATCTCCGCCTCTCCCGGCGACGGCGGCGGGCAGTCGCTGCTCAGCGAGGTGGCCGCGCAGGTTAAGGTCCTCGAGTCCGCCTTCTCCTGGACAGAGGCCGATCGAGCCGCCGCCAAGCGCGCCACGCACGTCCTCGCCGAGCTCGCCAAAAATGGTGCGGCTCCGGGGAGGGGAAAAGCTTAATATTCCGCGATCTCGGCTTAGTAACTCGATCGGAGTTGATTTTTCGCTGCTGATTTGCGTGTGTTGACGCCCGTTTGTGGTTGGATGCAGAGGAGCTGGGGAGCTTGCTTGTGGAAGGCGGTGTGGTTCCAGCTTTGGTGAAGCATTTACAGGCGCCGCCGTCGGCGGAAGGCGACCGGAGTGCGAGGCCGTACGAGCATGAAGTTGAGAAGGGATGCGCTTTTGCACTGGGTCATCTGGCCGTTAAGGCGAGTTGATTGCGATTCTGATTGCTCTATTAGCTTGGTGTATTGGCTGTAGCTAGCGATTGGTGTTATGAAGTTGATTATCTTTGAAGAGATGATCGAAGTCCTGATTATCCTCATTCAAATATGCATATCTATGAGGCACGCTGTAGTCTGATCATTGACAGGTTAGACTGTGGGGTTTGAATGCTCAAGAGTCGTTTGTTATGGCAAGTAGAACAACCGCAAATGGATTTGGAGGAGGAGCTTGCAGACATCTTAATTCTGGTGGTGCAAAAAGAAGTGACAAGAAAGTGTTACGATTTTGTTTATTGAATTCGCTTATTTAGCTTTCTCAGCAGGCTTTACATTTACACCTCAAATTAGTTTTCACTGTTATGCCGTTAAGTAATTTACGTAGCTCGGTGCTAACACATTAACTCTACTTGATTAATGAATGGCAAATTCCATCTGAGAGTGTCAATCTTATACTTCCGTTTGCGTCATGTCACCTCTTTTAATGTGGCATCCTCTGTTGATAGGGGAATAAATTTGTTTGGACAAATCATTGAAGCTCATCATGTTGAAAGATGACGCTTTGATTATTAATTGCGGGCAAATTACACGTGCTTTAAAAAGAAAACGCAATAGGAAAAAAATCAGCATTTAACTTGATCTTTACAGCCTTTTGAACACTTGCCAGATGCGTTGCCATTTGACATGTTGATGAGATATTTTGTGGAAGTCATCAAGTGTCATTTTGATTCTTAGAAGGATGTTGCTAAGCCATTGTACCGTGGCCTTTTGTTATACTTGTCATTATTGCTCGACGGCACTTGTCAATACGATCTCCATTTTAGTACTTTTTCCTTTTAAGGCTAGGTGGTACTGGTATTATGGAAAATGTCTTACCTTTCCCCTGGTTATCTCCTCTTGGAACAGCCGGAGCTTCAACAACTTATAGTTGACTGTGGTGCCTTACCGCATCTAATTGATCTGTTGAAGAGGTATAAAGATGGTTCAAGCACACGAGCTGTCAACAGTTTAATTAGGAGGGCCGCTGATGCTATCACTAACCTTGCTCATGAGAATAGCAGCATCAAGATTCGTGTCAGGTGTGCTCCTGTAAAGTTTAGAATCAAATGATGCCTTAGCTCAATTTTCCTTGATAGTGTTACGATGTCCTTAGCTCCATTTTCCTTAACAGTACCGGGACTGATGTGCAGGAAGGAAGATGGGATTCAACCTCTAGTAGAGTTGCTAGACTTCATGGATACCAAAGTGCAAAGAGCTGCTGCTGGGGCATTGCGTACCCTGGCTTTCAAAAATGATGAAAACAAGAATCAGGTGATGATTTTTCTTAATAAGAGGTTTTCTTGTTCGTTATAGTGAGAATAGAAATTATGTCAACTCATTGTATGTTCAGATTGTGGAGTGCAATGCTCTGCCAACGCTCATCTTGATGCTTCGTTCTGAGGATGCTGCAATACATTATGAGGCGGTAAGGCCAGAGAAATAGTGTAATTGATCAGAATGAGATTTGCTGCTTTATGTGATTCTTTGTCTTTACTCTGTTAATTGCATTCTGTCTTTGGCTTTCAGGTCGGTGTCATTGGCAATCTGGTGCACTCATCTCCACACATAAAAAAAGAAGTTCTTGCTGCTGGGGCTTTGCAGCCTGTTATTGGACTGCTAAGGTATGTTGGGAACCTAGGACTGATGTGGAGCTTATGCCACTTACAGTCTGGCAGATGGTCCGACGAACTTCTTGCTCTTTCATGGTTGTTTGTACCGATCAAGTTTCAATTGAACATTTTCTTCTTCAAACATGCTGGTTTACAGTTCTTGCTATGCTGGTTTACAGTTCTTGCTGTCCTGAGAGCCAAAGGGAGGCAGCCTTGCTCCTAGGGCAGTTTGCTGCTGCTGATTCAGACTGTAAGGTAAATGATGGAAGCTTTTTTTCATGCCTTTTTGTTGTTTTATCCTATTCCGCCAAGATTTGTACGATTTCTTCTCTCTCTTATCGTTGTAAATTGATGGAACAAAGTGACATTGATGTTTGCTTTTCTAGGTCAGTCAATGTTCTTAAGTGGTCTCAGTTTTTTTCCTTGTCCCTTGTAGTAGATAAGTGGCGCATTCTTGTCATCTTCTCTATTGATTGAGGCTGGTCATCTTCTCAACCTCACCTTTTGCCTTTTTATCTTGGAGAGTGTACTTTTGATTTTCTTGATCTATTTTCTCATTGCAATGAGGATGCAACGATGCAGGTTCACATTGTCCAGAGGGGAGCCGTTCGTCCTTTAATCGATATGCTTCAGTCTGATGACTTTCAGCTGAGGGAAATGTCAGCATTTGCGTTAGGGAGATTGGCTCAGGTCTCTTCCTCTCCCTCTCTCTCTCCCTCTCCCTCTCCCCAACACCCCTGCGGGGAAGGAGCACCCTCCAACATGATTTTCTGAGGAGCTGGTTGACAGACAGTATTCAGATAGAGAGTCTATTCCCTTTTTCTTCTATACCTTGGTAATTGTCTACAGTGCGGCCCTTTAGAAAGGTCCACTGAAGATAAGGACATAAGACTGATTTCTGCTTTTCTAACAATATGGAAATCAAGCATCCATGCAGTGGCGTTCAGACATAGCTTAACAAGTACTCTGTAGGCATTTACTGAAATTTCCTTATTCAAGAGATATGCTTCATACAACGGAATTTTGCTAGATGCACTTATATGGTGAATTATATGTTTTTATCAGCACGTGATGTGTATTTTATGAACTATTGTTTCCAGTGAAGTTCAGAAATTATATACACTCTGAACATTACTTTTTATCAATTCAGGATTCTCATAATCAAGCTGGTATAGCTTATAATGGTGGCTTGGTTCCATTATTGAAGCTTCTTGATTCAAAAAATGGGTCCTTGCAGCATAATGCTGCCTTTGCGCTTTATGGACTTGCGGACAATGAGGTAAGGCCTGCGAATTTCAATTGGGTGAAAATTTTACGATGCTTCTCACCCAAACACTCTAAAAAAGAATGGCAATTTTGAAGTTTTCTCGTTTGGTAGGATGTTATTTAAGATTCTTGTTGTAACTGCGGTGCATCTTGTCTGTAGGACAATGTCTCCGATTTTATTAGGGTAGGAGGTGTTCAAAAGCTGCAGGATGGAGAATTTATTGTCCAGGTGGGTAGGAGAAGTGTTAAGTCATATATTATATGGAATTATTTTTCACACTAGGCATAATATGAATGAGAACGACAATATCTTTGCAGGCTACAAAAGATTGTGTTGCCAAAACTTTGAAAAGATTAGAGGAGAAGATTCATGGCCGAGTAAGTATCTTAATCTGTAGTCTCATACTTCTTTTGAAATGAAGTCTGTGTTGTTCTCAATGATTTTATGTTTCTCCGTTTGTTGGGTACATAAATGAAAGGAGTTCTTTCTTTTCCTTTCTTGACCTGCTGGGCTTAAATATGTCGGTTTCTTTATGCAGGTTCTGAATCATTTACTCTATCTGATGCGTGTAGCAGAAAAGACTGTTCAAAGACGTGTTGCTTTGGCTCTTGCTCATCTCTGTTCCCCAGATGACCAGCAAACAATTTTTGTTGATAACAGTGGTATGTGATGCTCTCTCTCTCTCTCTCTCTCTCTCTCTCAAAAGCTGTCAGAGTATCTGATTAGTCCGTGTTATCTGCAGGGCTGGAGCTGCTTGTTAGCCTGCTTATTTGTTCGAGCCCCCGGCTGCAACTTGATGGTGCTGTGGCATTGTTCAAGTTAGCTAACAAAGCAACGTCTCTTTCTCCCATTGATGCAGCTCCTCCCTCTCCAACACCACAGGTCACTGGCCATCTAATGGGTGCCTGATTTTCTTTTGTCATTTGAACTGTCAATTCTGGTTAGATAATGTGATACAGAAGAATGTAAGATCTTGTGTGTGCAAAGATCTTTGTCAGCGACATTGTTTGATTACTGGCCTGCCAATATCTAAGAAATTGCCGTTTGTTTCATTGCATGGTCTGGGAAGATTCGCCCATTCTGTTTACTTTTCTCTTTCAAAGTTTTCAAATATATGGTTGTTATTATTTGCTCTGGAAGGAGTCTCTTGTGCATATAAGTTTTTTCATATCTGATCTAGGAAATAAAATTTGATCCAGTGCTCAAAAACTTTTCTTATCACAGGTTTACCTGGGAGAGCAGTATGTGAACAGCCCTACCCTGTCTGATGTAACATTTCTAGTTGAAGGTTCCTGAAAATTATCATGCTCTGTTTAGTTGGTGACTGTCTCATACATGAATCATTCATATACAAGTTGTGCATGATGATTAGTTGAAAGAATGCTTGCATTGTATATGTTTTGCAGGAAGACGGTTCTATGCACACAGAATTTGCTTGCTTGCTTCTTCTGATGCATTTCGAGCAATGTTTGATGGTGGTTATCGGGTGAGTGTCCTTTAATTCTGGGTTTCAGGGTTTCAGGGTTTCTGTTTTAGTTTTCATTTTTGTGTCCCCAAGAAAATGGACTTTGCTGAGCTTTGTGATGTCATTATGTTTAAAAGCTGAGAGCAGCACCTTATTCTTTGTGATCTCTTGATTAGGAAGGAAAATCTTTGCCCAGACTTGGTTTATGGAATAAAGTTTGTGTGACATTTATTACAGGAGAAAGATGCTAGGGACATAGAGATTCCAAATATCAGATGGGAGGTTTTTGAGTTAATGATGAGGTTAGTTGAAACTTCTAAGTCAAAATCCGCATAATATAGTTCGTTTGATATTCTTTAAACAACTTTCTTCAATGACACTGCAGATTTATATACACTGGATCAATTGATGTTACACTGGAAATTGCTCAAGATCTCCTCAGGGCTGCAGATCAATATCTCTTGGAGGGACTCAAGCGACTTTGTGAATATTCTATTGCACAGGTTAGCTCATGAGTGATTGAATGGGTTTACCTATTGATGTTTGGTATATACCTTGACAGTGAGTGTACCTTAATTTGTTGCAGGATATTTCGTTGGAAAATGTCTCCGGCATGTATGAACTTTCAGAAGCCTTCAATGCTATTTCCTTGAGGCACTCATGCATCTTGTTCATTCTGGAGCATTTCGACAAATTGAGACCTGGGTAAACACTTCCAGCTAAGCTTGTATTGTTTGGAAAAACTCTGTTTGAATTCTATTTATGGATCCATTCTTCTAAGTATGCTTCAGTGATATATGGAGGAAATAGTGGGAGCTGTCATTAGGATTATGTCAACTTAGAAATCTATTCTTCCTCTAGGGCAGTATAATTTTGTCTTTGGGAGGAGGAACTGTGGGTGGGAAGTGGAGGCGAAGATTGGAGGACTTTGATCTCATTCTCCCCCGCTTGGTCCTCGAATGAAAGCGAGGGACAACTTTGTTGTGTAGTTGAGAGGAGGGTGTTGAGTGTATTTGGAAAGAGAAATAACAACCGTTAATGGATGGACGAGGACAACTTTGTTTAAGTGAGGGTGCAAACATGTATTTTGAAAAATGACGTTATGCGAGTAGTAACTAGGTAAAAAGAAAAATGTTTTTTGGTATTTTTTCTTAATCTACGAGGGCCTTTGTTTTGTTTTAATATAACTTATCCTGATCTCTTTGCTAATGTTCTGCTCTTGAATTTTTGCAGGATTTTCCATCTCATCCACCGGATAATACCAGAAATCCAACAGTACTTTGTGAAAGCACTTACTAAGCCTAACCATCGCAGTACCTTGCGGCTTTAAGACCCCGTGGTTTCGCTCTCCCTACTCTAACTGATTGTTGTACAGGAATTGGTAGATTTATGAGCAGTTGGTAGCAGGTGGATCGCTCTAACTGTTAGATAATTGGAAGACTCACATTCTTTTCCAGACGCAAGGTGTGGACTCCATGTAACTTTCCGCACATTTTTGTTGTAAGATGCAACTGGGATGATGATCTTCCCCTTACCGTCAAAATCCAAGCATGTAGCCTTGGATTATGAAAACTCCTTCAATCCTTAAACGGCAGCGTCGGGCATTTTGAATAGGCTTTGCCAACGTGCGTTCCATGAATTGGAATGGGATGTTTTAGTAAACGTAGGAAAAGGGAAATGGGTTGGACTCTGTGGACTGTTTTCTGGAAACCAATGTAGACGATGCATATCGTGTCATCTTCGGAGGCTCTTATTGAGGGAACAGATCTGGTTGCTTCTAATATTCATTTTGACATATTTGCCTATGATTCAATGCTTGGGGTCTTCTGGATCGTTGGGTGTGGTTGTGAAAGTGTCGTTTTCCACCAAGAAACGGCTCTAATTCATGGAACGAAAGGAAGGCTTTCCTTGGGTGGTATATTCTTCGACGCAGAATGATTTATGAAAGCAGCTAACTCTTACCATTATTTGGAAGCTGGCGGCTGAAGATCAATCTCTTCTTTGGCCTAATCGGTGAGATCTCACTTCACATGAATCGGGAATGCTTTTTATTCATAGTACTACCCGTACATTTCTGTGAGGCCAAGACCGTTCGATCCTTTTGGCCGAAGCACCACTGGTCCTACGACGATTTGAACAACGGTCGCTAATTAGTCTAGCCATATCTTAGGTTTCGGTGAAGTTTGAATGCCTCATGAAGATGGGATTCCCAGGTATAGGAAGGTGTTAGATGAGCATAATTCGGGAAAAAAAAGTTTTAGAAGGTTCATACGTGGTAGTAATTTCAGGTTAAAAATAGTCAAAATAACTGTGTTAGTAATTTAATAAATATGTTTGGGATTAAATGGATAAATCATCGGTTTAGGATTAAATTGGCACTTTAAAAAATTTATGATTAAATTGGTAAATTATGGAAATGTTTAAGAGTGAATTGATCCCCATTTTTGGACAACTCTCTTCTTTGATCAATGTCCTATGTTTTTTTTTTATCGAAAATCATTGTCATATTTTCATTTCAGTAAAAGTTTGATAAGACAATATACTAATTATTAATTTCAGCACAGTAATTTCAAAAGGCTAGAAGGGGGATAGGTGATCCAATTACTCAGTAGACTTTTGTTGTGTTGGGCTTTGGTGGCCCAATTTGCGATATGATTGCATTCTCTTGGGCAATGGGCCAGTTTTAAGTTTGTGAACATTTTTGTGCGGGCTTTAAGTGCATACGCCTCCCAGCTTGCTTGATCTTCATTGGTGCTCATCATCTCCACTGGATCACTTTTGTTTGTCTTCTAAATCATCTTCGCTTTATTTCTTCCTTGGAGGTGTTTTACGATTTCCAACATGGCAGTTGCTTCCGCTTGGATTGGTGAAGAAACTCGTAAGGATTGAGCAAACCTGTCTATTAGGACACCCCAATTGTCTCGGTATATGCACACCATGGCCCTTTCTCCTGTTTATAGATCGAAAGATCCATCCACGTTGATTCTAATCACTCAAAGAGGAGGAGGGGTCCATTCTGGAGGTAATTCTACTGATCCCTATTTGCACATTTTAGTGGGTTGGTCTGGTATGAGAAAGAAGTCCACTAGTAGCTGATCTTAGCTTTGAATCCTTCCTCCTTTTGTGCCGTTGTTTGCCGTTTATTTTCTCTGGCAATCTTCTAAAGTTTCTTTCTTCTGCAGTGGCAGAGGAGATGATGTGTGGTTTAACTTTTGAGCACTAAATACCAAGTCATTTCGAACTTTCTTAATCTGAACTCGAATGATAGAGGTTTGTTTAAACTTTACAAGTCATTCCTCCATTCGAGTTACTGAGTAACTGTTTATCATAATGTTTATTGAAGTGTCGGTCCACATCTGTTGAGTGCTGGAGTACAGGAGAAAAAGGTGTTCGATGGATCTAGATACCGTTGACATATCGAACCAGATTCTCTTTAATTGCTACTGCGTTTTGATTGATTTGCTAAAGAAAAAAAAAACGTAATCTTGAGATGTACTTTTGCCTTCTAGATCATCTTCCAGAATTCTCTCGGGATTTTATACGATGTTGATGTTTGGTTTTGTGATGATACTTCTTTTCGTGCCCTATCAATGTCCTATAGATCTCAGGCTCGAACATCGAGAAATTTTGGCAAATGAGGAAACCATTTGGGCCGTGGAAGCTAAGTACCAATTGGATTCTTGACGGGGAGGGAAATACCAGATCTTGTCATGCCTGCGCCATTACGAAGAGTTTCTCCTCTAAAAGACGTCATGGAAAGTTGGGTGTACGACGACAAGGCTATGTAGCTGATATTACTACTATTCGTCTCAGAAAATTGTTCTGTGCTGAGAGAACCCGTAAAAGCACCTGAATAAGTCCTTGTAGGGCAGAACAGAATGGTGGGAAGTCCAAGAATGAAAAGTCTATGAAGATTGATATAGCAAAATCTTATAATAGAATGGAATGTGACACTGCTACCGGAGCTGCAGTAGGTTCCAAGGAAGCACGCGTTTCGAGAAGTCAATAGGGGCGAGAATGCTATGGCAAAGCTTGGTTTGCATCGATAGCGAGGAATCCGAATTTTAAACGATGTTCATAATGAAATTATGGACTTCTAGGTAACCATCTCTAGAGGAGTTCGGTTTCTTTTGATTTAGAAGTGGATAGGAGCCGGGACAATGGCTAAGTCGTGGTGGTGATGATTTTCTTTGTTCTACCTAAAGGAAAGAGGAAAATTCGAGAAGCAGCATTTGCAAATATCAAATCTTGGAAAAAGCCCCACTTTTTATAAAACACATCTCTTCGGTCCTCTTCTCCTGGAAAAGCATCTCTCCTGGGTCTTCTTCTTTTGAGAAAGCATCTCTCTTTGGTCTTTTGGCAAAGAAAGACCGATGCCCTCGAGCCCGTCTGAGTGGAAACTAACCTTTGCCCTCGAATTTTCGTCGGTCGTGTATCTTTTTCGTCTCTTTGCAATGGATAAAGACGAGGGAAAATGACGCTGTATCTGCCCAAAGACTTAGAACTGTCGTTGGCCTTGGACCTTGGATATAGTTTCCACCGAAAACAGCTCCCCCCCATCTGACCTTTAGCTTTCTTTCTTATAAACCAAGTTCTCTCTTGATATTTTCCGCGTGTTTTCTAATTATTTTGTCCACAATAAAAATCATCTTTTCTTTGTCGAATAAGATGTTGGTCAGCGAGCTACTGCGCTTCTCCAATCCGGGCCAAGTGCTATGTTATTCTTTCGCCTTTTCAGCTAATCTTCCCTCTAGCTAATCTTCCCCCTTAGGAAGCATGTCAATGATCCATTCGCGAGGACACCTAACCAAATGTAAGACCATGATTATTATGCGAGTCGGACCGTGCTGGACAAATTGAAGGTAGATTGCATCATAGCCAAATTTGATGGAAGCCTTGAAGAGACCGATCGAGACTGAAAAGTTGATATGTTTCTCTTAGTCAACCCATGAGACTGAGAGGGGAGTGTCGGTATCTGGACTCTTGATCCGAGCATTTCTGTCTATAGTGGAGATAATTGCACGAAATGACAGATTACAACCATTATTAACCGAGAGACTCGAAATATATATATATATATATTTTGGTAATGAGAGACTCGAAATATATCTTCGTCTATTACATTAAACTAACCTCTTGTTCTGTATTTCATAAAGTTGCTTCGAAATTGGTCTGGTTCCTAGATGTGAGGACATTCTTTTTTTCTAGTAGAGTCAGAAAACGTTAAGCTCAGAGGACGGGGAGATATAAGAAAAATTACCAACTTGACATATGAATCATGAATTTTTCTTTCATGAAGTTTCTCCATTGGTATCCTGTTAAAAATATCAGACTTAATGGCTTTAATCCGTCGACGAATGCGCCACCGACATGTACATCACTGCACAATCACATGATAATCAGCATAAATTCTCTTCATTTTTTTATTGAACTTATTAGGGTTCGTCGCTCTTTCTAACAAACTTTCAATGTCAACCGTCCCGGCTTTTCTAGCCCCTTAGGAAGATCATAAGAAAGGTCGGTAGCTTCGGCCAAAATTCATATGCCAACGAAGACAGAGACAGGAAGAGAAGACTTTCTATAAGTGTTACTCATCTAATCTCCACCCATCATCACTCTATAACCACTGACCCCCATCGACGTAGTCTCCTGTCCATTAAACCAAAACTCGCATACTGTATCACACACAGACAAAAGATTATGGGCAGCATCTGCACTTCCAAAGAGGTTGAAAGAGAGCTCCCCCCATTTCTCAAGATTTACAAGGACGGCACAATCGAGCGTCTCTCCGGTATGTCTGCTTCTGCTTCAATCTTAGTACTGAAGTTTCATGCTTCGACGGTGGATGTACCCTTTTCCGCTAAACGATAAGGTTTCATCGTAACATACTGTTGTGGAATGGAAGTCCGATTTTGCCCCTAACACGGCGACGTGTGCGAATCAAGTCCTTTTTATTCGTTTGTTACTTGTAATTTCTGGAGACTTTGTCTGCATGACATGATTCAAGTCGTGTTAATCGTCGAACTTTGCTTCGTTTTCAGGCACTCCATATGTCCCGCCTTGCTTGGAGGACCCCAAGACCGGCGTCGCATCCAAAGACATCACCATTGGCGAGGACCCTCTCATCCGAGCAAGACTCCATCTCCCGAAACTCCAACCTGTTAACGAACAGACTGAGAAGCTTCCTATCTTGGTTTACTATCACGGCGGCGGCTTCTGCATCGAATCCGCCTTCTCTCTGGTCGAGCATCAGTATCTCACCACCCTTGTTGCGGAAGCGAAGATACTCGCCGTCTCCATTGAGTACAGGTTTCTTCTAATTTGTACACAGAAAAACTCAAAGACAAGGAAGACGACGTGTATGCGCATAGATTAGGTTTAGTTTTTTATAATCTCATTCTAAATTAAGCCTTTATTTTTAGCACCCTCAAAATATTAATGTTTTCTTATGTCCATTGTCATGTCGTACCGAGTATGGTTGAACACGAGATTTGTACCTGAGAACTATCTATACAGTTCTCACCTATTCAACATCGTTCATGTAGATTTCTCTGTCTTCCTATACTCTTCCTCAACACTAAGTATGATTGATGAGTTTTCCCAAAAACTAGTCAAGTTTGATTAAAATGATAATGTTGTTTATCTAAGTGTGATACAATAGTAATGGTGCCTACTATATTTTCTCGCAGGTTAGCTCCCGAATGCCCTATACCCACCATTTACGACGATTGTTGGGAAGGCCTCCAGTGGGTGGCTTCACACTCGGTCGACAGTGGAGCCACTGTGAAAGAGCCGTGGCTGGCTGACCACGGTGACTTCCACCGTGTCTATGTCGCCGGCGACAGCGCTGGAGCCAACATCGCCCACAACGTCCTCATGAGGGCCGGCCGTGACCCTATAGTAGGTGGCACAAAGATATCCGGCGCTTACCTGACCCACCCCTACTTCTGGGGCTCTGAACCCATTGGGTCAGAGCCTAAGACGGATCACGACAAGGCGCTTCCGCTCTTAGTCTGGAAATTCTTGTACCCGACGGCGAAGGACGGGATTGATAGCCCGATGATGAACCCGTTTGCGACGGGGGCCCCGAGCCTGGCGGGCCTTGGGTGCGAGAGGTTGTTGGTTAGCGTGGCGGAGAAGGACCTGCTGAGAGATAGAGGTTTGAAGTACTGTGAGGCAGTGAAGGAGAGTGGGTTCAAGGGAGAAGTGGAGGTGGTGGAGGTTGAAGGAGAAGATCACGCTTTCCATATCGTGACGTACGAGAAGGAGAGTGCGCAGGTCCTGATCAAACGGTTGGCGGCTTTTCTTACCAAAAGTTGCTAGTTTGCTTGCTTCACTTTCTATTAGACTTTTTTTACAAGGTTGTTCTTGTGTGCTTTGTGAGCATCAGTTCTTGAAAATGGAAACCTAAGCGTTTATTTCGCTTTAAATTTATTACGTAGTTGTGATATTGCTTCCGTTTCCAAAGACCAAGTAGCATCCCGAGATAACACAGGATAAGAATCATCTCAGCACGCAAGGTGGCGAATCTGTGTTGTTAATGCATCCATGCAAAAACCCTCACATCCTTTTTCAAAGAAGTCAAAATGGTCACGGTCATCGAAATCCACTCTATAGACCTCGTCGGAGGAGGACGACGCCAGATCTGATCCCGGTCACGTCTCGACCACTCCCTCCTCCACCTGAATCCCTTGACCACCTGGTCGAACCATTCTCAGAGTTCTTTTGATTCTCAGAGTTCTTTTGATCGGACCGACTTTTCACGATAGTCATTATTGGATGTGACATGTCCACATCGATGTTCACAAGGTGGCCTTTGCGGTTGCTTTCGCCCAGAAATAAAGTGCCTGCAGTAGTGCAGTAGTGCAATACTACTGCATGTGCTCTTGGCTCTTCATTGACACGACTGCAGGCGATCCCGCTCCCTTTCGCCTCTCCTCAATGTTGCCTCTTAAGCGAGGTATATGTTGATTTTGATATAACGATTCATCCATTGTGTCCATGACTAGTGGTTACATAGATCGGGATTGGGTCCCCACTTTGGTCTTTGAAAGTTTGGTAGCGTGTAGCTTAGAAGAGATTGAAATGAGAAAGGCCGTTATTAATTCTAGGTTATTACCGAATTCCTGGAGAAGAGGAAATGTGTGGGGCCCCGAGATACCTAGTAAGAGTGTCAAAACCAAACAATATACTAGACCTAAAACACTACCGGACTTGAAGTTTTAAGTATTTTTGGAGGTCAAGTACTCACTTAAATATCTTGGCACTATACTGGTCGGGTTAGATTGTGTTTTGGGTCGACCCGAAAATAATATGGGCATTCATCTTAATCTTCATAAAAAAACATGCACCCAAACATGATCTGACCTAAACGTTTGGATTACATTCTTATAGTGTTTTGGGTTGGGTCAGGTCGAGTCAAGTGCACATTTATAATATCGAGGGTCGGGTATTATAAAACCCGACTCGACCTATTAACACCTCCAAACCTAGTACTTATAAAATGAATTTCTATATGACTCCTTGAAGTAAGAATAATTGTTCAAAAATTGTTAAACTTTTTTTCCAATTTAATTATAACATTTTGTAACTAATTTAGTTCCAAACATTTTAATTGTGTTAACTTATTTCTAAACTTATATGTAGATTTGCCAATTAGTCTTTCTGATCAATTTTGATTGGAAATCATTGATATCAATATTGGACATCTATTTGCCATTCTACTTGGTTGACTAGCACTAAAGCGAACAATTTTCTTCTTCTTCCTTTTTCCCTTTTCTTTACCTTTCTCTTGTGTTAGTAGAGGTGCCATTATTGAGGTTGTTCCATATCGATTGTGAAAATGGATTGGTATTCGCTTTATAAGGTATAAAGAAAAACCTCATCGTTTGAGCTAACTTTTAAGGTTAAATTGATCCAAAACCACCTAAGATTGGTGACAGAGCTTAGATTGCGAACAAGTCTAGATCCAATAGTCACATGTGAGAGTTATAAAGCTTGTTATCGTTTTAACCCAAGCTTAATGTGTGAGGAAGAGGATGTTAAGTCTCATATCCATTATTGAAGGGGCTATAGTTAATTTATAAGCGTGAGGAAATATTTCAACCTTCAAATTAATTTTTTGGGTTATAGAGGCCCAAGATCACCAAATATTAGTATCATAATTCAGATTGTTAATAAGTCTAGATATAACAGTTACATGAGAGAGTTATGGGCTGTCATGGCTCCAACTTAGGGGAGGAGAGAAGATTATTGAGATTGTCTCACATCAATTGTGTCAGGGGTTAGTAGTCGATTTATAAGTATGGGAGAAAATCCCACATTTGCGCTAGTTTTTGGGGTTATTGAGGCCTGAGATCATCCAACATCGATATCATAATCCAAGTTGTTTACAAGTTTGGATTTAACAGTTATACAAGATAATTCTAAAAAGATTCTCTAAAAGTAATTTCCCCAAAATACGATACACACTTAAGAAAATACCATACACACTTAATTTCGCCCGGAATATGTTTTCTTTTTCACCGGAGGAAAGAAGCCAAGCGACTCATCATCTTCTTCGCGCTCTCCGTCTCCGGTCGCAGAGATTGAAACGAGTGGTCTTCTCCTTCCGATTCGAACACCTCCAGCTCCCCTCTCCACCCGCTCTCCCTCACCAGCTCGCCGTACCAAACCCCTCTCTCCCTCAGCTCGTCCTTCTCCGCCACGCACACCAGCAGCCTCTCGCACCCCAGCCCCGCCAGGCTCGGCGCCCCGGGAACTCCCGGATTTATCGCCGGGTCGTCGACCCCTCCCGCCGCCGCCGGGTGCACGAAGTTCCACACCTGCGCCATGAAGCCCTCCTCCCGACCCTCCCTGCTCTCTCTCCCGATCGCCTCCGACCCCCAGAAGTAGGGATGCGATATGAACGCCCCGAGGACCCTCGCGCCGCAGGGGAGTCCCTCGGCCCCGGCTCGCATCGCGACGTTGTGGGCGATGTTGGCCCCGGCGCTGTCGCCGCCGATGTACAGCCGGCCGAAGTCCGCGCGGCCGGCGAGCCAGGGGTCTGCCCCGCCGGTGATCCCGTGTGGTAGCATATGGGAGGCGACCCACTGGAGCGCGGCCCAGCAGTCGTCGTAAGCGGCCGGGAGGGGGTCCTCCGGGGCGAGGCGGTACTCGACGGAGACGCCCACGACCCCGGCCTCGGCGACGAGGCGGTTGATGTAAGGGTGGACGACGGACCAGTAGGCGGACCCGACGCAGAATCCGCCCCCATGGAAGTAGACGAGGACCGGAAGCCTAGTGTCGGGGTCGGGGTTGCGGTTGGGGAGGTAGAGCCTCGCGGAGATGTTGGGGGTCACGGAGATGGTGACGTCTTTGGAGAGGACGTTGTACTGCGGGTCGCCATCGGGCGACGGCGGAGCGAACGGGAAGGCCAAGAGGCGCTCCACCGTGCCGTCGCTGTAGACGCGGATGAAGCCGGGGATCTGTCTTACGATTTCCTTGAAGCCATGGCTGGTCGAGAGGAGAGGCGGATTCGAGGGATGCCCAGAGTTGGGATCTGGGAGAGCCTCGCGGCGGTGAATTTATAAACGAGACAAGACGACCAGTGGGTGCTGCTCTAGCCGTCGTCGTCGTCCTGTCCCTTCATTTTTGTCGTCTTCTTCAGCCGCCATAGATTCTCTAATTCTCATACGAGGGCCGTCCTGCGCCGGCAGCCATAAATTGCCGGTTCATTTTTCCCGCCGGCGGCTGGGTTTAATAAAAACATAACCAACGAATCTCTCCGATCCGTAGAAAATTGTTTCTATTGAATCCGTGGGGACGTGTTTACTTTCTCATAACTTTGGTTCGAACCAAAACACTGGGCAGTCTGGGTGGATTCAAGCCAATGTGTTACTAATCTATCTACTCTATGCCAACCATGGCATACTCCTGTAATAATCTTCATTTTCTTGGTGAGGAAGATCGATTTCATTAAATTTTTTCTTTCATTTGTTGGTGTGGGAATATAATTCGGCAGTAGAGAAAGCGCTAAGAGGAATTCTCGAGGGACGAACCTCCTTTTGAAAGAAGTTACATCTCCCGAAGATAGTTCAGGTATTGGTCTCGAAATTCATTTGCAGATCCTTCAACTTGCAGAGACCAAAACTTTCAGGAGGGGCGGAAATCTTGGAAGATGGGGGATCCTGGTGACTCGAGCTTCCTTTTGCTCGGTTGGCTGCTGTAGGAATGCATTGGTAATCTCTCCGATGCTATCAAAATATTGGCATCGAACTTCGATCCTATGATCGGCGATAAATTCCTAGAGCAAAGCGGAAATCTTGCGAACTTGGAAATATTGCAAATGGACAACGCCATTCTTTCGAATGCCATCCCGTTTGATGTGGGAAATCTACAAAATCTAACACATCCAATGCCCTCTGATAACGATCATCGGGCGTAATTCCATCCCCCTTGCAAAAGTTCAAGAAATCGATCACATTACAACTTGATGAGAATCACTTTCATGGGCACATCCCTTCCGACCTAGATGATTGTCAAAGTCTGACGTATCTCGATCTTTCTAATGACAATCTTAGCAATTCCATATTCTTGGTGGTTAAATCCCTCATTCATTCGAACTTACTGCACAACCACTCGAATGGGGCCCTCCTGGTTGGATTAGGACAAATTGATCATTCAAATGGTTTGAGCATCTCAACCAATTTGTTTGGTGGTGAAATTACAAGCATTTTAGGGAATTGAGATGGGCTAATAGTATTATAATTGAAGGACAACCACTTCCAAGGGTCCATCCCTTAATCGAATCCGTCTCATTACAAGCATCGAGGCGTTGGATCTGTCGCATAGCAATATATTAGGTGAGATTGGCATTTTACTTCTTGCAAATCGTGGATTTATCCAATAACAGTCTTGACTGCTTGCCACCAAACTATACACGATGTGATGATGAAATTATTTGATTTGAATCCCTACATGAATATTCAACTTCAAGTGGATTGTATCGATGCATTTAATTTGTTAAGCAATCGATTAAATAATTTTTTATAGCTTTTAATGTACTCATTATTTTCGTGTTGTTCACAATCCATGTTTTGAGACTCCAATTATTCCTATTTAAACATACTCTAATTATTCATCCCCAGCATAAGTTAATAGGATTGCAAATACAATGGAGAACTCCTCGAGAGACAATCCAAATTACAGAATTACAATGGAATGGTAAGTCTCTAGGCTAATTTGGAAATAAAAAATATGGATGGATAAGGCTTTTTTGTAAAGTGAGCCAATAAGAATTACACATAATAATTTGGATTGGATCCATTTTCCATATATTCACGTTCAATCTGATTCATTTATTTAATAATTTGGGACTATTCATTGGCTTTAATGAAATATCCATAACGCAATTTGTTGACATTTGCAGATATAGGAAATTGGCTGTCCGAAAGAAAAGGTTGATGTTCTGAATCGAGAAATGTACCGAGAAGTTGCAATTTATCTCATGTCAAGTCAATCCTTATAATTGACGATCACTCTTATCTTTGGGGGGTTCTGCCTCGTAGAAGTAAGCAGACGTCTCTCTCTTTCTCTCTCTGGGTAAAACAAGTGCAGTTCGCCTGTTTTCGAACATCGCGGAAGAAACCCACGATTCTCTCAAATTTCAAAATCAATCTCTCTCTTGTCGCCAAAGCCTTTTCTCCCTTTTACCCTCCAAACGTCTTTGCCCCTCGCAGTCTCACTCGGCTTTTATTCGACATTCGTCGCCCTCTTTCGGTGAACATACGAAGAAAAGCGACGGTTTTTCAGGTACGCTTTCGTTTCTCGCTCCTTAAAGTTTTGGCCTTTCTGGGTTTTGTTTTCTGCTGCGCGTCTCTGAGTTTTCTTTTCCCGTTCTCCGCTTTGGTCGGTGCATCGAGCTCATCGGCTCCTCGCTCCTCGCTGTGGATCAGATTTCGGGTTTCGTTCCTTTTCTTCTTTGGGTACTCTGCTGTAAAACTTCCCGGGGTTTCAGATCTGCGACTGGGTATGGTTGAATGCTTTGTACTTTCTTAGATCACGGAAACCTTAATCTGTGTGGAACGATTGACAATATGAATGTTTGTTTGAATTTGATGTTTCTCTGTATTACTTCTCTTCGGTTTGTTTATTTTCTGCCTATTGTTGTGCGAAATGCTGAACATACTTGTACCTAGAGTTTGCTGCTGTGTCGTCCCTTTTTCAGGACAGTTTATGATGGATATGCTTTTCTAGTTCGTGCATTGTGGACAGTGCAGGCTTCCGTGCTTTCACTTAGCGCGGGAGGGAGTGAACAAAAAACTTCCGGTTTTGAGAAAAAATGCTGCTGTTTGGGTGGATGGTTTGTGTAGTGTAGTGTATTGTGGAAATAAATTCCAGTAACTAAGAGGTGCCCTGTTGAGAAATCATTCTAACTAAAGTCAGAAGAGCCAACATTTGTCACAAAGGAAGAGACTTGATGGATGGATTGGCTTAGTCTTGGGTTAAGGCATATTAAATATCAGGAGACATGGATAGCGAAGGTATATGATGGATCTACATTTGAGAAGTAACTTGGAATAAGGAGACCCAATTTGTGGAAGGATTTGTGGAACCAACCACAGACATTGAAGGCTTGCCCAGTTGAGTTTATTTTAGTGATAAAGAGAGAAAACTAGTAGTGTATTTGATAGTTTCATTTGATTACATAAATCGCAGTAAAATGTGACAGTCGGCACTTTTTCCAATAGTTTTGCACTGGACGAGTCAATTGGGAGGTAAAATAGTTATGGTTAAGCTTCTGTAAATTTCTTGTGTTTGAAGGTAGGAAAAAATGTTCTACAAATGAATGCAAGTTGAATATTTTGATATTATGTGTTTCAAAGGGGTGGATATTTTGCATTTGCTGCACTTCTATCATGCACTTCTAGCTGCAGCCAACATCGTTAAAGGTCCATGTCTTCTCATTAGCTTGAGTGGATTTTGGGTGGGATCTGTAGCTGAAGGGCAAGGTGGAAGTAAGTTTAAGTACGCAAATGCCTTTTATACCTACTTGTGAGGCATCTGGTGCCAAGCATTGAGCCCCAATCAACTTTATTATGTTTTGTTTGAAAGAAAAATAAGGTCTGAATAATTATGTATTCCCTTTAAGTATTATACCCAACATGGTTACCTCTCTGTACTTGATTGTGCATCTTTCTTAGACTTTTTGTGAAGTTAGTACTTCAATGGCAGTGGTTGTATCATGAGGACTTATACTGAATTTGCAAGTTGATAGTTTACCTCTATTCTGGAAATAGCATCTTGAGTGGATAAGCTTTATTCCGTTCTCCCATACAAATTCCAGTTTGCTCGGACATTCTAGTAAAGTAGGTCTAACTTACTAGTGGTCCTACTCCATATTTTTTGGTCATTATCATGACGTCGTCTTCCACTCCTGGTCTATGGAAGTAAAATCGCGGGAAAATACTTTGTACAAGATTGGTTTCATACATTTTCTGCATTTTTTTCCCATTTAAATGGTGCATAATAAATTTCTTTCGCGGTTGCTTTGTTTTCCCAATTCATTTTTCTTCAAGATCTATTGCATTTCCTTCATTTGTTGGTACGAAAGGAAAGTTGCAGATATTGACCTCTGAGATTACTAGTGTTGGTGGTCTTTCTTTGCTTATATAAGAAAATGAGTACATGAAATGTTTGATTTTGACGAAATGTTACCAACTTGTATTATTTCCTAGTTTGATTGGTTGTTTTTTTACCTTATTACTCTCTTCAATATTAAGCTAAAACCTTCTTTTGATTGTTTGACTCTTTAATATGTTTTCTATTTAATCTCCTATAGTTGTCTTTCAGTAAGAAATGGTTTTTGTGAGATAATAAAGTGGTTAAATTGTGGAAGGCTGTGGACTTGTGCTTGGTCGTGTTTGTTTCTTGTTAGTCTCTTATGGGTATCCTCCTGCTGGACATATCAAGAGGTCAAGTAGGTTTGGCACATAGAAACATGTATGATCATGGTTTATGGCCGTAAATTCTTGTCATGTTTCCATGTGTTTCAAATAGCTTCTTATTTGCTCCTCTCCTAACTTGATGTGAGAGTAAAAGGAGTTGGCCACGGAGTTAGTCTATAATTGGCCATGCCTACTTTAAGGGCCACATGGAAATATAGAGAGTTTTGGAAAAAAAAAAAAACTTCTAACTGGATAACATTGATGTTGTTGCTCCGTGTTTTCATTAGTTATTACTTGTTTAATTTTTAAAATTTTTCTGAAGTTTGCAATTAAATTTTACATCACTTGTCTACTGTGCATCTGTTCACAATCAACATCATCTGGATCACATTAAACTCATGCGAATTTCTTACACGCAGGTTCTGTTGTGATGGATGCTGCACCATTGACTTCTCAGCGCCGACCATTTTCAGTGAAACTATGGCCCCCGAGCAAAAATACTCGCGAAACGCTTGTAGAACGGATGACGAGGAATCTCACCAGTGAATCCATTTTCACTAGAAAGTATGGAAGTTTGAGTCCGGAAGAAGCTGAGGAAAATGCAAAAAGGATTGAAGATGAAGCTTTTACGACTGCTAATCAACATTACGCAAAAGAACCTGATGGTGATGGAGGGTCTGCAGTGCAGCTTTACGCTAAGGAATGCAGTAAACTTATACTGGAAGTCCTAAAAAAAGGCCCAAAAGGCAGGGATGAGAAGCTGTCAACTTCTGACGGTACTAAGGCCTCTAAAGAGACATTTTTTGATATTTCCAAGGGCCAGCGGGCCTTCATTGAAGCAGAGGAGGCAGAAGAACTTCTGAGACCATTGAAGGATCCTGAAGATTCTTTCACCAAAATATGCTTTAGCAATCGAAGCTTTGGATTAGAAGCTGCTCGTGTTGCTGAACCCATACTGATTTCCCTGAAGCACCAATTGAAGGAGGTAGATCTATCTGATTTCATTGCAGGAAGGCCGGAAACAGAAGCTCTTGAAGTCATGAGCATATTTTCAGCTGCCTTGGAGGGTAGTGTTTTGAATTCTTTAAATCTTTCCAATAACGCTTTGGGTGAAAAAGGTGTCAGAGCATTTGGTGCACTCCTGAAATCACAGAGTCAATTGGAGGAGCTCTTTTTGATGAATGATGGAATTTCTGAAGAAGCTGCTCGGGCAGTTTGTGAGTTGATTCCTTCCACTGAAAAACTTAGAGTTCTTCATTTTCACAACAACATGACCGGAGATGAAGGGGCAATTGCTATCGCTGAGGTTGTGAAACACTCTTTGTTATTGGAGGACTTCCGCTGCTCCTCCACGAGGATTGGCTCTGATGGAGGTGTTGCCTTATCAAAAGCACTTGAAAATTGCATCCATCTGAAGAAACTTGATTTGAGGGACAATATGTTTGGTGTAGAGGCTGGAGTTTCTTTGAGTAAAGCTCTTTCCAAGCACGCTAATTTGACCGAGGTTTACTTGAGCTACCTGAATTTGGAAGATGAGGGGGCAATCGCTATAGCCAACGTTCTCAAAGAGACAGCCCTCTCTCTTACGGTTCTAGACATGGCTGGCAATGACATTACAGCGGAAGCAGCTCCAGCTTTATGTGCTTGTATAGCTGCAAAGAACCTTCTCACCAAACTGAACTTGGCTGAGAATGAGCTCAAGGATGAAGGTGCTATTCAGATTGGCAAAGCCTTGCAAGAAGGCCATGAGCAGTTGACAGAAGTTGATTTCAACACCAACTCGATCCGAAGGGCTGGAGCTCGATTCTTGGCCCAGGTTGTGGTGCAGAAGCCTGGGTTCAAGTTGCTGAACATCGATGGGAATTTCATTTCAGAAGACGGGATTGATGAGGTTAAGAGTATATTCAAGAAATCTCCTGAGATGCTCGCTTCCCTAGAAGAGAATGACCCTGAGGGAGGTGATGAAGATGAAGAGTGTGAGGAAGGCGAAGGGGAAGGTGAAGCTGATGAAGGTGAGCTGGAGTCGAAGTTGAAAAATCTTGAAGTAGGTGGAGAGTAGGATTATGTTCTTTCTAGTTTAAGGTAATCTGAATTGACTGTCTGAGTAAGTTCGGGAACAGCTTTGATAGCCAGGAACATTTGCTGGATTTTTAGCTCAGTTTGTTGTTGAGGCTCTTGAACCATGAGCAGGATAATCGTAGTGCTAGAGACAAGCATTTTTGTTTCAGGAGGACGGCCTTGCAGGAGCTGTTTGTCATGTATTTGACCTATTTATTCCGTAGGGTGCTTACTGTGTACCGGGTAATCTGTCGTACAAAGGGATTCCCAGAAATTATGTCCTAGTTACTAGCTGCTGGTGAATTGTCATAATGCGCTTTCTCTTTGGCCAGCTGATTTATTCTCTGATACTCGAAGCTCTTGGGCAGCTTTTGCGCTTTTCTACTATTCTAATTTACTGGGCCGGATGAACGCATGCCTTCGAGGACGGGTAGGTTATTTTTTTCTTCTCCATACTGGGAACAAGGGGAGGAGAGACCATCTCGACTACCTTAAGAAGGAGAAAAATATGTCGATATTTGTTTGGAAGCCCGGGATGCTCGTGTATTCAAAATACCCAGACGCTTGAATCGATTGAATTTGTACACTTGATACAACATGTTTGAGCGAGAACGCATTAGCGTAATATGGCCAGTGTAACATGTCATTACCAAATGAGCAGAAAATGCTGAGTGCAATAATCAGCAGGCAGTTGCCTAATAATGGTTAGATTAAATGGACAACAATGGCAAGGATAAAAATCTGATAAAGCTCGGCATTTTTCTCTTCTATGAAGATGTCTAGGTGTGATTTTCAGCCAATAGACGAGACTGTTCAGCCCCGTTTACACTGTTGCTGATTGTATCCACATGTTAATCTGAACCGCAGCTGGTTGCATTTTCTTCTTTGTTCTCTTTTTGAAAAACAGCAGGTAAAGATGTCCAGCTTACATGTCGGAATTCACAGAGCATGTTGAAAAGACCAAACCTGGGAAGAGACCTACAACAGCGCCTTAACGTGACGTCTACAATAAAAGCCCTGAGTCGGACATGTAATAGTGAATCAACTGGCTAGCTGCATAGATAGAAGTTCTGAGGGTCCTACATCATAAGAATGCAAAATAACAAGAGAGGAGAGTATGATTACAAAAGTGAATCAACCAGTACTGGATTTGCCAAAATTCTCTAATCATCACCAACAGGCTTCAGACTAATTCAATTGTCCAACTTCCAGCGCCCTGCTTATTGGTTCTTGAAAGTATTGAAGAGAAATTAGGATTGCTTCCTGTTCACAATATGCGCCTTGAGCAACAATTCATGCTGTTAAAAGATAAGCAGATTAATATAGTGAATAAAGTACCTCAGTGCGTATTGTTCGGCTTCCTTGATGAGGACATGTGTTAAGATATCTATTAAAAAGATCCTTCACACTTTTTCCCTGAGAAAAGAAGGAAAAACAAGGGGAAAACAGACCAGTCAACAATCTTAGTGCTTGCTTGACTATAACTTCCTATCTCCAGCTTAGCTAGCAACTATTAGTTGCATCAGTGATAAAATGCATATTTACTCCTGCATTCAGGTTAGCAGCAAGATCTGATAGCCAGAACATGCATTATTTTAAGTTCCAGTACACTCTAGACATCAGAGCAAAAATATAACATCACTGAATTTGAGGAAAGCACTTAGGCGTTCAAATTTATTGAAACAGGTAGAAGGGATTTAGTGGCACAAGAACTAGATATTCTAGAAGTGTTTTCATCCTCAACATTCAACCTCCAGAAAACACCACCAAGCTACTCTGTTACCAAGGAATGTTAACAGCAAGATTTGATAACCAGAACATGCATTTTTTAGTTCTGGCACCCTCTAGGTGTGAAAGCAAATTTAATATCACTGAAGTTGAGGAAAGCATTCAAATATATTGAAACGGGCAGAAGGATTTAGCGGGACAATAACTAGATAATTGATAAGTGTTCTCATCCTCAACGTTCATCCACTAGAGAACACCGCCAAGCTACTCTGTTACCAAGGAAAATATGAGCTGGAAAATCATGAAGTAATGCTTTTCAAAAAGCCTCACTCATATGCTCCTCTCAGAGTAGGGGGCACACAATGCTACCTTGAGGCCATTGTCCTCCTCCACACTTTCTTCTAATCCAGCAAGTCCACCAAAGGCAATCAATAAATGCCTGCATAAGATGCAACAGACAATCAGTGAATGCAAAGATTTAACTATACACATATACTTTGAATAACTTCCTCCTTTTTTCCCTTCAATAGGTAAGAGAGCATAGGGAGAAGACTGGAATTGAAACAGAATCTTTTAGACCTTGGTAAGGGTAACCACTGTGCAAAGCCCTTGCTATTTGGACATATACTTTCACCAAAATGGGAAAAGCAACCATACTCAAATAAATACGAAAAGACTGAGAACTAATTCTATAGCAAAGGAACATATTTAGCCCCCTAATGGTATTGTAAATAGAGGAAAAAGAGGAACGCATCAATAAAGATGATGATCCAATTCAAGGTTCCCGAAAAACCAGAGAGCACTTCTCTTGTCACCATGCTCCATAGTACCATTTATTCTCACTTCAGTCCTCACAAGCTAGTCATTAAAGCTATGACAAACGACTCACGCGACATTGTCAAGAATAAGCAAAGGGCTGGGGGCTCAACCATTGAACTAGTCACTTTTGAAAAACTTTATCTTCGACTCTGCCACATTCAATTGTATGGTTCCACCTTCAGATTGTCAAGAGAATGGTAATAACAAGTACTTTACACTAAATGATACAGATGGCAATGACTGAGAGAAGGATAGAAACACGGATAACTCCAGAGGTCAGCAGGAAGTCGCAATAACAGGTCCAACAGAAGCCATTCTATTTCCAAGTCAAGGTCGATAGATCCTGACCTGGATGTAGGTATGATAAGCTCTGATGACCTAACAATCTCACCATGCTCTGAGGTTCCTATTGCGTAATCATACCCACCCTGTAATGGGTTAAGAAAGGAAAAAGCTGAAGAAAAACAGATTGACTGCAAGTAATAAGGTAAGGGAAAATAGAGACAGAAGGTAATATTAGCCTGCCATCAAGAAAAAAGTACCTCATAGGGGCATTCTTTGATAACAGAACTAAGATTAGAAGCGTATCGCACTTTATATCCCCAGTAGGACCCCGCATCTTCCCTTGGCTTGGAGGATGAGACAACCTGGCGTGGCAAGTCTAGATAATTATAGTATCAGATGAGTTTTTAATGAACGAGAGACTCTTCACAAGGTTTTGTGAACCATCTACAGACCATCATGTTACATACAAATCTATTCACTTTAACAACCATCAAAGGCATCTCATCTATACAAAACACCAAAGAGATAGATTCTTTGTACATGAAACTTCAAAATGAAACGACTAGCTCACTATGCACATGCATCACATCTTTTACAAAAAACTTGAAGTTTGATTTTTTATCCACATGATGGCACACAAAGACACATCCCATAAGAGATTATCATCACTCACATGATTGATAATAGGAAATAACTATGTTTACTGCAAAGTAATCAAGCACAGAACTTACAGCCTTTCAGTGAGCTGTGCATTAACAAGAGGGATTTAGGTTGCAATGATGAAAATTATCATTGTCATTCTGAATAACCCAGTCGTAACTTTTCATTGTCACATTTACAAAACTACGAGAACAAGAGAGAGACTGGCTCGACTAGGAAACTTCCTTTATTTACCTGCATCCAAATCACGTTCTGCCCCCATAGCTACAGTGACTCTAATGTCAGGTTCAAGAGCTTGATTGATGACAACATCCTGCGTTAGTGTAATTTCATATTAATCACTGCAAGCATCTCTCAGAGCATTCATTTCAACTTATTTGGTCCAATTGATCCCCGATTCAAAACTATGAAGGAAAAGATTCCCATGATCACAAGAAACAAAATAGATGACTCTATGCAAGTGCATATAATCACACAGAAAGGAGACTTATGTGAGCTGACCAATTTACTTTTTGTCTTATGAGCTCTCTTAGGGTTGGTGTTAGGGCCTTGAGTCAGACCCAGAGAGAGAGAGAGATGATTCCAGCTTTTATAACTGATGAATGCAAAGAACATTCTTTTCAGTAACTTTGGCTGTGAAAAATTGTCTGAACAAGTAGGGTCAGTAATTCAGCCATAGGGCCTAATGCCGATAAAATTACTTCTAGTAAGCCTTTATCCAGCTCACCAGGCCTGGCTACATGAACCCTTAGGTCATTTGGCTCATGCTCAGCTAGTATAGCTTGCAAAATTATACCATTGGAATACACGATTCACATGGCCTCTATCGTTGGTATTGTTAAGTAGATTCATGATTGAGAACATTCTATGCTTATCACTAAGTAGATAGACATGCATTGTGGGGGCAAAGGGTAGATAAACACAAAAACATGATGCTAAAAATGGCAGGTATCACGGGTTAAAAACTTATTTAGGTGATCCCACATAACTCTACCTTATTTAGGCCCACGTCAACAAGCGTTTGAGAAGAAGTTGGAGCTCTTGCCTTTCGTGTGACACCTAGAAAGTCGCATTAGATGTGAATTAATTAGATAGGATGTAACTGGAACAGAAAGCACTAATGGAGACACTTACAATAGCTATAAGAAACTTCTCATGCAAACACCAAGCGATGTCTCTAAGCTAGAAGTTTATCTGTTTGTGTTGCCTAGAGAGTAAACAAGATTTATGCAAGCATCTTCAGGACAATTGCACCAAAGAAAGAACTACATCAGTTGCCCATATTTCTCCTCTTGTTTTAACTTTTGCACTTAACTCTAAAGCTAACATATGGAGGTACCCTTTTTCCCTCTCACGACATACCTTGATTCCACATATTATAAAAGATATCTCATTTTCTGATGGCATTTTTTCAAACTTCATCGCCATGGTAGAAGTGAGTGAAGATAAATAATGAGGTACTTTTCTCTCATGACATTTCTAGGATCCACTAGCGAAAACTGCTGCAGCTTCATTTAACTAGAAGGCAAACCTTTAGAAAAGCCATAAATCTCATGCACATGTTCATATCAACAGATATGAGTAGGTATCATGATGGTAAAAGCATAGGAAAGGGGAACCTTCACGATATGGAGCCCATTCATGCTTGCGCAAATGGTGTGGAGCATCAAGTGGAGGCAACAAGCCCTGTTCAAATTCGAGGCAATAATAATGAGCAATTATACCATCCCAATTTTACTGTCAAATAACATCATAAAATATGCAGAGACCAGTAATAAAAATGGCAAATCCAGTACAACTCTCACCACAAAACGCAAGCTGTTATGCTTAGGAAATAAAGTTTTCCTCAAATACTGCGGTGTCTCCAAGTACCGCAATATCCTAATAAGAAAAGCCGCACCACTCTCGTCCTCATTGGAACAATCCACTTTTTTCTCTGTTGGGTCCCCACCCGGGGTATTCTTGTTATCAAACACCACCACCTGATAAACAAGTAGAAGGAACAAGAACCAACAACTGAAGCAAGTGGCAACAAATGCTCATGCTAGCAACTAAAAGTAGCACATTTCCAAGCAATACAACATACTTAACCCACTCTCAGGCCTTACTGACACAACAGAGGACATCATACACAATCTTCGATTTCACATAAACGGCCAAACACATGAGGAGAGAGAGGGAGAGAGAAACCTCGTCGATCCTAAAAATCGTCGCCGCGCGAGCAATCTGACCAGCCAACTGTGAAGGTCGGAAGATGGAAAGGAGAAAAAACAGAGGAAGATATGAAAATCATTACAACTGCGAACAAAAGCAACAATGCAAGCGAGGCGAAGCGCAAGTTTGAGCGATTCTGGAGTTCAAACAGCAATCTACGCGAAAACTCAGAGAGCGAGATATGACCAAAAGAACAAATCAATAAATAAACTCAGAGAGCTAGAGAGAGCAAGAGGGAGGGAGAGAGTACGCGGGTGGCGAGCTCGTAAGACTGAGCGTTGTCGATGATGGAACCGGCCACGGCGATGCTGACGGTGGGGATTTCCCTGGCGTCGCCTCCGCCGCCTTTCTCTGCCCTCCTGCCCTTCCTGCCGTTCCTTTTATTCGGCTCGTCGGAAGGGCCACCGTTCTGGACCTCCTTGCGAGGCTCGACGCCGCTCGCCTTCACCGTTCCCGCTTCAGCTTCGAGCCTCCTCTTCTTCTTCGCCATTCCTGTTTCTCCAACAGAGGTCAACTGATCAAGGGTTTAGGCGTCGACCTTTGCTGTGGTGGGTTTCGAGGACGGAGCTCCAGCAATCCGCGACGCCCACTGTCCAAACACAGATCTTTGCTTTTCCCCCCTGTATACCTAACGAAACTCATTCAGAAAATTAAAAAATTACTCATACTTAGTTAATCTACTAAAAAGTCGAAAACAAAAGAAGTTCACAAAAAATCTTTTCATCTCTCTAATGTTTGATGGAGATTTTAAAATCAAATGGACATGTTTTAATGTTTGACCAATTATCCATTTGAATGTCAACAACTCGTGAACTCGATAAAAAGATATTAAGTGCGATATTTTCATTTTTGACAAAGTGATTGTTACATTCATAGCAAAATAATTCACGAAATCATGAATAATTGCCTTCTGGCTATTCATATATAATTTAAAGACTAATAGAAGTAAAGGCCACAACCCAATCTTAGAATTACCCTCGCCCGCTTTCTCATCTAATCAACATCATTAATGCACAAAAACTCACTTCTATATAGGCTTCGAGTTTGTTTAGCAAGAAGGAGCAGTTCAGCTCTTACGGCATCATTCATGAAATCCCTTTGATTGAACCCTCTCACAAACAGTTTCTATAAAGCTGCCCCACGAGTAATTGAACAGGTTAAATGAGTAACTCACATCTTCCAAAGCTAAGATGGAATGCAAGATTGATACTGCCCAGGGAATCGACATAAATCTCGACACGAACGACATTGGTGTACAGACATTTCGCTCGCTTGTTTTCCTTGTCATCGACAACATCAAGTCGAAACTCGTCATTCCTACATAAGTATGGAGCACACGTTCATTTTTAGAGCACGAACTCATTGCACATAGATCGTGATTTCGCTTGCGTATCAAATGCATGTTTTCGCATTGCGTTTTGACAACCTATCCAACACCTAGTACGCCTCGCAGATGTATCGGCGCTTAAGTGCTATTGAACTTTTTCAACCCCCTTCTCCCACCTCACAAAATAAATTTAGCCTCCACCAGATTTCATTTAAGTATAGAGAGATCTTGGTGAAATGAGGTGAAATGAGATGTACCGGCATGGCTGACAAAGCCGATACAAAACCATGCAGAATATGAAAATGGAACCACTGGAATTATATACAAAATGGGGCGGATATATAATCTCTTACATAACCCAAAACTCAACTCATGGTGCGGAGTTTCCAAACACCTAATGGTCGGTTTGTTCCATGTCATTGTGTGGGTCTGTGCATATATGTGCCTGAGCTAACCTGATAAATCATGTACTGAACCGAAATGCAGAAGGTGCAGCTTATCCGCATTATCGACCTAAAAATTCTTTGGCATGGAGGTTGAACATGATTTGCTCTTCACTGGAATGGCTTTTGCTGCTGCTTTATTCCCTTTCTACAAAATCTGATGATTCACTAACTGGCATATCTAGATGCACTCAAAATCCATGGATGCAATTATCTTCGGCAGCAAACGGTTTATGAGCCTCATTAGTCCCTGGAAGAACAAGTGCTCGAGCGTTACTCTCTTTGTCCATGCCACTCAAGGGCAGAATCTCGGAACTTGTAAAAAGCCTAAGTATAACTGAAACTGCACCGTCATGAAATCAAGAACCAACTCAGGAAGCAGCTCCAGATGAGTTGCTGAAGTCCAGATATATTATTGATGTGTTGTCCTTTGTTCGAAGATTTCTAGCTTCGCTCAGCAAAGAATTGGCTATCTTATCCGCCTTATTCTCCCTCTCTGCAGAGTATCTCTCCATGTTCTATGAAGTTAAATATTTCATGACATTTAGAATAGATCTGAAAGGAAGATTGCCCATGCACAAGGCAAGCAAAAGAACAGAGCAAAGATGAAAGGGCAAACCTGGAGGACCAGCTGAACTGACTTCTTCATACTAATAACATCCCATAAGCCATCACTGCAGTAATTGAAAAATCTGGGCTCATTAGAGAAGTTATAGGAACAGCTAACAAGTAAATGGAAGATCACCAATCGATCTATTTACCAATGGAAAGGCAACAATCATTTTCCAAGATCTCAATGGCGAAGCTATGTCCAAAAGGATATTTAATAATAAATCAGTACTGAAATAAGCAGCATGAATCGCCGACAAAACTGCTGTATTCAGGGACATCTTTGTCAAGCAATTTAGGGAGATCCAAAGATGATAAGAGACAACAAACTAAAGCAGCTTTTAAGTTGGAAGCAAAACCTTGCCATTAGCGCAAAGGCCCTGCTTGCTCTGTCAATACATACAACTTGACTTATGTAAGGCTCTGAGCTGAATCGTCCATCCTGTTGTTTAAGATATTTGTCCCCAAGCATTCTAGCAAGGTTTAACCCTAACACGTCAAACAGAAAGGCAGAGAGCAACGTCATGAGCACCGATCCAGAAACAAAAAATCATGCACAACTCAGATGCAGCGATTAATTACCACAGAGACGCGTTTCCCCTTCCTTCAGTGCTTCTCCTATCTCTTTAATACGAAGTCTTTCAGAATTACTGTTTACTCTATGATCTTCTGTCATCTTAATCAGTTTTCCATCAATACTGTAAAGATAAAAACAATTATCATATGAATGAGGAACCCATATAAAGAAACTACTTGCTTACCCATGCCATGCAAGGATTTAAATTCATGCACTGATGTCCTTTTTTTTCTGTTTGTACAAACAATTATGAGAGGATTTAAAAAAAATCACTATAAGGACTATACAAGTTACTCTTTTCTAGATTTTATGAAATTCAAGAGCTCTGTAAGAACTAGGACCACGAAATTTTCCTCCAATATAGTTCTTTTAACACCTTTGGAGTACTTCTCTCATTAAGGAGATGCATGATCATTCTTTTAACTAATAAAAAAATCAAAAGATTTATTTAACAAAAAGGTCTACGAATGTGCCCATGTACTGAGATTTGATAAGGCAGTCTTCTAAAGTAATATAATAAATGATACTGTTCGAACAAAAAAAAAATGATATGGAAGACTGCACTTATTAACAAATCTCATTATGTAGACACAAATTAAATCTCTCCATACAGAACGTTGCCCAAAAGTCATGGTAATAAGTGCATGTTGAAATGAAGATATCACTTCATCTCATGATCATTACATAATTACCAACAATGCTCAAAGATCCTAGTTAGCCTCCACTATCACAGGCTAACTAGGTAAGCAATGGAAGGAGATCCTAGCCTTGATCACAATATAAGAAGCTTTAAATTATATGGTAAGACAATGGAAGGGAATCTCAAGATAGGAAAATTGCCAAATTGTTGTTATAACCAGTTTGCTTCACTAGATGAGAAGATGGTGCGCCATCCCTCTTTCGTGAGAGGACAAGGTCAAGACTATGGCCATGCAAAATTGCATAAAAATAGAAGCAAGGGACCTTGCGAAATGAACTGCAATATCTAATATGCCCCAGAATCACTATAGTAGAGTGAGGACATACTCTATGACACAAGCTGAGTCTCCAACATTTGCACACTGAGCAAAAAACCTTTCCTCACCATCAGCCCAAATGAGAAGCACAGTTGCCGTACAACCCTGTAAGATATAAATAATCAATAACACTATGGGGCTAGCAGAAAAAGGTACCCAAGCAAAGATTAGTGACAACTAATGTCGAAAAAAATCTTTCTCCTTATTCAGATGGACAAGAATAATACAAATAAGACAAGGGTGGTTTGAGGTAAAAGTACCACTCTTTATCACGAAAAGGGCGAGAGACAGCCAATCAGTAAAATCAGATGCAAATTGATAATTTATATGCAACAGAAGAAAACAAAAAATAAACAGAACAATGATGCAGAAGGCAATAAACTATGAAAAAGAAAGGGGCAGTAACCTCATAGTAGTGATTCATGCATGCCTCGGTTTTCGAGAATGCATCACGAAGAACATGTGACGCATCATTGAGTGATAACACCCTTTCTCTGTTCAGTGAATCCAATAATAGAGTAGCAATCATCTCTGGCAACAATCTGCAGGTAGTAACTAATATGATTACTGCATCATTTGATGAAGTCAAAACTGAAAATCATTGCATGAAGCTCCACTGTTAGAAAGTCCAAAATGCTCAGCAAAGCCATAGATATGCACTACGAGCAGGTTCTCAGTGGCATTACACATAAGAAATGGATTCTATCAAGACCATTTCTTAAATTGATTTATCATGTAACAAAATTGCTAATTGCTTTTGTCAGGAACAAATCAAGTGTTGTCTTCTAGACAAACAAACAGAAGACAAGAGACAAATACAAACTGACCTAAGAAGGATGAGAATATGGAACATCAAAGGGCAAAGCATGAGAAACATCCAATCGATGTAGTTATTTCACTCATTTTTACTGGTTCAGTGCGAAAACATATCAAGGTGCTGAAGTGATATAGAATAGAGACTCAGCAAATGAATTGCCTTATAAATTGAAACCGCTGCTCGATGTGTTATTTAATTCATTTTTCCCAAAAGGTTAACTTTAACATATCCAGGCCAATGGCATCAAATGTTCTATTTGATTAAGTTAAAATTTCAAGAAAACCTACATTCAAGACTTAATAGATTCAACAACAAAAAATTGTTTTTGGGCTAAAATAACCATCATCCAACATGGGCACATTGTCCGACATCAACAAGGAAACAAAATTCTGCGTATTGACAGTACTTCCTTTTGAGTGTTTCATAAGCATGTTTTAGAATGATCATGCCAGGTTGTGAATCAAAGCAAACTAATAGACTGTAGTTGACAGAGAATAACTACTGACTTGCTAGCAGATTTTGCAGCCCCAGCTCCGCCATGTCCATCACAGATACCAAAAGATCCAAACTGCAAATAGACCAATGTAACAATGACCAGGCTTCGGATAACATTCAGTCAGACTTTTCCAAACTAAACTGTACCATTTGCAAACCTGATCAAGTCCAGGAAGAGGCCACTGGTAATAACAGACATCCTCCATGGGAAGCTTCTTTGCTCCACGGCGCAAAGACATTGGATCACTTGCCATACCAACTCCAAAAGGGGGATGAAATGTTATTCGGACCTGTCAATGAAACAGTGAGTAAGTACAAAAGAAGCAGTGGATGCAACACCATTCAAATTCATAACAACGAAGATACAAATTTAAATCCTCCTATGGCTCCAAGAATAATCTTGTCATCATCAGAGCATAAAAAAAAAATCCACAGAACCACGTGATCAAGCTTGTAGCTCATTAACAACGTTCAAATTAGTTTCTTTAAGAAGGAGGCTGACTTTATTCTTCATAAAAGGTACCTCAAGTTTAGAACTTTATTTAGCTTAAACAAGTATCCAGGCAGAGAGCCACAACAGAAGCCGAAAATTGCTAATGAGGAAAAAAAAGTATAACAAAGTGAAGAATATGTTAAGTAGTAGTTAAATGATCATGCAAATCAATATGCTAAGACATCTCAGGCACACAGTTCTTCCTTCTAATCTCAGGTACACGTTCTTCCTTCTAGAAGGCTAAGTTCTCAGGATGATGATTAGGCAGGTGCAATCAATATAACTTGACAAAAGAAAAACATATACTTACAGATACACTGGATATTGTACCCAAGGTGATTATGTCTCCACTAGCAAGTTCAATAGGATCACCTCTGACTCTACTCCCAGTGTCAGGATGGTTGATAGGCCGAGAATTCAACAGTGTGCCATTTAAGCTACCCAAGTCTATCAACTCCCATTTTAGATTCTGGAACCACCATTTGAAGCCATAAAAGAATCAGGCACATTAGCAGCTGGATACTTGGATAATGAGGGGCAAAAAAAAGACAGCATTTAGGTTTCTTACATCCAAATTCCAGTTTATCATTGCATGTCTTCCTGACACCTCAGAATCTTTCAGCTGTAAATCACTTGGAGTAACCCTTCCTAGGGTCAGAGGGAGCTTAGAAGTATCAGTTGATTGTACAGAGCAGCATGTCCCTTGAGAAGGGCCCGAGATAACCTCCAAGGTAAGGCAGCTTCCTGCACTTCTAAAAGAGAAATATGATGATTTGTTTTACACTTTCAGCCACGTGAATCAGATAACAGCAACAAGCCTTCTGGATGAGAAGAAGATTTATTACTTTGTTGGCTGAAATCCTTGCTCGCATGCTTCAAACCCATCACTCCATCAAAAGTGATTTTTGAGCCAGGGCTTAACTCTTCCTTTTTACTGCGTTTTTGCTCTTCAAAAGAGAGGTTAGATCCCAACGAACGCTTAAGTGTCTGACCAACATAAACGTCTTCCAGTGGCTCAGTAACATCTAAAACCACAGTAGACCCTACCAAAGGTGAAAAATTACAGTTTCACTGAGCAAACAGAACCTCTTCTCTTTAGATATCGAAGGGAAAAAAAGCAAGGCAAGCAAAGATGACAGAATGAGATATGGAACCTTGATCAAAACCAGGAGATGAAGAGGGAAGCCTCTGTTTGTGAACAAGTCCTTCATTTCGAGGTGAAGACATATATCCTTCTGGTTGAAAACATGATCCTTCGAGGTCACAACTTCTCGTTGGTTCGTAGCTCTGACCTTCACCTACGTCGGCATCGTCTGATAGAAGGGGCCTCTCTAGATCTTCAACCTACAAAATCACTTTTCAGTACATAAACAGCATGGAAATGAAATTCCACATCAATCAGCCAATCAGTGTGCACAAGTTCAAGCTCTCATTGGAAGGCATTTTCTGCCTACCAACAAGAAAGTCCATATGAAAATAAGAACAAACAGCCGATCAACGATAGATAAGGAAATTAATAACTAGCCAGACCCAAAAAAGTAACAATTTTGTTTTCTATCTCACGACATTATCTGATGCATGCCCTAAAAAGGGAAGTCCTGGAATTTAGTTGTCAGTAGGATGCAGAATACCCAAAAAAATATGGGCATTTATAGAAAGAACAACCCTAATTAAGCATGAAGATCCTGAATAGAGGCTTCCTTCATAACGGAATGGCTTTTTCCGGTAAGTTGATTCATAAGTCAGATTCATAGAACAACGTCCGTATCATGGTAAAAGCTATTTCATATCGATCTAACAGTGAGTTCCTTAAGAGAAGCTAAAGCCAGAGTTTTAGCACATAAAATCCATAAAAGCAGAATACTTGGAGCTGCGGGCGATGCACTTAATAGAACAGTAGACCCAAAACTGTTATGCGAGAGGATTCACCAAAGCAACCACTGAAAACATGCCGATCAACTAATAGCCCAAAAGTTTTCACCGTCATAACTTCACCAGCAGCTCGAACTTCACCCGACGCCCAAAAATTTTAAAACATCGAAAAATGCTAAACTAATCTTCCCACACACAACAAGCTGCACAATCCCAATCTCAGAAGCTCTCCCAGCAAGAAACGACACGGAACCACAGAACCAAAACCCTAGCGCCCAGTGCAACAAGGATCTAACCATAATTCCACAAGCAAACAACACGATCGAAAACCGGAGAAAAACGAAAAACGGGCATCGGATCGACAATCGCCTCGCCCCGAATTCCGAATCCGGCAGCGACCCTTCCAGCTCTTTCCGGAGCCGGAGGAAAGGGAATCGGCGACCGATCGAGAAAGCCCCGGGGGGCCGGGGGAGGAGGTGGGGGAGGAGGGGGGAGAGGAGAGATGGGAGCCGGAGCCCGGACCTTGAGAGTGGCGCGATCGACGAAGCGAGGCCGGGACCGGAAGAATCGCCATGGCTTGCAGGCAAAGACGACGAGGAGGAGGATGAAAAGAAGCATAAAGAGACCTACGCATAAACCCACGACAATGCCCGGAATGCCGCCCATCGCCATCATCGCCATTCGACCCTCTCCCTTCCCCCTTTGCTGCGAAAACTGACTCACTGGACGCCGAGTTGCGAGAACCTCGCTTTGAAATGGTCGCATCCATTGTACATTTCGATTATCGTTTCGACTATCGTTTCGACGAACGGTTATCTTTAATAAAATATTTTTTTTCGATCGTCATTTTATCATTCATAAAATAAAATATATTTTCCTATTCAGTGGCTTATGCTCCTTCTTTTTTCTCTCCTTTCAGTGATGAAAATGTGAAAGAACAGAGGTGTAATTACAAGGTTAGTTCCATATAACTTTTTTTTTACAAAATATATTAATATGATATTATCGTAGCCAAACCCTCTTATTGTTATAAATATTTATTTAGAGATTTCTTTCGATGTAACAGGACTTTTACAAGTAAGTAATGGAGTTTTACTATTGACCCCTCGAAAAACAGTAGAAGTTAAAAAGGACCGCTTTGTTTTATGGAAAACCCATGTTTCGATTTTTTTTTTCCTAAAGGTGACAAAGATGTACAGACAAATAATCTATTCATTGTTCTCATAAAAAGCTCATGCATATATTATTATAGACAATAATAATATATTTTAGTGACTAATTATTTCAAACGATGTAATCAATTATTTTTAAGAAAATATGTTATTCGACCATTCATTTTTTTGCAAAAATGAACAAATCCTAATATGCATTTGTTTTAATGAAAAATCAGATGATTTAAAAAAGATTGTAAAATAATATCTTATGCTATATGAAATAATGAATCGATGGAAAATATTTTCGTTATCAATAATAATTTTTGTTGTCTGACGAGTTTTCACCGTGGACGAAATATTTTTCGTTTGTTTACTTTTGTAAGCAAGACGATAATGTCCGTCTAACTGGGCCTCATTTCCTCACACCCAATCCCCCACAAGAGTACATACATGCTCGGAGAGCACGAAAAGCCCAGGAAGCCCACCTTTGCACGCTGCCAACGGAGAAGACCAACATACGGCCCAACAAGAAGTAGGCCCAGATGCATCGGCGTGATGTCCGTGATGTTTCTTAGCGAAACGAACACTTGCGATCACTAGGAAAAGTTTCGTAAGGCCAAGGAGTTAAAAAGACATTTGACTTGAGCAATCTTAGTTGCTAGATTAGAGAAGTCAAGAGCAGTCTAGTGTTAAGCAGCTTCCAATCTCTTCTTGCCCAGATCAATGAATTAGCCACTTTTGTTCCCGCGATCTTAGGGCTTAGTCGTTACATTATTCTCGTCTGAAGCAACCGTCGACCTCGATATTTGTCGGGGGATTGAAGTCCCGCGTTCGGGTGGTTTGCACCCCCTCTGCTAATTGAAGGTCGCGGGAACATGTGAGGGCGACGAATGATTTTGCCATGCCTTAGGACATTTGGTAATAATGGGCAATAGTTATCGCACGCTTCGCTGATTTCTCGATTATTTTGAACTACCGGCATCTCTCTCTCAGATTTCCTTTGAAAGAAGATGAGAAGTCAAGCTTATTTTGTGAAATTCTTAAAGATACTTTGATATTTACCACTAACAAAATGCAGAATTTTGTCAATTCCGCTCATCTACACAGGGGAGGGTTTCGCAAGGCAGTGTTGGGCCTTTGCTTGATTTGAACTTTGCATCCACACGCGCCCATTAATCTGACTTTGCTTTTCGGTCCAGTGTAAGTTCAATTAACTTGTGGAACCGGTTTTGCAACATTGGATCTGAGGCAAGAGGCAATACTCGGTGCCCTCATCGAAGTTAAAATTCTAGGCCCGCCATTGTCACAACGGTTGTGTACTTTGATGAGTCGAATTGAAGGGGAGATTTTGCATATAAAACGCTTGAACTTCCCCACCCAATACCCGAAACTTTTTTCGTCTCACATGTATCTCAGATAGAATATTTCATATTAAACCGCACCTTCACCCGATGAGTTTAAAATAGTCGGCCCTGGTCTCTTAAAATTTCATTCCATCACAGCTCCGCTCATAATGTGAGTAGAAAATCCAATGTGGCAAAATGTATCGATGACTGACATCACGTAGGATCTCGAGTTGTCATAATAGGTGGAACTGTACGAAACATATTCTGGGTCACGGGTACAAAGATTGGAGGGATGGTGAGACAGAAACAAGTTTGAGGTTACGGTGTCCCACGAGACAAGGTTTAGCTTGTGTGAGTGTGTGTGTGATGTTTACCCTAAACCAAAAAAATAAAAAGACTGTACAGTGGAGTAGTGGAAAGTCAATGAATGCGGTCCGTCAAGCACACTTTGTCCCTGCCAAGCGCAAAACAGCAGGGAATCAGGAGGAAATCAACCGTCCTGGATATGCACAATCTATGTGTACGCCACTGGATCCGTATTAGGATCAGCAATGTTTGTCTTTCATGTAGGGCTGAGATAGAATGACCTAATCTATCCCACTTCTGTACTATATGTAAGGCCAGTTACATCACATCCATGTCGCCAACTGAGAGGAAACAATCCCAGATGACGGGCGGAAAAGTAATGTTCCCAAGGATTTTGACAATCATTACTGCTTGGAACGAATTCTTGAGTGTATATGCCATGTACTCCTTTGGAAAATTGAGCCGGTAGGAACATTGTCTGAAAAATCCTAAACCATTATTGACAATTTGACCATTTAATCCTAACTCAATAAATAATAGGTTTAGAACTAAATTTGTCAAATCTTTAGATATTTTAGGATTAAGTCGACACAAAAAAATTTAGGATTAAATTGATCATGGATAATTATACCTAGACCCGACTATTGATCAAGGACAACTTGTCCAAGTGAAATATTAGGATACTTGACAGTGGATTTTTGGGGAAAGATTTATTTAGCTTTTCCTTGATAGATGCAGTGGATTGATTTGTTGAGAGTATAGACTTTAGAAAATATAGTTTTACAACATGATGCGTCAAGTTAAGAATGTTAGTATGATCATATACTATCAAATTGTGAATGCTCAAATAATTATGCATACTTAGAATTTTCTTGTCAGTATTTCGAAAGGAACCAACGACAATTCAATTTTAATAATACTACGAATGCGCAACTCTTTGGATTCCATCAATTTTCGCACATATAAATAGCTGCTATATCAACGTGAAAGTGATAATTTATTGCATATCATAGTATAAGTGTATGGTTAGTATTTCTCTTATGAAGATGTCATAACATATCTGTAAGTCTTCTCTTCCCTGCAGCAAGCTCAAATAATATTATGTGTAAGGTTGACCTGCAAGCGCAATGAAAGTGCAGGGAAAACCCTAACTTTGTTTTTTTTCTCCTCCTCCTCCCACAAATCCTCTTATTAAATAACCTACTCATTTTACCAATGTTCAATAGGATCGCCACATCACAAATTCTTCAATCACCACGGCAATGATCATCATCTTCATCTGGTTCACAACATCTTCTCATCTCTAGGGCAAAAACACTCCTTCCTCGAGCTTATAAAAGGAAAGCCATGTCTCCATGCACGATCCTGGTCACCGCCCACCCACTCGAGGCTTTGCCTTTTTCATCATCCATAAATTGCCCTCGAGAGAACTTTCTACGTAATCACCTTTACGTTAATATAATCAAGTTGTTTAGTTATCCCTCACCAGTGGCACATAAAATACGATAAAAGAAAAAACAAAGGAATCGTTTTCCCAATTTAAAACAACTCGATGATGGGGGGAGCTTTCAGCAAGATCCCTCATGCCAAAGGACAACTGTGCGTCAGCTCAGTTGATCCATTGCATGACAGTGATGGTTAACTCCTCTTTTCTTCCTTTTGTGACAAAGATTTGTTTAGTGCTAATCATGTATTCCAGTTGAGATTAAGACACTGAGATGTCTAGTCACTATCTGTAAAGCTAACCTTGGACCTCAGCATGGTTGCAGCAGATGCCGCGCTTGTCAAAGGAGGTCCTTTTCGCGTGCTCGTTAAGTATGCATATCTAATTTTTACTTGTCTTACCATGTTTAAGTGTTTCTGCTTAGCCACTTCCAGCGAAAAAAGAAAAGAAAAGAAAAGAAGCCATTGTCTGGTAGCTCACTTTTCACTTAAATGAGGATGAAGATATATAGCTAGTGGCATAAAATTACGAATCTGTGTGGCTTGTTGACAAGACCTTCTTTCTTGGATGAAATACAAAAAATTCGTACTTCATTTATTGCACGAAAAATTAATGATTTAAAAATTATTCCAAAAAATAGGCGCTTATATTATTTACAAAAATGAATAAATTACAAATATATTCATCATACACGAAAATACTTATGACAATATTTTTCATTGACTATTTATTTCAAACGATATAAGTGAACCAACTTTGGAAAAATATTTTCTAAAACATTCATTTACTGTAAAACAAATAAAGTCTAAGTAAAGTAAGTTTTATTTAAGTCATTAAAATTTTACATAGTTATTTATCAAGTTCCTCGATTCACATCTCTATCACAAGTGGTCGAATAAAATTATGGTTACTGATTGATTTGGTTCTAGGGTATGTCACGCGATCTATATTAGAGCATTGGAGGAAAAGTACATAGAAAAATCATAAACTTATTGCAATGGTACCAATGAAATTTTAAACATTTCAATTAGATCAATTTGATCATAAATACACTACATTGCTAACAATTGAGTCCATTTGATAATTTAGGTAGAAAATTGCCGATGTGGATGCTAATTGTCTTGCGTGGCCCAATCGACACTTATGTTCATTTTTTTAATAGTATTTTGTTTTTCTTCTTTTTCCTTTCTTTTTCCCCCATCATTTTGGCCGGTGAGAATCGTGGACCTTGCAAGGCCCTTCATGGCCCCACCAACTGTTGTCGCCAATAAAAATGAAAAATAGTAAAAGATGTCTAAATTAGTGCTGACTGTGCTATGCAGGACTGCCGGTTGTGCCACGTAGAACCATTGGTATTCACGTCGGTGATTTCTTGCTTAAATTAGTTGGATGGACTGAATTGGTAGTAATATGAAAAGTTTTAAAACTACATTGGTCCAATGAAATGGTTTTATACTGAATTTGTACTAGTGCAATAGGTTTTAATTTTTTTTTTTGGGTATTTTTGCCAAGTGATGGACCATATCGTCACCCTTGAAAGGTATTGGCTTACAAATTGCTTTCGACCGTGACACAGTAGAAGATGTCGACTCCTTGATTGTTTGCATTGACATTGTCTAGTCATTAAATTATGCGATATGTGTCGTTAAGCATAATTCGAAGCTTATTGTCTGTTTTCAAGCAAACAAGAAAAAGGATCAAAGTGGTCATTTTCAAAATAAAATTGCTGAATCAAGCACTAGCTAGTGCATGTTTTCTTTGCAATCACGTGTGTGCGTTTGAAAGCACTGGTCTAGTTATAATCTCAAGACCACGTAGTTGGAAAACCAAAGGGATACCGAAAGCTTTCAGCATTTTGGAAGATGTTTAATTCGGTCGTTCAACTAATTTTTTTTTATGTAATTGGGTCCATAAACTGTACATTTGTTTTAGTTAGCCCTTTTGTCAAAATTTTGCTTAGATATACTAATATAGCCAATAAGTTGGCATTAAATACTAGCACGGCATTAACAAAAAATAAAGAATCAGAAAAAAAATAAATTTAAGAAATAAGCAATGCTTGGTGTTACATGGCCCTCATGCTTGCCAATTTGGAGTTACGCGATCTTTGGCATTGAGGCGGCGGATTGTGTTGCGTGACCCTTGTGACATTGGACCGCACGGCACTTTCGATGCTGGCCGCCAATTTCCTCTCTCTATGCCTTGGCGAGGCCGTCATCGCCACCCATTCTGATAAGTTAATTATCTCTCCCTTTCCCTATGCATGATTGCTGGTTAGCCACATTCGGAATTTTGAAAATTGTCCTTCTTTCTCTATCCATTTGAGCACTAAGTAAAAAAGATTTAATGTCGTTCTAAATAGTCTAATCACTATTGACACGACATTCCACGTTAGCGTTTCATTTGCATATTTAATAGATGGACTAGCTCGAACGATATATATATGATTGAAGGACTCAATTGCACAAAGAGAAGTTTAAAGACCTAATTGAATATGTTGTAAAAGTTCAAGGACGGCTGTGTGTTTATCAAAAAATAATCTTTTTTCTATCTCTTGAACGAATCGTGGGCAAGTAAAGGAGAAAGATGGTGCTAAGCAGCAGGAAGGGGTCAAAAAGGCGTGGGGGGCGGGGGCGTTGTTACTTTTGTTTACGTGATTGTGTGAGCCATGACGGATTCTCTTTGTCTTTCTTAAGGAAGAAAGTCTCCAGATAAATTATTGATTTCAGCCGAAAATATCGAAGGGGGTTAACTGTTTAGGCCATCCCTAATGGCCAAAGGGGACATGATGTAACCCTCAGTTAAAAGATTCTCCCTTACTTTTAGAAAGATCAGACATCCTTTGATGGATCCTGATGCAGTCTTTCACGTTCTCTCTTTTCGTCGGATTGGCTCTAAGTATGCCCCGAGCCAAGCGAACGATGTGATGGACAAAATTAATTTTTAAATATCACACGACGTGTATGATAAATAACATATATCATTCTATATAATTTCACGCAATGAATTTGAAAGTATAATTTGATAATACATAGAATTTGAAATATCATAATACTGCATTGTTATGGGTCGGATTATGACATCATTATAAGGAGTTTGTGGGTAAAAAGGGTTGAAAAGTATCTCTGATTATAATAATAAAACTTTTACTGATGGAGTTTCTTTTTCGGCTTTTTGGGAGGTTGATGCTTTAGGAATTTGGGACCACGTAAATAAGAAAACCAAACTAAGACCTTAAGGACCACATAAAACACTTCATGGACTTTCAATATATAATCATACCTTGATAACTGAGAGCGAAAAGAGGGTTTCTGTGCCTTTGCTTGCATCATATGCATGTGCATGCTCATTTAATCTTAATTTTTTATTTTATTTTATAGTTTAGAGGCATAAGAATAGACATCTGACTTTTTGGAAATCTATGAAACACTTTACAAATCTCTAATTCTTGAGCTGAAAATTATGCCACAGTTAACTGCACAGACCCTAGAGGTTGAACCAGACCTGTGAGCGAAGATAACGAACACGTTTATTACTTGAGTCTTTCTTGAGATTCGTTTTTCCTCTTTTTGGCTGGTGGAAAACGAAAACCTGAGGTGTTCGGATAGTGATCATGAAATTTGAAGGCTTAGGCGTTAATTCTACAGAGTGACTAGCTACAAACATTCTAACTCCGAGGGATCGAATATGATGTGATAACGACATGGAACAAATGAGTCATAGCGTTTATCTGGCTTAGCTGATTTAGTCAATGTTCATGAGAAGAGTGATATTGCATTCCTCTATAGAAGTGCAACGTGGATTGCTCGCTCAAAAACTCTCTGTTTTTCAGGTCCCAATTGCACCCTATCATTTCACAGATGAACCCTTACGATAACCCTGATAGAAACTTCACGAAGAACTCATGGAAACCTTAGTGATTTGGGTGGCTTTCCCTCTGTACAGCGTTTTCCACCTGTCGCTACTCCACTGACTTACTGTAGATATTTGCATCCTTCGTGCCTTTGCATTCTGAGATCATGGTCTGGCTTCTTCTTTCGGACGAAGCAATTGCCCGGCAGCCCAAAAAACTAGATCAACTTGTTGATTTGGTCGCAAAAACTTTGTACACTTGCCTGGTCACAAAAGAACAATGTGATTTGAGAGAAAAGAAACAATAACTATAGGGCAGCGAGGGAAAGTCATCGCACTACTTCGAAAAGGAGGAAGACACAGGATATTAAAAGGCATCCGTAAACATGCCATGAAAAGGGTTTTTGGTGGGAGCAGCATAAAAATAGGGAACCGTCTAGACAGTTTGGACATGTTGCCCCTTCTCATTTGATGATGGCAAATCGGTCACCAATCTTTTCCCACTTGATTGGTTATTGTAAATTTAGAGGAAAGGGACACGATGGCCATCATACAAAATTTTATCTTTTGCATGAGAGCCGTCCATACTTTTTGGTGTTCGAAATTCTTTCTTGAGCCTTCACGATCAGTGAGAAAATATGATTTTAACTCATTTCCATAATTTGAACTCAGTATATATAGTTAACAAAGTAACCATATCTCTTTCCCATTTGTGAATATACGAGTTCTTCACAGCTTGATATGATTGACCATATCTATCACGTCAAATAATATGATCTATATAACATTGTATTCCTACCCATCCACTTGTATTGGCAAATTCACATACATGCTTACTGTTGCAAGGGAGTGTGCCCTCTCCGTCTTATATCGACCTTCATCTCATCTTAGAGATGGCTCAATTATTTCCACTTTGATCGATGCATATTTCATATCGTCTTCTAATAATCTCTTGGGCTACTTCCCGGCATTATTTTTCGCAGTAATTGTGAAGAGACACTCTTGACATGTATAAAAGTGTATATGATCGATATGTTGCTGCAGATTTTCGTGCCCTCACGTCGGCAAAACCAAGCACAGCGATATGTACATAAACATAGATCGTCGTGTTTAACGGTTGCCATCCATTCTGGACACAACTTGCTAGATGCATGGCCCCGTGAGCCCCTGGACTGACTGTCAGATAAATATGACTCGATTCCAAAGCATCCCCAGAAAATCCCGTTGTTGATCTATCAGCAGTTTTTGACAGGTCTAAACCAGAAAAAAAATACTGGGTGGCTAGCTTTTTGAGAATGATGGCGAGACATATGCATATAGCTAGGATTTTTGCCGTTTCAATCTACGTGCCTGTCGGTCGTGTCAGAAATTATGAGATATATGCTTTTGATAATATCTTAGACTAAGGAGGGAACAAGACAAGGCCTCAGATTTGCAAAATTTCAAAGATAAGAATGAGAATCAATCTAGCGTCTCCCTGCCTCCCGAGGGATATATCTACCTTCTTGACTCTCTCTCTCTCTCTCTCTTTCATATTTGCTAAAAAAAAAAGGGACATGTTCACTAGAAGTCCTAAAACTTGTAGCGAAAGTGCAAGTGAGTCCTAAAACTTGCAAAAAGTGCAAATGAGTATTAAAACTTGTCAAATTTGTTCAATTCAGTCCTTTCGTTAGTGTCGTCCAATTATTCTCACGGAAAATGTTGACGTGGCTTATTTTATTATTTTCTCTCTCCTATGTGGCAATTAACGTCCATTACTGACTCCACATCTCCAAAACGATGCCGTTTTGGAGAGTCGCCGGCCCGAAATGACGTCGTTCCTACCCTATTAATTAAAATAACTAATTTTAAATTATTTTATTTTAAAATTAAATATTATTTATAATTAATTTTTTTAAAAAAATATATATTTATTATGAAATTGCTCAAACTTTTATAATTGCTCAAAATTTAAATTTAATTAATTTTTCTTCAAAATTTAAATTTATAATTATAAATTTAAAAATTTTAAATAAATTAATTTATTTTTTAACTTAAAATAAACTAATTTTAATTTTTAAGTTAATTTTTTAATTTAAAATGTAAACTATAAATTAAATTACATTTTAATTATAAATTTTTTAATTTAAAATTTTAAAACTTGACATTTTAAAAAATTTTAGGAATTCATTTTTTTAATATATCCTTTATGACCTAATTAATTTTTTAAATTCAAATAAATTTTAATTTTTTAATTTCTTTTAAAAAGTGTAAAATTTTAATATTAATTTTAATTTAAATTTTTTAAATTTTAAATAATTAAATTAATTTTTAATTTTAAATAATTAAATTAAATTTTAATTTTAAATAATTAAATTAAATTAAATTTTAAAATTTTAAATAGTTAAATTAAATTAAATTTTAAACCTTTTAAACCTTTTAAAATTTTATATTTTAAATTTAAACATAATCTCAATTTTCAAAATTTTAAACCTTTTTCTTTATTAAAATGTAATTTAGTTTATATTTTTATTTTTTTCTGCTGACGTGGCGCCTCCGTTTCTTAAAGGATATATTAAAAAATGTCACGTCAACGACACGTCAGCTTTTTTCGTTTATTTAATTAACGGAGTTAACGGAGGGACTCATTTGAACGAATTTGACAAGTTTTATGACTCATTTGCACTTTTTGCAAGTTTTAAGACTCACTTGCACTTTCGCTACAAGTTTTAGGACTTCTAGTGAACATGTCCCCAAAAAAAAAAGGAAGGGAGGAAGAAGAAGTTTTAGACAAAGCTGCCAAATTCAGAGAATTACAAATGCTTATAAAGTATTTCGAGGATACTTCAGGTGTATCATTTGAATTACGAGATTGCAAGATCTCTTGGCATCTAGCAAACGATTAGAGCAGAAGTTATATGTCCTTATGGGAAGCTCCAAGCATAGGACCATGAACTTTCAATATGTTAGATTGAGAAGGCAATGGATTCCATGTGAAGTTTATACTACTAGGAAACGATAGATTAGACATCTAATTTGATCTGTTTATTCATGCGGAAGTTGATATGATGGCGAAACAGAAAAATTACCCACACAATCTTAAATCTATTGCGTGGTGTGCGGTGTAGGATGCCAGGCAAAAACTGAATTACCAACGGCCTAAGTATTTGAAGTAAGACATCCTTGGATAAAACTTTTCTAAGTTTCACATATATATGCAATTGAATGAGGACTTTGAATGGTTGAGATCAGTTTTCAGTGTCTATTTCTTCTTTCCGTCTCTTCCTATTGTGCATTGCAACTAAGAAAGCATCACCATCGATCACTCTCGCCTCGGCGGTAGCCCGCTTGCTGCCTCTCCAATGCAGCTCCTCCTCCTCCTCTCTCCCTCCCTCCCTCCCTCCCTCCCTCCCTCTGAGCTCACTGTGCATTGCATCGCCAGGTCACAATTTTAGGTCACGTTTATCGCTGCTTCTTGATAGCTCCTGTCATATCTAAGCTTTTGCTTGTGAAGAATGCACCCGAAATCGCTTTTCTTATTTTTCTTTTCTGACATAGACCTTCAACTAATGAAATGTCTTTTATTATCATTATTTATGATCAAGGTGTTCACCACGGGCTCTCCGTACTTGGACGACACCAAAAGGCCGGGCTTCTATACATTAGGGGAGACTAGCATAGGATCCCAACACAATGGCTCCCCACTTAAGAAGATAGTAACTGCAGGTTTCGAACTCTCGATCTCAGCGATGAGGAAGAAGCTCTCAACCAACATAATTACCCACCGTTAGATCCAACTAATGAAGTGTCCTTCACCGATTCATTCAATAAAGGTAAATACAAAGGGTACATCGACATCTTTTTTTGTTTTTATATATAACATTTAATCACCAATTAGCAAAATCATTTGACACAAATAATCTCAAAGTGAAACGTAATTTTTCACCAAGACAAAACAAAACTTAGAAAATAGAGATTCTTCTCCTATCAGTACTGTCAAATTGGAGGAGCCGTAGAAAATTATTTCATTTTTATAATATTATGGCATATGTTCAATACATTCCTTTTCCTTCATAAATTAATAATCTTTGCATGTTATATCAGCAAAAGCACAAGCAAAAGCAAATAAACTCTCAAGATCTACATGCCTAAGACGAGTTCGTACATTGGAAATTGTGGTTGTCGTGCCTTCCTTTAATAAAGGAGAAGACAAGATATAATATACAGGAATCCATTTTTATTACACTTTAATTTTTCCTGTAGTCAGTTTGTAAATAAAGAGTGGCCTGCCAATGCCCAAGATATTAAACCATGGGTTGTAATCCTCATAAAGACATGAGATAAGAGAGAAGATTAAATGTTTTTGCAGAGTGTTCCTAGAATTGGAGAGCCAAACCTTCATGAATTAGGGCAAACTGCTGTACATTAAGTACAGATTACGAGAAGAAAGTAGTAAAATTTTCAACTTGCGAAATTGCCTCTTTTTTCTGGGTGATAAAGTGGGCTCGCTTGTGGATGAATCTGCATATTGTTGATGTATGGAAGATTTTATCGCTTATAACGTCCCATATGATATGCTTCCTCTCAACTTGCGTTTTGAGAGAGAGAGAGAGAGAGAGAGGAGCAGGTTCAAGATCTTGATTAACTCATTTCCTAAAAGCAACGTTTTCAAGATCTTGATTAACCCATTTCCTAAAAGCAAGTCCAAGACGTTGATGAACTCATTTCAAGACTTCAAACCATTTCCTCAAAAAGAAATCTTCTCGTGCATGTCCATGTCTATTTTGTACAAATATAGGTAGGCAACGTGCAAAAAAGGCACCGAAGTGTACAAAATCAAGACAATTAATAGTTTTGAGATAGTCACTGATATGCCAGGTGGTTTTCTTTAGTGCTTTTTCCTCTTATGGTGCAATGTATTACCGCTTTCTATTCTCGGGAACCTTAACCCACTAGCTCCTCAAGTTGGAATGAGCCGCAACCGCAACTTTATAGATGTTTTTGTTTTTCCCGATTAACACAGCTTTTATAGATGTTAATCTCAGCAAAGCTTTAAGCGTTTAGGGTAGGTCATCTCCTAGAGAAGAGAGAGAGAGAGAGAGAGAGAGAGAGAGAGAGAGATTTCTAGGGTTTCAAGGTAAGCACGTCCACGCCGACAGAGCAAAAAGGATGTTTAGTGGGGGATCATTTCTATTTGCTTTTGGCCTCCGGAAAAAAGGTTGTCTCCAAACATCGATGTCCCAGAGTTAACGCATCCGTACGTCTTGTTGAATTGGCTCGATGGTGCTGTCAAGGGAGAGAATGATGATGACCATAGAGTTCCGTATTCATATTTTAATCTCTCGTAATCAGTTTAGTGATTCAAAGAATAACGGACGGGCAGAGTGTGCGGTGGCATATGCAAAATTCCAGTTCGGCCAGGATGGAGTACTAAAAAGTCTTACAACATCTTGTTTTCAGACGAGCGAGACCAAGAAATTGAGCACCTAATGCCATGGATAATTGTCCGGCAAGCCTCCGCTGGACTTATCGCCACGAGCATCGGTCAAAATAACTCTACAGCTCCATTTGGTTCGCCATTAAGCATAAACAAGCTCATAATTGTACACACAAATTCGAACTTTATACTTTCTAGATCTCTTATGTTAATGCGTATTTGTGTAGCCCCGTATTGTCATTTAAGACGGAATATTTTTGAGTCAATAAAGATGAATGAACTCGAAACGTTGTCCATTAGAAAAATCAGTACGACCCATGTGGGCATCGCATCAACTCAAGAATCAAAGTACATCAATGAAAAAGGGCACCTCCCAGCATTACCGACCATTAATGGAAACGATTTCGAACCTAACAGCAAGAGAACCTTTTAAAACCCTAATATTTCCTCTCTCCGGCAAAACGCACTTCAACCAAGGCATGACCAACGGAGGAAACGTTCTTCTCGCCACACGCTTACCCTGCAAAATCACACCGTTCAACAGTTTCGGAATTCAACCTTTGACCCTTCTGCTTCTCCGACTGTTTAGGTCAAAGAGAGAGACACGATTCTGGATTTTAGAGTGTTGAAACGTACCAACACGACCGAATCCTTATTTTCGCTGTGCGGCCATGTGTTTCTGTGGGTGTGAGCATTTAGTCAATGGAGAGAGCGTCTGCATGTTTGGTCTGAAATTCCCGGCAGAGTATCCGGTGGTCGCAAGATTCTCTCGTCAAAAATTGTCCCAACCACCTTCAATTATGGATATGTGAACCAAAGGGAGTCGATTATGTGATTTGACATTAAGGTCGAGGTCCGTCCGACAGAATATTTTGAATTTACCTAGAATTTGCACCGAAAAGACATGTCAGATCGTGTTGATCTACCTTGAGTAATGCTCGAACTTAATATACGATCGATTTCATAAATAGTTGTAAGATTAAGTCATCATGAAGATTGAGCTTCGATCAAATTACAAACATGCATAGGCGAATCCTCCTTTCGCATCATGAGGCTCAGCGGTCAGAAACATAAGTTCAATCGGTCCATTTCCATGCCCCTTGGTGAGAGGTCCTCATTATTACTCATGGAAATTTAATAGAATCTGGCCGGATTTTCCTCCAGGAATGCAATCAACTTGGCTTTTGACTCTTGCGTGAATCATTTTTCCTTTAAATCAAATCGTGTGGAAAGAAACAACAGAATGATATGGGGAGAATGATAATTCCCTATCGGCTTAATGTAGAACTGGAAAAGTGAGTCGAGCCTTGCTTTTTGAATTTTTTTTCATATATAGCCCTAAATTAAATAATAAACGATTCGAAAAAGACATAATTAACATTTTTCTTGTAACTTTCAATTTCATTCACTACCTCACATAACATCGTAATAACTATCAATTTTACTTCTACTGATAACCACCACACTCGGCCAGGATACTCGGAAGAATTATATGGAAAAGTTAATTGTTTCTTTGTTGGCTTTCTTTTGGAAGAGATGGAAAAAGGCAGAGAAACGCTAGTAAAACTGGAGTAATTAATGTATGTTCAGTTCACATGAGCTTAGCCCAGGTAAGTCAACTCATGAGCTTTGTCAGGTCCAACGCTCGAATGTTTGGTGGTAACTTGAAGTGGGTGCATGCTGCAATATGGGAAAGAGAACTTAATATAGTGGCCATTTTTCGAAAGATGTGAATATACATAAGAAATCATTCTCTAATGAAGCTTCGCGATCGAGTGATATTCGTGATAGAAGAGATATTTAGGGATAAGCCTGTGCTATGCGATTTTGATACAAATAAGGAACCCCCCGAAGATGAAATTTTCATTTCAGATCCAATATGTATAATGCTTTTTTTCCCTGTAATATACTGTACTACTTATCCTGATCAAATTTTAGTTTCAAAACTGATTTACAAAATAGATTTTCCTTTGCATAATTTTGAAGCAAACCAATCAGTTTTTTTTTTTTATCACTAAAGCTTCATTACCTCCTTACTCATTAAATTTTTATGGGAACTATGAAACTTAAACAATAAAAGCGTAACTTTTTGAAAAGATAAGGGCTTGCATAGTGACATTTTTATTCCTCTCAATTTCTGTTCTTTTGGTCTTCAAAACAAAAAAAAGAATAGAAATTCGTTTGATAATGCCAAATTATTTTCTTATTCCCCAGAGTAGAAAGTTAGCCCGATAATAATTTTGGAACATAAACAAGAAGTAAAAAAAAGTAGTTTATTGTTCTCGAGAACAATTTTAAAAAATAAACTAATTTTCTATTTAATTTTTCTTTTGTTCCTCTCTCTTGCTGTGGCCACCTCCGGTCGCCTGGAGCCACCACTGACGACCGGTCGTAGATGATTGCCGCTGGCCATCACCTTCCTCCGATCGATGGTAGCCTCTATGGCTGGTCATCGCCGTCGACCGACTACTTGCGTCGGCCACCTCCTTCCTTTGACTGCCTAATGTTGCCCAACCACCGCCTCCAACCATCGACTGACGGCGCTAGCCACCGCCGTCCGACGTTCGACCGCCGCTCGCCGCTTGTGGCCACAACCTGCTATCGCTCGACCACTGCCCACAACCAGCCGGTGGGCTGTGGTCGGGCGGCGACGACAGGTGGTCAGTGGCATTCAGTCATCCATGAGTAAGAAGAAAAAAACAAAAAACACAAAAAATTTTAGGATTGTACTAAACACATTCCTATTATTTTTCTATTGTGTAGTTATCAAACACCTTATTTTACTCAAAAAGTGTTATGGAGAGTAGAAATAGAAAAGAACTTTTTCTCAAAAGAAATTGCTCTCCAGAACAAAAATGTTACCATGCACGGCCTATATTGTCCCTATCGGGTTCTGTGCAACATCAGCAGCTAGCTCCGACAAACACTTTTCGACTCTAACTTTTAATTTTTTCCTCTTTATTCCCGATTTTTAATTCCATTTTGTGGCAGCTTAACTAAAAAACTCTAATTTATTTTCAAGTGCTGTGAAAAAGAAGCAAGCATCCTCCTACTCCTAACCTACTCTCTCTCTCTCTCTCTCTCTCTCTCTCACCACCTCCACAGTCCTCAGACGCACTTTTTGAGCACTACAAATTCACACGCTCCCCTTCACTTCTCTTTCCATGCCCAACTCCTCTGATTCTCTCTCTCTCTCTCACTCTCTCTCTAACAAAACAGCAGTTCATCTCTCCTCTGTTTCCAATTATCCAATTCTCGGCGAACTCTCTTGCTTCCCATCTAGATTGCCATCACCAGAGAGGCCCAAGAGAGATGGCAACACTTGTGTGTCGAGGCTTGCAATCATGCCTAGACGCCCACCTTGTGCAAGAGCCAATGACCGCTCTGAGGCTCAAATTGGTGTCCCCCATAACCACCAACAACCACAGCTTCGCTCACTCTCTTCTTGATTTGACCTCCTCGACACCTCCCCACTGTCAGCCTCTCATACCCCAACAACTTCTTGAAGACCCTAAACTCACCCACCATCACCACCACCCTCATCATCCCATCGCTTCATCATCATCGAATCCCAACATGGGTCTGGGTCTTGGTGGTTGGAGCTTCTTGCATGCAATCTCGACCCCCAACTACCAAGAATCCTCCAGGCCAAACCAGGAACCACCCGTTTACGTCCACCCTCTGGCGAGAGCCTCCTCGCTCAGGCTCAGCCCGCAGAGCTTGGAGCTCTGCACGGAGAACCTCGGCAGCGAGAGCGGCAACATCGTCAACTTTGACGACGGCGATGGCGACCCCCGGGACGAGAGCGAGTCGGCGAAGAGGGAACAAACTGCCCCGAGGCCGTGGTCGACACGACAAATCATCAATGGGGAAAACGCAAGCAAGAAAGCGAAATCTCGGACTAACATTAATAATAGAAACACTTCCAGTTTCCCACCACCTTTGACGACGATAACCAACGACTCGATACGAGTGAGGCCACACAGAGAAGAAGGGAGGTTGATTCTCGAGGCCGTGAGAGCCCCACAGGGGAATCGCCCTTGCTTTCATGCCGAGCGAAGCCATGGCCGCCTCAGGCTCTGCTTTTTCAAAGACAAGTCACCTCCTAGCTTTGACTCGGAAGAACAAGACGATGGGGGAGAAAAAGACGTCGAAGACCGGATTGACGGCGATGCTGAAAACGAAACGGTCGAGAACGACGTCGCGGGGGAGGAGGAAGAAGAAGTGGGCAAAGAATTGTGGTTGGTTGACGAAGAAGAAGAAGAAGAAGAACAAGAGGAAGAGGAAGAGGCAGAGCAAGACAGTGATGGGGACGATGGGGAAGAGGAGGGCATGGAGGCAACTCACCAGATTGTTGGGGGCAAGTCGGGGTTGGAAATGTTACGTCATCACCATCACCAAAGGCCGAGCTGGTGTAAAGAAGAAGGAGGGAATGAGCATGAGAGCAACCAGAGACTGTTAAATTGGGAGGCTTTTTTGGTGGCCACTTCTTAGAGGAGATCCCCATCCCCCCCCCCTCCCCCCCCCTCCCCAAAAAAAAAAAAGAAGCCCAATCATGGAATTTTAAATTATAAGTCTCTCCTTTTTCTTCATTTTTCTTACCTTTTCTTGATCATTATTATTACTACTACTTCTATTGTCATTACTATTAGCATTTCTTTTTGTGTCTTTCTCAGCCTGATTTTCTCTTATTTGGGGTGCATGTGTCATATGTTTCTTGTGCCTTGCCTGTGATGGTAAGACCGTTATTATCGTTATGTGTAGTTAACCTTAAACCCCTCTAAAAAAAGAAAAAAAAAAGAAAAAATTTTTGACATCATAGACTCGTGTTGTTTCTTTCTTGTCGCACTTCCTTTGAGTGTCTACATTACGACTCTTTTTCTTTTTAACAAGAGAGGGAACGCATCCCATGATTCTCTCCATGTATCATTCCTGAAAACCCTAAAGGTCCACGATAATGGATTTTCCATTTTGACTCCACTACTCAACACATGGGCTGAGTCCTGCCTGATAGATCTTAGGATTTCATCTTCGATTCCAGTTAATAAGAGGGGTAAAACATTGTGAAAGGCCGGCTTATATAACGGTGCATGACGTGTGGCTGTTGCCGGTTACCATCTACACACAACGGCGAGAAATGCGTGTACAGTGCATGATCTACTTAGCTCTTAGTTTGATGGAAGTGTGGTCCTGCATATCCAAAAGCATCGCTAAGATTTACGTTGACGGTCCGGCGTATGCTTGAACTATCATGCGACGAATACTACACACTAGTTTTTGTGAGAAGTCCATTCATTCATTGCTACTTGATAAGGCTTTTTTTCCTCCACAAGTCTTCGGTACCCAACACATACGCTGCAGGATTTCTGGTCTCACATACCTTCGGACAAGAAAATAGGTACCGAAGCAACCCCGCAATCCAACCATTATGTTCTGTCGATGCACGAGTGCTCGAGACACAAACGCAATAATGCACCTCACCGGGCAACTTGGCTCGTACGGATTGGATCTGCACTGCACATGAAGGGGGAAGGGGGATCTCGCTTTCATTTCATTTGTTCTGGGAAAAGATCTGGTTTATGCGACGCATTCATGTTTTGCTTCGCCCCCATTCGTTTGTGGCTATCGCCAGGAACATTATTAGCTTACTTTATTTATCACTTATATATAGTCCTGGTTTGCAGATTTTTGTCTGCCCATGAAATTTCATAGACAATCAATCACAAGTCAACAAGAGTTCCTGGGCTCCGACTTTGGAAGAGGCCACACGATTAATCGAAAAGTAGCGCTAGGAGCTCTTTCACAATCAAGAGAAAACTTCGTTATAATGATTTTAACATGCACCCGTATCTACCTCAGTCAAGCTATTCTTTCTCGATTAAAAAGGTCAGACCCTATAAGTCAAGGTCGGCTCGTTTAATTTCAAGTCGAGCTACATATCTAGCTATTGGAGTATCTTACCGATCAAGCTTTCAAGCTCGCCAATGCTAGATGTGGCTAAGGGTGAGCAACTTGGACAGCTCGAACTAAAAATCGCTCGGACTGGCTTGGACCGGTCGGGAAACAGACCAGACTAGAAGTGTCGGTCTGGTCCTCAGTTCCAAGCAATCCGGTTCCCGGTTCTTAGGAGGATCGGACTAGACCGATAATTTTTTTTATATTTTAGTAAAAATAAAGATGTAAAAAAAGTAAAAATAACTCAATTTAAATTACTAAAGTTTTAATCTTTACTCAACTTTACCAAAATAACTTTTTTTTGAAAGAAAGAAACTTGGTTTTCTTTAGAATTTTTCCGATTCTCAACCGGTCTTATTAGATTTCTTAGGAAACGGATCGGACTGATTGGTTCGGTCCGGTCTGGTCCTTGGTTCTAGAGATCGGGGATCGGTCCCATCAATCCGGTTCCTAGTTTCAGGAAGGAACCGGATCGCCCTAGATCACGCACACATTTAGTTGTGGCTGAACTAGAAGGCTAACGGTAGCTCTCAACCGCCAAGGCCATAAAATTCTTATATTTAGGTAAAGGGATTTCTGAAAAAGCTCATATATGATAAAGTAAAATTTTCATAAGCTTAACTTCTCGATCCAAAGATGAATACTAAACTCACCGGCCTGACGAGCCTAATCAAGTTTCCAATTTCTGTCTTAAGAATCATCAAATAGACATGAAATTTTTACGAAAGGCAAAGTATAGCCATATCGCACATCACTACAGGTAAGACGTTTTATTAGAATCGGCTTTCATCTCATTGGAACTTGGGTGTCATCATACAAATAGAAACTAGTTGAGCATCTGTACAGTTCAGATTTTTAGAACCCTGTGAACAAATATCAGAGAGATAGAGTTCTAAAACGAAGATCACCCTAAACACAAACTTGGCATGTGCTATTATATGAATCTCCTAAAGCGTATACGGATTTCTTCCAAGTCATTCTTGCGGCTGAATTTGTCCTCTTCCCTGCAAGAGTTTCAGAGGACGGGCTCCAACAAAACTGCACGGAAATCCCCATAATGATGCTGCCTAAGTGGTGAAGATCTTCGGGAGGATCCTCCACGAAGGCGAAAGGAAAAGGGCACGTGACGAGCAGGGGAAATTCATCCTGACCCTCGGCGAGAGTTGGATGGGGCGGCCACGACTTGGTCGCCCTCTCACCACATGTTGTTTCGGATAGAATGCGTGCTAGGACTACGACAGATGCCACGCCTGCTTATTGGATAGCTGTCTTAAATCATTTTCATACGTGGAAAATTCACAGCATAAAAGAGAAGAAGAAGAAGAAAAATGGGTGCACAAAATGAAATGTGATAATTAAGAAGGTGGAACTGGCAGAAATTAGTGTGACGGGTAAAATGATCACTTTCGCGAGAGGTCGGTCTTCAGATCTCCCTCTTTTACGAATCATATTGTAAGATGTAGATGGTATTTAAATTGTAGAATGAGAGAAGGACTCGAGGGTTTGGCTAATCTTGATGTTAATTTTATATGTGATGATGAAGTTGAGTCGTGATGATTCGAATTTGCAACCCCCTTTGGTTTAAATGTTTGGTATCGGAGCTAGTAATGGTATCCCAATATTTGATTAAAAGATATCAAATATTGACAAAAATGTAAAAAACTTTTTAGGTGCAGTTCTGTAATGAAAATATTAACTTTTGACACAAAAAAGGGGATAATTACTGACCCACGACATTATGAAAAGGTGAGACAAAAGAAAAAGGAAGATTCTTGAAAAAAAGAAGAAGGGATAATATAGAGCCAACATTGACGGTTGATCTTTTTGAATTGATCCGGATACAAAATAAAGTTTATGCTGTGTTGTTAAAATCATTGAAAACAACAATTAATTTTTTTTTATTGTTTTTAATGAAGCTGAACCCTCACCCACCCATGAGTAGTCCAGCTGGTTAAGACGAAGTTGGACTTCGTTAAGGTCGATTTCCTAGGGAAGTGCCTGTGATTTAAGTGGAGGGTCATTGTGCTAGTCTCCCTCGAGGAATAGTCGAGGTGCACGCAAGTTGGCCCGGACACCTCGGTTACTAATAAAAAAAACCTAAGATTTTCATCTTAGAATATTTTGTACGTATGTACTTAAAATCTAAACCAAGTACTTTCAGTCCATCCCTCCTAACTTTGTTTTCGCAAATCTAAATTGAAATGGGTTATGTTCCTATCATCTTGGTTCATTTGATTGAGTGCATAAGATATGGTTCTTATTCTTACTTCGTATGTTGTAGGAATGCGAATTATGACTTCAATTTGGAAGGATCTAGTTCGCTCAGAGCCATCCGATTTTCTTGACCCGATCGACCTAATAAAGGGTTTCGATGGTCTCACTCGACCTCTCTCAGCATAAGAACCGATCGAGTCTTACTCATGTTGAAGAAGACTCATGCATCCTGTAAGCCAAGCGATCCAGCAGAATCCCTTCACCACCCTCTCTCGAAGGTCCGGTCATGCGGGCGTACTTCTTTTTCAATCCACCTTTTACGAAAAACAAAGGCCACAAGAACCCGATTTGCCCAATCAGGAAGAAGATTGGGTCGATCTTGACGTCCACAAGAGTTAGAGACCGATTCAAAGCTTTTTAGGTGATCTTATGAAGAAAAATCAAAAGGCAAAGGCCACAAAGCTTTGACAAGCTGAATTTCTGCTCCCTCAGTTAGAAAAGATAAATGGTGTGCGATCCAACGAGACGATCTAATCCACATGAGAAACAAAGCTCCAATCAAATGTCCCACAATTACACACACATGGGTGTGTGAGTAGTAATAGGACGCATAGTTTTGAAGGGAGGTGGACGTTTTTCAGTGGTTCCAAAGGGAGGAAAAACTTCAATTATTAGTCGTTAAAGGCATTGAAAAGTTGATTATAATTATTATTTGTATGCTTTACCAGATTTTGGAGTTTCTCTTGAGCTCAGCAAAAAAGATGATTTATCTACTTTTTTGCCACACTAAGGTGTTGGCAAAAATATTTGACTCCACTCTTTCCATTCCTTAAGGCCGGGGTAATGGACTTTCAGTGCTTAATTGGTGGGTCTTTGCTTTTGCTGGGACGAGCTATTGGCAATCTGAGACACGTGAAGACAACGAGGTTTTGTCCCATGTGATTCGGAAGGCGTTTTACATCTGCAGCAGCTGGGCGAGCTCGCAGCAAGCCTCGCCCAGCCCCGCCGGCGATATAACATCTCAATTACAATACCCGTGTAATTGATAGAGGAAAAACCCTAGTTCACAAGGATATACATCCGCAATACCCGTGTTTATAACATCTCAATTACAATAGTGGTTAGAAGAAGTTTCCTCCATCTTTTAGGCTAAATTGACTTCGCCCATGCCTCTAATCGATAGGCCACAAGTTACAAACATCACTCGCATGCAAATTAATGGAAGTTCTCATTGTGGATGATGTTCTTGATTATTCGGAATCCACCGATCCAAAGACTTGTTGGATGAACTTTTCTACAACTAGGGATGGAGAAAACACAGACCCCTCTTTTTTTTCCCGTCCCATTCATCTATGCCGTGTTGAAAAATGGGTCTAGTCCACTGATTGCCACACCCCTCTGTATCGCCTAATCTCGTTGGTGCGTCTTGTGTAAAGAGCACTGTGGCAATCGAACCAAGCTAAGTGACATCACAGGGATATATGCAACAACTTTTACTGAACTCGCATAGGGGAAAAAAAGGACTAACTTCAATTCTGCTCACGAGCAGACAACCGGCATTTGTCTCTCCAATTCCAGTCAAGGATCGCGTCATTGTCCATACCATTACCTTGGGCCCTTAGAATTTCCTGGTTTTTCCTTGAGCAGCCTCTATTTTCCATCATGGTTAATCGATTGAGATCCGAGAATCCTGGTCTTTCACGTCAAGAAAATAGTCTAATCATTAAAGAAAAAACAAGGAATTAAGTCGTCTAATCTTGCTTGATACTAAGCGATCTTTCGTGCATGCACATTGGCCCTCCCGGGTCACCCCAGTTACGGAACTTTTGAAAACCCCTTTCCCAGTCTCCGCTCAGCACAAGAGTCAAAAAGAGAACAATCAGAGGAAAGGAGACGTATGGAAAAGAACATCTGATGCTCTTCAAATCTCGCTGACCATCACCGTCCCACCAACTGACATTGGATAATTGGTGCATGTTCAAGTGTGGGAGCGCTTTTGATAAGGCAGGAGGGAACAAAAGGAATTCTTCAGGATTCTGTGGCTTCAGAAGGGAGATTGCGTGCGGAACATGAAGGAGGGAACACAGAGACAGTTCGAGGGCCGACCCATGAACAACCCTTTCTTAAGCCCGAGCGTCTCTTTGTATCCCACCGCATATCATCATTAGCTCAACCCTAAATTTTGTAAGTTGTCTCCTTTGACTTGAACCAAAAAGAGGCCTTCTTTTAATTTTTGTCGAAAGTGAAATCATTTGGAGGTTCTAATTAACTCTTAGTCGTGATTAGGGTAACATGATGCATATAGTCACCTTCTAATGGTATTATACTTTGGTAACATGATTAGGAATACCCGTAGAGTTTGCAATAGGAAGTTACGGGCATTTCATTCGCTAGCTTTCGGATTCGGCAAATTAATCATCCATTTTTAGTTGCTTTTGCCTCTTTAGAAATTGTGGATGTCCATGGGAATGCGCAGAGACTCTTGTTAAGAATGACTCCAAACACATGGTCGGAGCATGAGAGAACTCACCCCTTAAAAAATGTGCGAAGATGCGGGATTAGCTTTTTGCTTGCCTCGCCGAGAATTCAGACTTTTTCGTGACCCGGATTCGTGGGTGTTTCGGATTGCAAACGTTATGATGGAATTGATCATGGACCGGCAGACATCATGCACGTCTCATGTGTCCAAGGAGATGGACGAGGCAGTGACCCGGCCAGATATTGCTGTCTCTAGATGAGCGCAAAGGGAAAAGTTGAAAGAAGAGGATCAAGGATTCGCAAAATTGATTGATTGTATTGGAGAAAAGAAGGATTTTCCCAAGCTCGTGATGCTCGCGGATGGTGCTTTCTACTGTTGCAGATGTGAAAGCCATGATGAAATCTATCTGACCCTTCATGCTGGCCGGACCAGATTGTCTTGGCGACCCAATGACGGCAGGTAATAAGATAATAAGGTAACACGGCGACCAATCTATCCATTTAGGACATCCGATAATATTAGAACGAACACGTTCAACATCCATTTCGTCACTTTGTAGTCCAAACAATAACAAATAAGATGATTGGGAAGAAGCTACCAAACATATCACTAATAACAGAATATCGATAGTGATATCTGCCGATAAAAGAGGGTCTGTTTTGACTATGAAAATGTCGAGACGAGCCCAATTAGCACTAGTGTTCATTCTCTCCTCATACATGATATACAAGATGTTTGTCACTCTTTGCCAAAAGAACTGGTACTTCTATGTGAATTAATAAGCGGGTTCTGCTAATGTGGCATCCCTCCCATCAAATACGAAGGTTCCGTTCGTGTTACGAAAACAACGTTCAAAAAAATATTTTCGGATTTTCCAATATTCATTTCACAAAAACTAAACTAGTCAAGAAAAAAAATTCCCTCTAAAGAAAAGCACCTTCAAAAGAGGGGAAATGATTTTTTCCTCTCTTTCTTTCACCATATTACTAAACACGTTTCATTATAACTTTTATCTTATAAAAAATACGAATTTCAATTATTTTTTTCCCCTTTTTTCTGTTTTTTTTTTTTTGCTTCTTCTTCGGGCGGTCGCCGGCCATAGGCGAGCTCAAGCCTTGCCACAAGCTGGCAAGCTCAAGCTTGCCTGACCGGCCTTGGGCGAGCTCAGGCCTCGCTAGATCTGGCCACCTCAAATGAGACTCGAGTCTCACCCAACTCGCTGGTCTCGGCCAAGCTCCGCCTTGCTGGATCAGGAGAGGCCGAGCCTCACCACAAGCTAGCAAGGCTACAGCTTGCTCGTGGCCAGCCAGCAATTAGTCAAGGAAGAAAAAAAAGAAAAAGAAAGAATAAGGGAAAAAAAAGGAGAAAAAAAAATCTCGAAAAAATCAAATCAGATACTGAGTGATCGAAAATATATTCTATTTTACTTTCAAGTTTTAGCCGAACATAAAAAAACATTGTCATTTTGTCGGAAAACGTTTTCCAAAAACGTCACAATTTTCGCCAAACGTACGGAGCCGAACATTAATATTTTAACTCTAAATAAGTTCGGAGTCGTATAAAAGCCTAAGATAATTTCCGTAACCACAGGTTTCCTGTACAAGACATAAGTTAGAAAGGCTTAAAAAAGACAGGGACTTGTCCCAGACAATGCAAAGTGAGCATCAAAGTGACAAGACGAGCTCTTCACAGGCAAACATCAGCTCATTCTCGTATCTCTTCAGTACAAACCTTTCTTCAGATGCTATAATGCTGGTGACAACACATTTCTTGTCAGAAAATGGCTTCCTACCTGTCCTTCCAGCCCGATGAAGGTAATCTACGGCAGTCCTCGGAAGATCGAAATTGTAAATATGAGTTGTTTCCGGCAGGTCAATACCTCTGGCCGCAATATCAGTTGCCACGATAAGATAGCCTTCTTTTTGTCTCACTTCCTGTCGTCCAAATACACAGGAATTAAACATTTGGTCAAGGACTCTACATATTTTCACCAATAGACTGGCTAAGATGTGATTCAGAATGCCCATGTTTGGCATGACTAGGAGTATATGCCTAGTTTAACTTGAGAAGGTCTTCTTTGGGCCTTAACAAAGGTTATGAAGAAAGAAATGGTTTTCCCAAAGAAAGCACAGTTGTAGCCAGATAATTTTCTTTAGTGATATAATCTCTTTGATACTGCTTAGCACTACCAAATGATAATGGTCTATCAAGGTTTTGCAGCATCTTTCCTCTTGTCCTAAACGAATTCAGCATCTCAGATCCTCAGAGATGAAGTGAAGGTCCATCTCATTCCAAATATATCGTAAGACAAGCAAAGTTGAAGATCTTTAATCTGCCAAATTTCTTAATCGTGAGCATTCTCAAAGTGAGAAAAGAAACATCATCACGGAAAAAGTGGAGAGCACTTACGGAGAGTGAGGCTGCTCGTGCATTGAAATTCATGTCTTCTTCTAGAAGGAGAATATTAGAGCAGCTTACATAAGAACTCTTCAAGAATTCGAGTAGAAGAGCTGTTGGTGGTGCATTTCCAGCCTTTTTTGACTTCTCAGACTATACATGCAAAAGATAGAATTGGTTAGTGGACCCGTGGACTGTTGTCTTCAAAGGTGAATTTACGTGATATGTGTGTGCTAATGAATGCTACAAGCTTCTCTAGAATCTACAAAGACAAGCTGCATTCACTTCACTATATTCCAAAACCCTCTTCATGCAGGCAAACTTTCGAGATGCATAAAAACTCCTTATATTTGGAAATTAATTTTCATTCAGCAAAGAAGAGAAACATTAGAAGAGCATAAACTTCTTTCGCTGGTGTAAAGAACAGAATATATGTTTATTTGATGCACCAGCATATGGATGGATGACCTTACATACAAATGGATGAAACTCTCTCAGTCCATTTACTACATAGAACTGATACCCCACAAAACATTTTTAGCTAATACCACTAATCACTGTCGCATGCATTGGGGTGAAGCCTACCATATTATACATCAGTTGACATGTTTCAACACCATTTTTCATTATCCAGATAAAAATCCATTGCTTCCCCTCATGCTTACAACAAGTACAGCACCAAAAAATGTGAATAAGCTTCAGAAAAGCAATGCAGAATGTGCATCCGGCAGATTACCTGCTCGCCAACAAATATAATGCCAGATTCAGGGCTGTCCCACTGTAATAAATGCAGCAAGGTCTCATGTCTCCTATTCCTACGACATGTCTGAAACAGATAGAAGCACAAAGCATGTCAAAAGCCAAGGATTGTCAATTAGGTACATGTCCTATGAAGATGAACATAAAACGAGCATATGCATAACTTCTATGAAAGACTCTTTCGATCAAGTCTCACATCTCATGTCCTTACCACAAATCTATGATGTAAATGTGATGGCATAGGCTCTATTGGATTGACGTGAATGTGAACCACATCACCCTGTAATAGGCAAAATCATATTAAGATAAAATAAGTGAACGCATGAATATACCCCAACAGAACATTCGCAAGAATGGTAGCTTCATAAAACCGACCTTAGTCCATTTCTGTTGTATACAATCATGTAAAAATCGATTATGCTGAGGTATGGATGCACTAGCAAAAACAGTTTGACGGCTGTTGCATAATGAGTACGATGTCAACAGCTTCCGGAGAGAGCCGACTTGCCTAGAAGAGTTGAACATGAAGTCTACCTACGCAGCAGAGTCAGAATGTCAGTTCTTCATCCTACAATATCCAGGAAGAATCATCTCTGTATATAACAAGATATGGAGTCAACAGTAGGATAATCCCACATCTTTAATAACCAATAATATGGTGATTGTAAGCTACCCAATAATATATACTCGCGACACAATAAACCAATCACAGCAATACATGCAAACTAAATGTCGGACACTTCACCTGTCACTCTGATCCCTATAAGCATATGAGAGGCAATAACTGTCCACCCTATAAATACTAGAGAATTCTGAAAACATAAATAATAATAAAAAATGAGTGCCACTTGTGAATGCATGGGGATTTTTCTGGAGGAGAAAGTGACCTAGCATCTTGACAAGAATACTGGGTTAATGAATCAGCTTTTAGATGCCAATAAGGTCTTGCTGCAAAAAGAATAACTCAACTTATTCCTAATTATTTACCTCATCAATCACTAGAATCTGCACTGTGTCAAGTTTAAAAACTTGCTTCTCCAGCATCTGGCACAGACTCCCAATGGTTGCCACTACTATTGCTGGGGGTTCTGCCTAAAAAAGTTACAAGGAAAAGCCAAGGCGGTCACATTGAAGGTCGACACATGAAATCCATCAACACCGTGCTTTCATTTTAGAGAAGCATGCAAAGACATAACGTTAGGCGATTGATATGTGTTAGCACTTGAATGGACAAGTGTGGGGATTTGGGTGGCCTATTAGCTGCCAGCTTGTGTTATGATACTTCTAGTTGGAAAGGTTCTCTGCTCTCAGGTTTAAAATCCTCAGCAAGAAAATTTTAGCATTTTCCTCTTCTTAGTACATTTATTTAAGATTCATGATCTCAAAAGCAGGAACATCCCAGTAAAAATAAAATCTAGTTATAGAGTACTTGTAAGAGCATGAGCAGAACAATCAAATCGAGGAGCAAGACAACCGCACTATTGTCAGTCAAGAAAAAGGAGACAACTAAATATAACATGAGCAAAGAGACAAACTTCTTTTGCCCAAAAAAAAGGCAGAATGTACAATTAATAATGGAATAGAAGCTGTATTTAACTGAGAAAACGAATGTGAGAAAATTGTTTTGCACAAATTGCGAGACAAAACAATTTTGCATCATTAATCCTACACAAGAAAATGGATACCAGCATCTGATATTCAGTCAAGAAAAGGAAAAAAGCATATAATGCAAAAGCCTTCTATGTAACAGAGTGACCACAAAAATGTCATCGCAGTATAATAGTGCTTAGGTCTCCCAGGAGAGGGAAGAGGATAGTAGAAGCAAGCTAAGCATTTGAATATTGATTCTCCATAACTTCTCCTACATAAGGAGTAAGCTAATCATTTCCTGAGATCAATAAGTAAACTAATTATACAACAAGGGGTTTCGAGAATGGAGGTTTCTATTTGTAAGTTGTAATGACAGTTCTTAATAGTTATCACCTCTAACTTAACTGAAATATTATGCTCAGAAAGCGCACCACAAACAGATATGAAGCCTTTGTAAAGACAAATGCACAGAGAGAGAGAGAGAGAGAGAGAGAGAGAGAGAGAGAGAGAGAGAGAGAGAGAGAGAGAGACCTTTAACCAACTCTTGTGTCTTTTCAATGTACCTCCATCTAGAAGAGCCATGACGGTACATGATCTATTCTGCTCCATTTCAAGATCCATTGGCTTTGCGGCCAACAGCCGAGCAACCTTGGCTACCTTGTCATAATGGATAACAATAAGAAGAAGACAGACATTATACTCTTAATGTACCATGACAGCATTTCGCGCAGATGTAACAACCCCTTTTTAAGTTATTATAGTGAAAGAGAACCAGAATATAAAAGGGAAAATATCATAATCAGAAATCTACCTGAATGCCAAGTTCTCGGGTGGGGACAACTATTAAAGCTTGTACAGAAGACCGTTGGGTGTTCATAACTGAAAATATCCGCAGGAGGTACGTCAATGTCTTCCCAGAACCTGTCTAGAGGGCCAAGGCCATGTCAATGCAGGATCTTTTTACGTTTTCTTCCTTAGCTAGGTTTATATGCAGAGTCAAAGAGTGATTCCTACTGAGTTTGAAATCCGAACATCCACAGTATAGATCATATCACATCAGATGCATATTAGACCACTCTTTTCTCGAACGTCCTTTCATAACTCAACATATAGAACCGTGAATTGACCAATATAGCGGAATATTTCATGACTGCCAGGTAAAAGGCAATCTTAAGACTTTTTGAAAAGTTGCAAAGTAGTCCTTCCGTTCGCATTTTCTCCCAAGTTGCCTATGTGGGAACCTTTCCGGGAAACCAGAGAACTGACGAATGGAAAGACTGCCCCACCTCTTTTCAAATTCTCATAAAGGGATTAAGACTGCATCGGACTTGATTGCATTGACTGCCAACTTCCAGTGCACTCATTTTCTTATTTTTCTTTCTTAACGGAAAACTGAAATCAATGGCAAATAAGAGATCAACCTGAGCATGAAGCACGCAGTCTCTCCCAGAGAAAAGGGCAGGCAATGCTGCCCTCTGAACATCAGTCGCTAATGTGTACCCAACTTCCTCCATCCTGCAAAATTCCCCAACATAAGTTCACCACATTGCTCCAGAAACCCCGCATCGGCAAAACAATAACTAAATCCGCCTTCATTTCGGTTCATGCTCTCATTTCTCGCTCTAAAGTAACAATCTTTGAACTTGGCATTCACACTTGCCTGCGCAGGACATGCTCGGGCACGTGGCCGCTACAAATCCTTCTCAGCGTGAGAGGGGCTGGTTCTGGGTCGGCCTCGTCCGTTGCGGGGGAGAAGCCGACGAGGGCACGCGACGGCTCACGACTGGACGTGGAGAGAGGAGATTGAATTGGTCGAGCGACGACGGTCGAGAACTTGGGTTCAGGGTTCCGGAGAAGAAAAAGGGACGAAGAAGAGACGAGCTTTGTTGCAGAAGAGGCGGGAGGACAGAGAAAGGTGAGCGGAGTGGTGGGAGTAGAAGAAGCCATCGTCGAGCAAGAAGCTCGCTCCTCAGACCAGAGCAGTGACTACGAAGTAGATACGTCTTAATTAAAAAGGCTCTTAAATAATTTACAAATATCTTTTAAAACTAATTATTTGCATCATCTAAATTAACTAACCAATAAAAATATTTTCATTATTTTCAATAATTTATATCTAAATATTTTCGTGAACGATAAAATATTTCACTAAAATATTTTTCAAATCTTTCATTTTCACAAGAATTCATATTGAACTTCATTTATAGCAATCAAATAATTGTGACTTTATACTTAGGGGCAAGCAACCAAACTAATTTTATCTAAGAATTGGATCAAATTGACCCTATTCGACTGGTTGCAAGCTGGTTTATACAGGGATCTATTCAATTTTGAATAAAGAATTTGAATACCGTTCTTCATCGATTGGGTTCCAAATTTTAGGAGTTTTAAGGCCATTTCTTAGATTGAATCGATTTGAACAAATCCCTAAATGTCTCTTAATTGAGATCTTTTGCATAGCAAGAATCAAAGAGATTAAAGCATTGATGGTGTTCTAATAAAAAGCTACTAAAAAAATAATCATTGATGGTGTTCTAATAAAAAACTACTAAAAAAATAATACGTACGATAGATCAATTGCTAGTTCCACTAGGAACTTGCTAAAAAAAGATAAGTTTTGAATTCATGATTTGAAGCGCAACAACTTTCAAAACAATCATCTCTTTTCGCACTTACAAACACTTTCTTTTGTGGTTAAGAAATTAGAGAATCAAAACTAATATATACCTCATTTATTTCGTAAAAGATGAATGATTTAAAAGACATTATTTCTGAGATTAATTACCTATTACTTACGTTATTATTATCCATGACAATTTATGTCCATATAGATGGACAATATAAAAATTTTCATTTATCCATTTTAGTATGCAATATAAGAAATTATTTTCAAAAAGTATTTTTCAAATTATTAATTTTCCTTAAAACAAAGGAAATCTAAAAGAATTTCCCCTCTATAATTACAAATTTGATCGATTATTTTGGTTCTCTTTACTTGATTTTAACCTCCTAGCTCTATACTCCTCTCTCACATTTTTTATCGTGAGATGGATCTTTGAAAAATGAAGCAGCCTCCTTTAGAATTGCTCAAGCTTCCTTCGTTCATGGCGAATACTGAGGTTATTGAAGGGAAAACATTTATTTAATTCACCGTTCAACAGCCTACGCCGGAAGTAAGCAGCAGCAAACAGCTCCAGTTCCTCTTGCTTATGGTTCAATTCCCCTAAGTGAAACTCTCAGATATAGACCAAAGAAGAAGAACCCGTGAAGTTAGTTCCCAATCAATCTGCACTTCCATGAAACTGTGCCATAGTATGGTAAGCAGAGTTCATCCAAAAGTTCTCCTGAAAACATATGCGGTTCATCAAAAGGTAATAATGAACGTCTCTACCTCTTTCCCGGAATCAAGATGTAAGACAATGCAAAATCATGCCGGCCAAGCTCACTCTACCGATATCTTCTATTTGTACAGTCTGCTCTCAATGGCACAGTGGCCCAGGGGCTCGGATGGGGTGGGATCGGAGCTCCGTTTTCATATCCCACCACAGGGTTCCACCTAGGTCCAAGACGAAGGGTTGAGCATTGGGAAGTTGAAATTAGGCTCCACCCGCCACGTCCATGTCCACAACCCCATCAACTCCCTTGAATGCAACACGCAATTTCCTCAAACTCGACACTTTCTTATCACCCTTGCACGACATGCCAGTTACATGGATAACATCTCTCAAAACTTTACCCATTAAATCAAATAACGGCTGATCTAAGTTTGACCGAGTCATCTCTTCCAGCACTGGAGGTGCCTGCATGTATAGACTCTTTCCTCTATGCGTGACGCTCGCTTTTGATAGAAGCAGCTTTGGGTGCTCTTCAAGCATATCGATGAACTGAATATGCGCAAGATAAAAAAAGATAACGAGTAATCAGATAACAGCAAGAACTATCCAAGTGCTTAGAAACTGTGAAGAAGGTTGCAGAGAGAGCTATACAAGATAAAAACCTCTAGCTAGCATTCCTGTTAAAGTATCGCTATTAATTAACAGAGCTCAAGAACGAGAAAGCACCTTTTGTAGGGTCACTGAAATGTCCAACTCAACAAGAACACCAGGACCACAGACAAGGCAATCCTTATCCCTCACAAACTCAGTAACTTTGATGTGAAGTCCTTCCACGCCGTTGTATCTGAAATCCAAAATTATCAAATAAACTGGCAGCTCAAAGTTTGCCTACTTAAAAGAACAAAATTGAGATTCCCACACATTTGCAAGCTAGCAACTAGACAAAACATGTGGAACTTGCAACTTGTCACTCATGAGTATGGATACATGCAGACAGCAAACGAGTAAGATCGTCTACCGAAATACTGATCTTCAGAAGATAGAACAGTAACAGAAGCGGCATATGATGACAGGCTGGGAGAGACACAAGTAAAAGCTAAGGGATCTCAAAAAAAAAAAAATTGGCATATTTATGCATGTCTAAGAAATCACAAGTACACAATTTGGCATTGCATGTTTATGACTGAGATGCCATTTAACCTCAAGGTTAAAGACTCCAGAACAGAAAGCCTCTAACTGAGTTGCAACATGTCACCTGATGACTTATGGAAAGCCACAATGATAAGCTATGGAGGTCACACTAAGAGGATTGAGAACCAATGAAAGAAGATACACAAAAGACAACAGAATCCATATATGAGCAACCATGTTGCACCTGCAGTCAAATGCTCTGATAGAAAGCAGTTTCTAATGTTACTTGAAACCTACCCCCCTAGCCAATTATTCATTTAAGAACCCAAGAAGGCTACTGAGAGCACACTTTTCTGGACATCTGTCCGAGAAGCGACAGACAAAGATGTCAGAAAACACAAAATAAGAGGTTCAACGTAAAATTTGGAACAGCTGACAGAAACAGGTATGTATTTAAAATCATTTTAAACTCAATCAAGAAAGTATGACTGTAAGGGACTTGCAAAGCAATGTAAAATGATTCCAGGGAGACCCTAAATAGAGCGGGTTTTGAAGAATCAATTTTCATGAGAAATTGAGAGATCGTTACTGCAGCAACAACAGACAGATTGTGCAGGCTGCCCCCTCCAATAGTCACCCATTTAGGCATTGGAAACTAAAACATGTGCCTTTCCTTCATAAACTAAAAGACCATATCCTAAGATATGCCCAAGGGTCACACTAGATAGTAAGAGAAGAATACAGGAAGCAAATTGGTCAGCCCTACTTAGCATATTCTCGAAGAATAAAAAACTGTAAGGAATTTAAACCAGCCCAAGATGAAATACAAGAAAGCCTTTCAGTCATTTAAAGTATATAATATTAATGGAACCCAACAAATTTTTGCTGGGTGAACTTTGCCAAATACTTGAAACAAGAACAAGATACTCTCTACATCCAAGATATACAGAAAAAAAAAAGCATTAAGCATATAAGAACTGTTAAAGGCAAGGTGTGACGCACGTCAAGTAGTTGGATAAAGTTTTGCTGCATCCAGATGCAATCTTCAAGGTTTCCAGAGCACATGCAGCTGATATGATTGCATTAGTTGAAGCAATAGCTGGTATGATATTTTTCACAACACCCTGAATAGAAACAATAAAAATGAGCTTATCTTGAAATAGTAATGTTAGAATAAATCACATGAGAAACAAAGCTTTGACATAACATTAGGACAACAGATCAGTAGGATCTACAGCATGATCTGAGGAATTTAATCTTCTTTAACATTTACCAAATAATCAAAATGTAGAGAGGAACTCCACTATTAGGATGAAGCACAAAATCATGAAAATCTAACTCACGCTACTTAGAATTTTTTTTCCCTACATAAAAGGAAAATGCGCCCTTAAGATTTCTAACACGATGACTACAGCAAAGCAGATTGTAAACCTCAGTAACATGCGAAAAGGGAAAATCTCTAGGCAGTTAACAACAACGGGAGAATTAATGTACCTGAGTGAGGGAAAAAGTCACTCCTGGAATTCCGAAAAGCTCTGCTCTTTTGACAGCCTGCAGATCAAGTTTTAAAAAGTGAAGAACCCAAAAGGAAACTATTGTCTAGATAAATCACCAAACAACTTGATTGCAACTGTAATAACCTCAGAATAAACCCACTGCATGTGCTCTGGTTCATCAGGATCAAATGGCTTTCCACTATGAACCTACAGGTGAAAATCCAACACAAATGACAAAAGTAGATATAGTACTCAAATATAACAGATAACATGATGAACGAATTGGACAGCTTACAAGGTTAGCACATCACCTCATCCCATTTTATTAGATGTGCATATTCAATACAATGAGCAGCGGTTCTCGGGGTTTCTGCAAGAGTACACAGAGGAAACTTCACTTGTGGAGGGAAAAGCCAGATGGTGCACTCGAAGCATGGTGTGACCCCTGGTTTTATGACTCTTGCATGACCCTTAAAACCTTCCGTCCCACCATCCACCATGGGCTTCATCGTTTCTTCCCTTGGATTGTCGTCAGAATCGTATTCTGGAATCTCATTCGACAACAGTGAAGCTCAATCAGATTGTGAGGTAGGTCAGCAAAAGCTCCTACTTCTAGAACTCATCAGAGAGCATTAATTGCCTAAACTAGATATGAGTCAGAATGCAGCTACAGTTAGATGTCTACAGATCAATATGGACCATATGCAGTAAAATGAAAATAAAGCTGGACAGCTGAGCCAAAGCAGAAGCTTAAAATGACAAGCGCAACCGATATGAATATGCTTACAATCAGCCTGATCTCTCTTACTTGCAATGGTTACTGATTTATAGTAAAAAAAATCTCTCAAAGTCTCCACCATAATTTTTTGGGCTCCATCAACATTATGAAACTATCCACTTGCATTAAGTCACATAAAAAATTTCAAAAAGATCTTGCTAAAGTATATGAAGTTGTTATGCTTTTCAAGCCACCCCAAATTCCTTTCGGACAAAACATTTAGATCCTGAGTTGGAGTACTATCTTTATCAATCTAATTTCAAATAAGCATAGATAAAAAGCTTGACTAGACAAATGTTTAAGCACTAAAATCAAGGAACCTGTACAGCAAGTATGCCAAAGCAGAACAAAAACACACAAATACAAGAACCCATCCACATGCCTCAACTTGATCCAATCACACCAGAAACCCTGTGAGTTTACTAAACCAAAGATTCAATCCCCAAATGATAAAAACACAATTTCACCATTTATAAATTGCAGGGATCATGGATAAACACCTAGAAAGCTACAAGCAACGGCATTTATGTAGCTTCGTGCCTCAATCGAGTCGAGACCAAGGACGATTATATTGAAATCACTGTAGAAATCGAGTTCCTTATCCTCAATCCTGCAGAAATGCGGCACAATGTTCACTCCACTGACTCTTTCCCTGACTCTCTTAGCCGCCACTTCAGCCTTTGGCTTCCCAACATCCTCGAGCCTATGAACATTCCCAAAAAGAGGATTCACAATCAAATCACTTCTTACTCACAACTCAAAACACGAAACACACCATTTCAAAGCAGATCAAATCATGCCGCGAGGGCGATTTCAAAAAGGAAAATAAAAATCAAACACCTGAACAAGAATTGGCGATTGAGATTAGTGACCTCGATTCGGTCCATATCAATGACGTCCAGATTCTTGAAACCCGACAGCGCCAAGTCCTTTAACAACTCGCAGCCCAACCCACCTGCTCCTACCACCAACACCCGCGCGTATTCTCGAAGATCGTCCCTCAGCTGCGAAACCCACGAGAAGTTAAAACTCAAAAACTCGCATCAACAGCCATGAAAAACCAAAAAGAATCCGTTCAAATCACAACCAGAAGGTGAACGAGGACTTCACCTCTGGCCCAGGTTCGAAGTTGGGTGCCACGAGGTTGCCGGGTCGGAGGAGAAGCTTGTCGAGGTCTCTCGACCTGCTGGCCCGGACAGTGGAGTCCGCCATTTACGGGGAGCGCCAAGCCTCCTTCGGGTGAAGAGGGTGCGAAGGAGTTCGGTGTCTTTCGAGCGTAGAGGCAGCGGACACGGAAGAATTTGAGCTGGGTCGTAGCGATGCTTTAGCTTTCAGTTTACGCTTCGACGTGACAAGTTCTTGATTTTGCTGAGCGTCTCAGCACTTGTATCTCAGAAATGCAGACAGAAGAAACTGACCAGTTGTGGCCCAAGCCCACTCCCAAACGAAATATAACCAGGCGAACTATAAATATATAATCCGAATCATCGAATATATTGGCGAGTTCACATGAATTCTATCAAATTTGACCCTATAAATTAAATTTCATATATGTATTAGATCTTGACACGATTGGATTCGACATGAAAGTAATATCAATACTTAGGAATACAAAATATCGATGTTCTATGTATTCGGTAAAATGTGCGATATTACGAGATGAAATGGGTTGACACGGAACGTACCATTTCAATTCGACAAAGTGTTTGATACCTCATTGGAAAAGCACAAGGAAGTGAAGGAGGACATGGTCAAGTCCCATTAACGGCTCGATGCCAGAACGAGACTGTCTTTGTACAGTGTCCGATGCTCATTCCCTTCATTTGCCTCTTGCAATCGATTTCGATTTCGTGCACAGAGAAAAATGACGATAAGCATGAGGGAATAGTACAGGGTCGATCATATCTACATCTAGTGGATTGATCGATGGAGATCCTGGAATGCTCGTTAGCAAGTATGCTTCATGTTTCACTGCTTCATTCCGTCGCTTTTGTTTTCCAACAGGGGGCAGCCTCCTGACTCGCGAGTCATAATCCTTTCCTTTCCTCTTCCTATTTTTTTTTTTTTTTCATTTTGCCCTTTTGGGTAACACATGATAACCGAGGACTCCTATTCGCAGCACCTATGAGCCGACATCCTTCAATAGTAATTATCGAACTAGATCTCACAATTAATCGGTACACCGGATCAACTGTAAATTTGTTGATACGTTAGAACCTAAATGGTCGTTATTTGAATATAAGGTCGAGAGGACCGACAAAAAGTTCCTAATCACAATTTGTGAAATGAATATAGCCTATCTCATGTTGGTGATTGCCATGACACCCTAGAGCCTGTAACCAATTTATGCAGGGACTTCCCCGGACAGCCCCTTAAAAGCGAGCTGGTTTTTTCGCTTTGTATTGCCTGTACATGTATATTCCGGTTTCACCCCCTCCCTAATCCTAGGATTCTATCAAAAATGTCCTCCATCTGAATAGACTCAACAGACTTGTACCCATGCTCTTGAACCTTCCTCATGAACCTGATCATCACTTCTGTCGTCTTCTCGATTCTTGAAGCAGTCACTGCAGTCCATCATTGGTTCACTACTTTCATATACTTATGTGAGGTTGATTTATTTGAGAACTCACGCAACTTAAGCTCTCTTGCATCATTTTTGTGCCACGTGTTCCGTGACTTTGACAATTGAGAACTTTCATGCTTTAAGTGTAGTGCAAAGAGGAGCTCGTTCCATGAGTCTGGCACTCCGGGCAGGCACCAATGGCTGCAATCCTGCCGCCGAATAGATGCGGGGCCCATGTGGAGGCTGAGGTAGTACAAGGAGGAGTGCCCGTCCTTCCTTCGCGAAGTCATGTGGGTTATGTTCAATATGTTCACTTTGATAGCCTCCGAAGCGTCGGACTGAACTGCCAACTTGTCGGTGATGATCTTGTATTTCAGCCAGTTCTCTGATGGCACGAGTGAGGAGCCCAGCTCCGGCAATGTCTCTAAGTGACAGCTCCCACTCCTCCAGTCACCTCCTCTGCAGAATTTTGAATATGATGAGCAGTCGGTCTCCGTAGTTGAGGAATTTTGAATAGCAAGGGAGAACAAGTTACGCTACTTCTTTTTATGTTACCCCTAAAACGCTGGAATATGCAAAGTAGTCAAATGGCATACCCATGGCAACATTACAGTCCAGCTACGACAACATTACAAAGAGCATAGAAGGAAAAGTGCATCAATCTTCTAGAAACTACATTGCATCACGGGATTTCACGTACACCAACATTTATAAGCCTTTGCAAACCGAAAAGTAGTGCAGGGAGCAGGAAGCCAATCTCCTGGTAATAACAGCGCTATGCCTGCTAGTTGAATACTTTATACAACTGAAGGAAAACAGGAAATTATGACAGATGAGGCAAACCTGAAATGCACCGGAGAAAATGTCCGAAAGAAGACCTTTGTCTTGCTTGAGTTCACCTCATTTCGTATCCAGTGCAGGACAGTCTCTATTGCTCTCTCATACGCATGTTCTGTTCTCATTTCAACCTTCACCTCAGCTCCTTCTTGGAAATAACAACCGCTGAAAAATAAAAATATCGGGTATTTGATATTAGACAAGGACCACTTGAAAAAACACAGCTTCCTTTCGCACTGTTACGTACTTTTGCTCTTTCTATCAGACAAACTTTTGTGCAGGCCCATGAGACAATATTCCCAGTTTCCCAAAAAGAACTTATATTTTTCTTGATTTCAACTCGGCAAATACAAAACATAGCATAATTTAAGGTCGACTACGAGTACATAAGCACACTACCACAAGGAGATTCAGCCATCAAAGAGTTTTTCTAAAGACCTAAAGATCTACAGTGTCAGCATATGTGAGGACCACTTACTCTTCGGATATTTGTTTTGTGTGATTACTTATTTTTGCTCAATTAAGAGGATGGGGATTTGTTACTAGGATCCAAAACCTTGAAACGTCATCAAACTTATTTAGCTTTCTGACACAGCTACGGATCTTCACGGCTTTACGTTTAATTGATTACACTGATTCTCCATTCCTCCACAAGCAGGGAGCAAATTATACAGGGAAATTGAGAAAGATTGCCATTACCCTCTGATGGTCTTCTCATAATTCCACCAGTGCCCTGTGTTGAAGATCAAGACATCGGCATCCTTCCACTTCGTAGATGTCCAGTCCATCTGATCCAATTTCAGAGTTGTTTTAATCTCTTCAGGAGATCCAACGGGTGGACGGCTCTGCAGTACCAGAAATGGAGCTCTATAGTACTCCACTGTGCAGTTGAACTCTCTGAACTTAAACACCAAATAACCTTTATGCTTCGTAATTGGGTTGCCATTGACTTCGTAGATTGACTCTTTGTCAGAGACTCCAGTGGAGAGCATGCATAAGAGAGACTCCCACTGGTTTCTTCCAATAGAGTCTCCGACAAAAACAAGCCGCTTGTTCCGCAGTTTCTCAAGCATCAGTCTTGCATCAAATCTGTCGTAGTCCAACAAGCTCAATACGATATAGAATGAACACATCAAGATTGGTGGAGGAATTAATTGGCAATGCTATTTAGCCAACGCTAAGTCACCCAAGTGCAAATTAAATCACGAGCAAAATTGGTCCGTCGCCCATCCAGGTTAAAATAGAAGAGTTTCAGGTAGCAGCAATCTGGAGCTAGAATTTGTTAAATTTTGCATGAAAGGCATTGATAGAAAGATAATTGCATTTGCCGATATGAAGCAAGGCCAGAATTTCGAAACAAGGATACTGTCAACATTGAACCATCTAACAACGAATACTGCAGAATGGCAGCAATGGCCACATTGAAGCAATCATTAAGAACAGAGAGATCATGCTGCAAATAATAGCTAGTCACGTTGAAAGAGCTGAATAGCTAATAAGTCGATTCAACTGATCCTATTTCTTATGCCATACAGACCAAAATGAACAAACTGTGCATAGCGGATCAGATGTCTAAGAAAAGGATTCCTTTTTTGATACGTGGAGTTAGTGCCTTGAAAATTCTGAAATTCTCCTAAAACATGCTTTAACCAGCGACATAACCCACCCTCTAAGTAAAAGCTATGGGGAATCCTTCGGATTTCCAATGCTCTATACGTGTTCGGTTTTCTAATGCTCTATGCGTTCGGTTTTCTAATGCTCTATGCGTGCTTCCAATAACCAAAAGTCAATCACGAAAATGTACATACGTACAGATTCAGACATGTAGTAACATGTAAGGCTATTCGCCAATCCCAGCCCAATATAGATGCTCCGAACTGGCTTATGTACTCAATGAACAGAAAAGAAGAGGGGATGAATTGCAAACAAACACAAACCTGGGCAAGTTGCACCCTCTGGGTTGCCATCTCCAATTGGTATAGAAATAATCAGGACGGCCATTCTCAGAGCACCTGAACCCCAGATCCAAAAGCCTGCAATCTCTTGACTGATACAGCGGATAGCTATCATCCCAGACCCAATCACCGTCAAACACATCACACCCATCGCCCTCCTCCCCCAGAAAATCGACCCTCTCGACGTCATCAGAGCCATTCAACTTCAAGTTCAACCACACCAGTCTCTCCACTTGGCCAGGGTATCTAAAGAACCCTCCAGCCACAGCCCCATCATTACTACGATCCACGTAATAACCAAGGAATAAGACGAAACAAACCGTCAAGAAAGAGAAGCCCAAGAGCCCCAGGGACTGAGCAACGAACTTCAAGTGGTTCAATCCCTTGTGGAGTTGGAGAACCGGCATCCTCCCATGGCCTTGCTCCTGAAACGGGAAGGTCTTTAGGAGCATTTGGGGAAAGGTGACGAGAAGCAGAGGCTTTTCTGGGTGCTGGGCGTTGCGAGGATTGACAGAGAGAATTTTAAAAGGAAAAAGGGAAGTGCTGGGTTGGGTAGAGAACAGGAGCGAAGTTTGGTGCGGAAGCAAGACAGAGCATTCATGGCCCTATAACGGTTAAAGAAAGACGCCAGTTCCCATTATCTTTTCTGGCTCCATCTCTTCACTTTCTCCTTTGCTTGGTTGGTCAGTTATGCACTGCAGCTAGAGAAGGAGAGAGAAAGAGAGGGACAGAGAGGAATGGGGTGTGGAGGAAGCAAGGAAGCATTGCATGATGATGGTAATGGTGATGATGGAGGTGATCATAAATGGGTCTGTTCCCACTCCTCGCTTCAGTTAACGTCTCAGGAGAAGTCGAGTTTGGTAAGAAGCCAATAACGCGGTTATGGATTTGGACTCGGGATACAGTTTCCTTCCTTCCTTCCTTCCTTCCTTCCCATATCGCTCCATAAAATCATAATACAAACTCTTCCCTCCATATTATTTAGGAGCTCAACACTCGAGACTCGAGATAGCTAAAGATGCCTCCCCTTCATTTCAAGAGTCGTTTTTTTACCATGCGTCTAAACAGAACGGGTCGCCGTTTTAGCGTCGTCGAAATCATCTAGCTTTGGTTCCATGAATGTTTATCCAAAACTCAATTGTGAATATTTTTCGAATATTTATTAGAATTGCAGCAATTGCTCTCTCTTTTTTATGGCTATCTTGCATAATGGACGGGCCACTGTCTAAGTGGGCATGTATAGTTCGGTCCCGGCCCACATGCCATCATCATTGGTTCTCATTATTGACGCAATTACTGGCTAAGGATGCAAAAATAATGGAGAACGAATTAAATGAAAAGATTCATGTGTCTCTTGGGACCATGGACAAGAGAAAGACTTCCACTTCACACAAGTTGACGATAACTTAATTTGTCCTAGGAACATAGACAGCTGGTGATTTGATGCCAAATAGAGAGATCGGTCATCAATAAGTATTTGGACAGGCGTTGCAGATCTCATCAAATTTGGTTTTAATGAAGATCCTTAATGCTCACGAGGTGATTCGGGTCGTGTCGTGTGATAATGAAATCTAATTTATGAATGCAGCTTCTTCTCAAAACCACTTTTTTAACTAGAGTGTAGCTAGGGGTGATCGGTTCCCGGGCGGTTCCCGGTTCCTAGAGGAACAGGGAACCGGACCAAATCGGATTGGACGGTCCGGTCCGGTTCCCGCTCGGTCCGGTCCGGTTCCCGGGTGGGTAATTAGTATTACTGGCAACGAGCTTCGCTCGCACTCTCGGGGATCGACAAACCCAAGCAAAACAGTGCAATGCAACGTCATGTATTAAACTGTCCTTTTTATGCCTTGACGGGTCGCTTGGTTAGATAATGGGATTTTATACTAAAGAAAGCATGACGTTTTCAAGCTTATTGCTTGCTGGGAGCAGCCTTCTAGTTCTTGGGACAAGTTATGGTAGTATTGTGCAAGATCGAATCAATTACTGGGCAATCTAGTTCTTGCACGCCGTCGCGTGCAAGAGAGGTAGTCTCTGACTCTCTGTTCTGTTCAGCTGTGGAGGGAGAAGGAAAGGAAGACCGAAGGAGTCGTGAGAGTTGAGATCGTGACTCATGAGAGAGAGCCTGAGAGAGAAAGAAATAAATGAGAGACTAACTCAGTCTTTCTCTGAGAGCGAGAATGCGAGCGCCGAGCGAGATGGTCTCATCTCATTGTGGAAACTGTAAATGGAAAAAAGAGAGAATAATCTGTAATTTTTTTTTGTAAATAGTGTCGGTCCGGTTTCGGGTGGGCGGTTCCACCCCCGAAACCGGGAACCGGACCGAAAATTCCCGGTTCCATATATATGGAACCGGGAACCGGACCGGTAAAGTTTAGAACCGCCCGGAACCGACCGGTCCGGGCGGTTCCCGGGCGGGCGGTTTTGGTTGCTCACCCCTAAGTGTAGCCAGCTGCATAAGGATCCATGGAAAGAGCGAATTCCCGCTCTTCCCTCTCTGATCAAGCGGATTGTTTCACAACTCATCGCCGGTCCACTTGGTTCAACCGAGTGGTGTCTTTTGGGTTGTAAAAGCAAGTACTTTTGGTCCAACTGACATACTTGTATGCATACAATGAGATGTTAAAGGGGAACCCACATGATAGAAAGACTCGCGTGGAGCAAATTACGTAGGAGGAAGACTACTCGAAAACAGCCTGAGAGGGGAAAGAGAGAGAGCAGCATCGTAGCACGACCGGCCTCCTTGACGATAATTTAAGCAAACGGAACAATGGATCATGTTGTAAGACCAAACCAAAAGCTCAGACCATGAAGAAGATGAAGAAGAAGTCGGAACTACGATGCTAATCTCATTGACCCGCCATGCTGATATACATCACTCAAACATCAGGTTGGTGAGATAATGCTAGGGCCACAGACTGTTGGATTCAAGAGGAATTCCACTTCAAACGGACCCATCTGCAAGAAAGATTGGGAGGCAAAATATACTCCGAGAACAGGTGTGTTCCGTCATCATCTCTTCTCCTTCTCATGCATTGAATCCTTGAACTTGACCGCCAATGAAGTTGCAAATAATGTAGGAAGGTCGGCGGAGAGTGACGGCGTGGTATACAAAATAAGAAGATGCGCAGACGACCAGGTACTTGGTTTTTCAATCATTTGCACACTGCTTCACAGACTTGCCCAATCGACTCAAATGATGAAAAAGACGTATGACGCATATTAGAATGCATGCTTAACCACATTTACATACGTACCACTGATTTTCCAAGAGAAAATCGTTATGGATCATTTAGTACTTTGACCCAAGTAATAAGCTTAAACATCTCATTAGCTCACATTTCATAGGAATTCGACTGAAAGAGAAGAAGGAAGGAAAACAAGAAATGCTTCTGGATCATACCCCTGCCAAGTGCCAATCGATTCAGCAATTTCACGACAGCAAAACCTCTCTAGTTCGCAACAGCTTTAGAGAAAGGTGTAAGCAAAAGCACCATGGTGAACCTGCTAAGCTGCTAATTACATTGACCACCATACTACATGAACTTCCTTCGAGAGTAATATTACACCTTAACTAGTCCTGTAATCATACTTGCGAGGAAACCATCCCATCCCAGTCCCGTACTGAGAAGTTCAAACTTCAATAGACCATGGAAAATTTGAAAGTTGAACACTATAGCTTGCATCTTACTTCTAATATTTCCCTTTCTGTCCAAACCAAAAGAAGCAGCTGGCAGAAGATCATTTTAAAGACAAAGCATTTAAACTATATGAATATAAAAGCAAAGCAAATCACTAAACGCAGCCCCCTGCCTCCACTGTCTGATCACAGCACCATCATATTATTACTGATGGCTCTAGAAGACAACCTTTATCAATAGAAAAGCAGTCCTTCACAAGTAAAGAAGCTCTACCTCAAGCAAACAATAAAAAATTAAGGGCGCAATGATTACTGATGCATTACTTCTCAGCACAGCAAGCCTCAACGGCAGGTTCAATCCAACTTTCTAAGAACAACTTCGGCATGGTCTTCACCTAAGTACAAGATATCCAGTGGTAAACCAAAAATTTAGTCTAACAATTTTTGTAGAGCTTTGCTCCACTTAATGATTGCTCGTGTCAAGAAAGATGGCCAATATGTTAATACAACCGCTAAATGAGGAGCAGAAATGAATCACCAAGAAACAGTCACCGCAAGCTCCGTTTGTTTTCACTGATACGAAGCTAAGAGACTCCCCACAGAAGTTATGACCTGATCACAATTCGCCAATCCAGCAACACGTAAGTGAAAAGCAAATACAGCAGTAGTGAAGAACCAAATATGTAATTGTTTATCGCCTGCTTTTGGAGCTCATATTCTTCTACAGAACCCCTCGGGAAACTCCGATGAACACCACTACATGGATAGGGGAATCGAAACTACTGAAGTTAAAGATAAACTGCAAATGAAATCGAGTAGTACCAAAGATACGAAAATTTTCCCAGAAAGTATAACTAAACGAAGCGACTGTTCATATGACAATGTCAAATAAAGCATACGAATTGGATAGAAAAGAAGTGTCTTTTCTGGAAAATGAACTTTCTGACTTCACTCAGTGAAATTGCACCCCATTGGGGTTAAACGTTTCAGCAGAAAAACGCGAGACATCTTTGATCATCAGACAATAATCTCATCCGACTCACGATGGAAACTTGAGAAATCTACACGAATCAATCAACCAAGATTCGAATTACTGTGTGATATAAGCTCGCCTCCCTAGATTCAACGACAAGGACCGGTCTTTTTGCTAAACATTCAACTTTAAGACAGAAGGGCGATGAGCTACTGTACTCTACTCGTCGCGAAGAGCAGCGCGATCTTGCGGAGAAGGGCGAGAAGCGTCGTCGACGGCGACCTGGGCCTTCTCAAGGAATGGCTTGAAACCCAGTTGCAAAGTGAGGTAACCAAACGCCAAAGCTCCGATCACGACTATTCCCGACCTGATCGCGTTCATCTTCGTCCTGTCCCTCATCTCTCTCTCTCTCTCTCTCAAGTGCGGAGGAATCGGGCAGAGACGATTAGCGCGAGGGTAGCTCGAGGTCCATGCGACGTCGTTTTCTGCCTAAGAATGGAAGCACCGAACGATAAAACATAAACACAAGCAGACATTTCGCGGTTGCGTCCATAGCTCCCAGCTTGGACAACGGACCATTTGCAGCTTACGACATTTCATATATTATTTTATGTATTTGGTGGTAACATTGAGCTTAAGCTCAGATCTTTGAAAAACAGAACCCCAAGTTAAGGATCAAATCTTCAACTTCGAGCCAAGTCCACCCACAACATCAACTTGACTTGACTCCATATAATCTCTGCAGCTTACTCGGTGTCCAAGACTGTTTGCTGTGACGGATAGTCATGTGTGGCGCCACCAATGAAGACGATTTCATTGATTCCACTATGACTTGCGGAAGAGCTGTTCAGCGCAGCGCCACGAGAATGACTGTACTTCCCCAAGGGCAGTGCCCTGCTCAGCGTAAGGAATTTGTCAACCAGTCAGCAGTAAACGAGCACGAGATCATCCCGTCTCCAGGAATATTATACCCCTAGCATCCATCAAAACTTCACTCCGGAAGAACTCGGCCCGATAGGATACCTGGTTCTACATGATTCAGTAATGTTCACGGGAGAGAGAGAGAGAGAGAGAGAGAGAGAGAGAGAGATGCATCTTCTTACGAAGGCCAAATCGGATAAGCAAATCAATCGGCCCAACCGAAGTCAAGATTTTGCAGATGGAAAGAAGCATGAAGGATTAGATGTCATCAAGGGGGAGCAAAGCAGCAAGGAATTCGGCAAACTAAGTTACATTATCTATACACATACTACTACAACCCAAGAAAGAAGCTAATGACAGTGCAATAATTTACACACAACAGCCAGGCCACTCGATCCACCGCAGTCTCCCTTGTGCAACATAAGAAGCTCCAACGCTTCAACCTTCAACCTGATGATCGACTCACAAACTCGCTCATGTCATTGCTCAAGAGTCTGCAGGTGGCTGCTGTTGTTGCGGTTGTTGCTGCGGCCACATCTGAGGAGCCATGTAAGGGTGAGGCTGTTGGCCGTAAAGAGACTGATCCGTCCCAGGCCTACTAGCAATTACTCCAGGAACGCCCATTTGTGGACCATGCTGAGACGGCACATAGTAGTAAGGAACGCCTTCGGCTGGAGGACCCACAGGAAGACCTCCTCCCCTCGGGATTGAGCCAAGCACTTCATCTCTCAAATCCTCTCTGGGCACGATATCAACCAAGAAATCAAAAATATCAGTCCTTGTGATCGCTGCCGCGATGTCATTCTTCTGGAGGGTCCTCCTCTTGTTCTCCTCTGTGTGGTTCCAGGAACGGAGGGTCAGCTCCAGAATGAACATCTCGCAAGCCCTGGCAAATATGACTGGGGCTTCAGCAGATATCATCCTCACATCCTCATCGGCTTTCATGATCTTCTTGATTCGAGCTAATGGCAGGCTATGGTTCTTGAAGTCGGTGGTCTGCTCAATTTCTTGATACTGATTGGCCCAGAAGTGCTGAAGCTGCTGCTGGAGGTGCTGCTGCTGTTGCTGGTGGATGTGCTGATATGCAAGCTGATGCTGCGCAAGTTGAGCTGAAGACGCAGGCTGAGGAGGCTGCATTTGTCCAGCAGATCCAGGAGGAGCCCCACCTGCCATTTGATTGGGTTGATATGGGCTCAAACCATATGACATCTGAGCAGTACTGCTAACAACCCCCATTGCTGGGGTCTGCCCATTCCCCTGCTGATCCATGCCAAAGCAAGAAGAAAGAGACTCTGTATTGAACAGCTTTTACTGCAACACAAACACATCAAAAAAAACATAAGGCTTTTGTTAACATACATATGAGAGCAAAGACCATCACAGTCAGGACTACTGAGGAAATTATTGACACTCTTTTGTCTGACAAAAGAGACTATATGATAAAGAAGGCCAGACTAAACCCAAAGATAATCATACTTTGATGGCAATTCATGTTAATTCATATCCTTTAAAAGAACATCTTAACAACATATCCTTTAAATGGAAAAAGAAAAGAAAAGATATTTCATCCAATGACAATTCCACAAGGCATCCCAAGATGGTATGATCAATCAAATATTTGAATTGCATGACATGGTATCACGTTCTTTTAATGTTGAAAAGATGCACTGAGTATAAATGCTCCTAGCGATACCATGTGAGAATACTACATGACATCACATTACCATAAGAATACTACCACACAACATACTCTCTAACACAATTTATTGTTCTAACCAGATTGAGAGCCCAATACCAATATTTAGAAAGATCTCCAAAATTTAATCTAGATAATGGCAACTAGAAAGATTGAGAAGCTCAGGTAGATAGTACTAGAAAAAGGGTTAACTATCAACCCTTTTCCTTCACACCCCTTTTCACCTATTGAATGGTTTTCTTCTTTACACTTACATATCCCAACTATTGTTTGGCCACTAATATATTCAGAATTTTAAAATTATGTCATCCAAACTGTGCACCATTCTCTAATAGTTAAAGAGATTCCTAATGCCATGAAAAATGAGACAGTAACTGTCCAGTTGCTAAAGCAAGCACGTAGCAAATTCTCACTGTGTCCGGGTATCAGCATAACAAGAAGCTAGCAGAAACTTGTCTTCGGATGCAAGTACATATAAGTAAATGATCTCCTTCTAAGTTCATGCATCCCCACTTTGGATGGGGAAGATCTGAGTACATAATAACCCTCAAATATAAGAAACAAGAGTCCTTAAGGCTTTGAGGCTTGCTGCGGGTTTAGGCTTTCACAAGTATTCCTCCTCAACTACAAGAAGTACACAAGACAAAATTTCTACATATGAAAGCCTTGTCTGAACCATGTAAAGATAAAGAACACTAAACTTCCCAAGAGTGATACTCCTATGCAAGCCACCCAGCTTTATACATCTAAAAACCCAATTATAGTACAAGCACAAAAACTCAACGGGTCACTAAAACACAAAAAACAGCTATAAAATCTCCCTTTAGGAGCTCCGCATCAGTTTATTCTGAGATTGTCAACATGTGGACTCCGTTTATGAATTCTGTTACAGATATTTGCTACAAACAATGGTCTGACATATCAGCATATCAGCAAACGGTCAATTCACCAATACAAAAGAGATAAATCAATTTATCACATTGAGGACCTGTTTAACACATACATACACCTTGCTACTTTATCAACCATTCTGCACTGCTCAATATGCTAATTTCTTGAACCAAGCAAAGGCCTATTCTATTCACTGAAATTAAGAAAGGAAAACACTTTCGCAGCAAAAGGTTGACGAGTTACAGCTCAAACTCCAACCTCAGTAAGACACATATGGAGAATCCAGTACAGAAGGTTGATGTTTTACAGCTCAAATAGCATCTTCTAGATAAAACATACATAAAATCAAGCAAGAAGATACTTAGCAAAGCTAAACGTCTCCCACATACCCTGACAACAATAAACCAAATAAACCTATCGCAAAAGTGATCTCTAACTCTAAGAGGTATATCAAACATCTCCGAGTATATATTGGCAAGAATTAGGACAAAATCCCGTACTTCTTCAAGAAGAAAATCACAGAATCTGCACAACTATATACAACCGGATTAGTAGAATTGCTGTGCCAAAATTTCCCCTTTTATCAGGCCGAATCGGATGAACCTGATCAGCCATTATATGACCCCATATCAAGCCACGCCATACAGACACCCCATGCTACTCATACTCTGGCATAACTGAACTGACGACTCGGAAGAAGTTCCCCCACTATATTTCCAAAAGTATATCGCAACTGATCTAATTAGTGATCCACGATTCATCAGATACAGAACAAGCAGCCCAACCTCAACTGGGTCCTCCTGTAACACAACCCTCAGCACATAAGCCCGGAAACCCATGCATGCAAAGAGGGGGAAAAATCCCCCTTTCCCAGAATATACAGACAAGAAAAGCTCCACCGGGCCAGATTCTCGACTTAAATCCCGACCCCTCTCCCGCTCCCCTCCCCCCCCCCCCCCATGTAAAAAGAGTCGACGCTCGAATTTCAAAGAAGTAGTAGTAGAGAAAGCACAGAGCTTGCACCTCGTCTGCTTCTTCTCCCCTTCGCTCCAGTGTCCCAACGGGTCGCTCTAAATCCTGTCAATCAGGAAGAGGATCGGAAGTCAAGGCCGGGGTTCTGATAACAAACGTTAAATACCCGATGGACGAGGAACTACAACATCAGAAAAGGGCAGGGGACGAGGGGAAGCAAAAAGCAAGAAACCAGAGGAAAAAAACTAGGTGGAGAAGAAACGATGTTTGACATAACCCCCACTAAAATCGAACCTCCTTTGCCTGCGAGGAATCCCACCAAAAGGAGAATCACAGCGCAGATAGAGAGAGAGAGAGAGAGTGGAAGATGATGAGTGAATTCTTCCTTTAAAGTTTCCAAATTTTTGCTTCTGCTTTTCGGTTTTCCGAGTGCATCTGACTTTCGCACAGACCGTGGGGGAAGCGCGACTCTGGTTCGTCCTTACCAACCAAAGACGCTTTTGCGCTTGACTCCCCACGTCGCCTCGAAGTTTTCCCCGTCTTGACGATATTGCCCCCCGGGATTCCTCTTATTTATGTAGAAAAAAATAATGTGCTGGTGGGCGGCTTCCGGGGAGTGACGCCACGAGTGGACACGTGGTCCGGTTGGGAGGCTGCCACGTCATCAGAGCAGCCTCCGACGAAAATGGCCGGGGCAGGTTTTGGGCTGGGCCGGATTAGATGTCTGCCGAAAGGTGGGCCTTCCTTTCGGCTGGGATAATGTTTTTGGGCCCAAAAAGAGAGCCGCGACAAAGACATACAAAATGCAATCTTGGACTATCGAATGTTTGCACATATGGACGGTTTGGAGACTTGTCTCTCTCTGAGATATCTGATCCGAGATGGCAATATCGAAAACTCGTCAGCAAATTATTTGTCAATCGAATTCAAAGACCGCAGACCAAACCCAACGGCTTCGATCTAGTAAACTAGGGACCGGTTCTTTATATGGTTCGGTGAAGAAAAGCGACGAAGCGGCAGTTCAAAGTTCAATTGGGATTGCCGGATGCAGCCGTGTCTTTGCCATTTTAGTGTGTTAAGCAAACAAAAATTGGGCTCAAGTTGGTTGGTTATTGCTTAGACAACTTGATGGGCCCCTTTGCCCTTTCAGTAATGAGGCCGGAAAAGGATCTATGCGTTCAAAGCCCAAAACATGTGGCAAAACGCATCCTTGTTTTTTTTGGGGTATTTTGACCATAGTCATTAAATCGAGGTATGCACTATGAAATTAGATTCTTGATATATATAAAAAAAATGATTTGTGGACCAAATAAAATAAATAGAACAAAGCAAATAAAGTGGTAGGGATATAACATAAAATTGTATTTGTTTCTATTCTTTCGTATTGTAGCTGGAATCTTTTTTATGAAGAACAAATGGGCTACATCATTGGATCAACGAATTTTTGTGCCGAGCTACATTCAAACCAACGTAGACATATTGCCAACGAATTTACAGTCCGTCCCCATTAACCGCTCATGAATCACAACCTCAAATTCATAAATTGTGAACTCAATTCGGTCGTGAGATGTGCTAAAATAACTAAAAATAGTTTTATTTCTTCACATGAAAACATGTAAATTAAGTAGGAAAAAGAAATGCAAAAGAGCAAGTTTTGATTCATTTCCATTGCATCACATTATTCTTCTTAGAAATTTGACATTTATACATAAGCAGAAATTTCACGTGCCAAGTGATTTTATTATGTGATATGTAATTCACAATTTTTCATTTTCATATGAAACTCCAGTACATTGGGTGATGCTATTTCTAACTTCATTTCGGCTAAGACTAGGGGAGTCAAAGACATACCTCAACCCCCTTCCATTTATCTTTGTCTAAGGATATAAATCATCATCACTTCATCAGCATCATTCATTTGAAGCAAACTGCACAAAAGAAGGCAGGGAAGAGAAATGCGAATGACACAACGAACTTTCAACCAAGCTTTTATTATACAAGGAGGACGGCATAGCCGTCACCTGTACACTGGTCAAAACATAAAATCCCAATGAGCAACAGCTAGAGGAAAACTCAGACCTAAGCTACAAGGAATACAACAGCTGCAACTCCCTCCAACTGACCACCAGTTCACATCTCCTCCACAGCCATACACACACAGACTCTCTCTCTCTCTGTCTCGTTACACTGAAGTTGGATCAGTATTGGGCTCTTCCGAATCATGAACCAACGAAAGCCAGACGAACATTTCTAACATTTCTCTCTCTTTCCTCAGATGGGTACGCATCTTCAGACGTCAACATCACAAGACACCCCCGTTTCATCTCATTCTGTGGCTGCAAGAACTGCTGGCCCTTCCACCTGAAATTCAGTACCCACCAAAATTGACATGTCAGCGCGGTGGAGTGGAGGATTTGTATGTGGAGGAGCTCAGGTTTCTGTTTTGAGTTTGAATGTTAGGGACAAATGGGTACAGTGACCCAAAGAAAATCAATGTTAGGTGAACCAGGCAGCGACTCAAAGTAGTCCCAAGGGTTGGTTATTATCCATAAAATTAGCGAAGGAACAGATGAAGATGCAACAACCCCCAAGATCCGATAAATTTAAGGTAGATATCTACCTTGTCAGACTTTCCAACGGCTCAAACGTTTGGTCTATGATACGATCGAGGAGCACGAAGGTACATATGAAAAGAGGGAATTTGTGTTTTGGATTCAACACATGACGCAACTTAATCTACTCTTACTGCATAAGCAACCAGATTTCCCAGGAACATAAAGCTCTTAAGAAGCAGCATCTATGACTTTCATTAAGCACACACCAGCAACTTATAGTCAGGGAACAACAGGAGTAATAGCAGACTCCTTTTCAAAGGCCAGATGGTGAGACGAGGCATCTTTTGGGCTCTGATTTCAATGCGGTCAATGAAAAACAGGACTTATAGTTTCCTTATTGCTATCAGGAAAATCTTGTGGCGACTAATAACAGGTCAATATGCAGCCGAGAAGATTATTACACCAATTGTCCGGGAGCTCCACTGACCGACTTAATAATTATTTCATAGAAGTCAAATCTTTTTATTATAAATTAACTTTACCTTGAACGTTGCTCCCCAGATCTCTTCTTCTTCCGCAGGAACTGCAGTGATCTTATTCTTGGGATTCTCGTAGCATCTTATTTCCCCAACTGCGGTGGAGAAGAAGCATCCTGCATAATCATAATTCGTCAACAAAGAAAAGCACCTCAACATGAGACAAAGCATAGAGAGCACGGCTATTTCTTATTCTTTTACAAAATTGCGTACTATTCAAGAAGTATATTTATATGTGCAGTTCCCGGACTCTTACCTTTAGGAAATGATGCAAGGGACTTGCCACAAGAACCTTTGAGCAGTTCCGCGTCATTCGCGAATGCGACGTAACCATCAGCAGTGATTCCCCAATAAAGAGGGACCTTGCCATATTGATCCTATAAATTATGAGCTGTCAGCGGCAATTCAAAGCAAAGCTGCCTCAACCAACATGAGAATTTGACGGATGGAATATCTTACAGAAGCCACGAACAGATTGGAGGTTTTCTTGTCGAAGACGACGAAAGCGAAATTCCCGCTCAGGTGGCCAACCACATGGTTGGGAGGGTATGGAGCTCGGTCACGAAGCGCCTTGTATGCTTCGATGACAAGGACCACCTCATTCGCGGACTTGGCGAGACCGTATTGTTGCCTGAGACTGCCCAGGTTGTCCAGTACTCCCTCGAACAAGCAGAAAATCTCATCTTTAACTGCAAACGATCTGCCATCCGATTTACAATAGAACACTACATCAGAGCAAGCCAATCTTCAAGACAGGGATCAAAACCGTGCTTTACATGCAGTCCATTCAACAAGCAGAAACCTTTACTATGATTTAACCGAGTTTGAATCAGACACCCCAAGTATCTACAGCTCTCAAAATTTCAAAGTGATGATTTCCGAGCGACTTTTTTCATTGCTTCACCTCAAAGCTGTAGAATATTTACTCAAACTACCAGTCTAAGTCCAACCAACCGGTTCACCCGCGACGGACGGAGTAATGATGAAGTCTGCTTTCCTGGGGTTGCTATAACTACAAGCTTGAGCCATGGACAGCCCGAGATCAACTGGTACTATTAACCAAAGCAGGAATTACTTCGCAAAATCACAACAAAAATCAAACATCATGAGCGAATTATAGATCAACCAACGAGAATTTCTTGGGTTTATTTTTTCGCTCGCGAAGCCCTGGGATTCCCCGTGGTGGCACCCGTCTCCTACTCTCTGGGACCAAGACGAACGACTCAGAACTTCAAGCGGGTCAATATATCTCCGAGATGTTTCGGCAAATCAAACAGTCAATAATCAAACGGTCGGTCCAAAAGCAACATACCCCACATCGCTTCAGTGATCGGGTTCGAATTATAGCATTTTCCTTCAAGATTTGAGTGATCTCGAGAGCCACATCGAACATGCAAGTAAAAAAAAAGCTAAAAGCATGCAGATTACGCTTTTTTAAGCTCAAGGATTCATCCTGATCAAACGATCACCTCCGTTGGTCAGCAAAGTTAATTTCAACATGCAAAATTAATCTCAACATACTCAACGTCTCGAGCAAAGCTCGCGCAACGCTCGATGCTCACGGTCGTTTCAGTTCGTGCTTTTTTTCGGATTTTCACCTGGGCTGCAGCAGGGACTCGTTCTGGTGAGTATACGCCAGCTGCACGTGGTCTCCGATCTGCACGGACACGGCCGAGCCGTTAGACTGGAGGAACCGCCGCACGAGCTCTGCCGACGTCGTCTTCGGAGACGGCGTCCGGCAGCCGGCCGCCACCAGCTCTTCCGGCGGCGACACGATCGAGCTGCTGAACACTCCCAACATTCTCTCTCTCTCTCTCTCTCTCTCTCTCTCTCTCTCTCTCTCTCCCTGACGCTCTGCACCAAACTAACTCTAACCGGAATGGGAGTGGCCGATGGATCGAGCTCCGTCCAAACTTCACGGCCGGATTATACGCAATGAACGGAAATGGGAGGAGGAATGGAGGAGGCAGCAGAGGAGGATGCTCAGTCTTTATAGATGGAGGAGGAGGAGGAGGAGGAGGAGGGCGAGATTGTAATTCGACGCGGTGGCGATGAATTTCTTCTTCTTCTTTTCCTCTCTTTTTCTGTGGAGGGCGATGATTCTGGTGCGGCAGATTTGAACGTGTGTGGGGTTATATGGCGGGGCCCACACAACTTGTCTTGTCTTTTTGTGCAGCATTATTACGATGTCGCACCACTCGGCCCGGAGGGGCGGGGATCGGCTGCGGTAGGTCCACAGTGCACCCGTCTGGACTCGCGGTCAACTCTTTCTTCCTTTTTTTTTTGTTTTTTGTTTTTTGGGTTATTGCAATTTAAACAAAAAACGTTTCCAATTTGTTTATTTATGTCATTTTGCATTATTTGCTTCTAAACATTTGAATTTTGAGTCATACGGCTGGGCCACTAGGGATGGGAGGAACAAGGCATGGAGAACAAATAGAAGTTTTTGATTGCACTAGAATTCAATTGCTTTGAAATTTAATCGTGTTATTCGTTAATTTTTTAAATTAAATTGCACTTTTACGAGCATTCTTTTCTCTTCTTGTACGTCTCAATTACTCTCTGGCCAAATGGATGTTACTTATAACGATTTTGAATAGCTACTGTGCCTCGATCCGAAGTGATATGTGAGCATACCCCTTCAATGGATATCGATCTTAAGGATTAAAAAAAGAGAGAGGGTTATGAGATCCTAAAGCAAGCGATGGTGTGGATGGACCAATGACATGGATGATGACCAGATAATAAGCTAGTGATGGCGGTGGAGGACCATTGTAATGCGTGTGTTTAGGGCGATAGCTATGATTATATGAGATGCCATTTCTATCGGTGCCCCTATTCAGCTTCTCCTCAATTTAAATTATTAATCGATGCAAAAAACAAAAAGAGGTAACTGTGAAATATACGTCGAACATATTAATTGTTAAATTTTGTTGAGCCACATAATGGGTTGAGTTATCCTTATCGATCCGCTATGCACCTCTTTAGTCCTCGAGACTTAACTTCTACTTGATAAATATCAATTTATTTATGGCATTTTTGAAAATATATTCATATCCATAATTTTAGTATTGTTATTATTTCGTCCACGGAAATTGTCTATACTTGAAAGACAGCTTAAAAAAACAAGTAAGAAATTCAATTGATGAACTTGGGCAAAACCATGAAAGTCACTACCTACCACCAACAATTGAAATTGGACACCATGAGGTCCATTCACCAACCATACATCCCGAAAGGACGATTCTATCAGATGATAGCTTGTTGAAATCTGGCCTCAACCAATCGCAAAAAGTAAGTAAGGATGGACATCACGAATATTGTTGTAAGTGGACTTCTTCAAACTATTCCATTCCTTGATCACGCTATCGTACCACATGTTGTTCATCTTTTGAGTCACTAAGGAATCGGTTTATGCAAGTAATATTTTAAAAAGAAATATCGGTTCCAATCACCTGTTTTGAAAGAAAGAAAAAATCGTATCGTAAGTTTGAAATCTTATCGCTCTGTGCTATAAAACTAACTAAAAAACAACTTTTGCCCTTGAACTTCGTTCCAAAAATTTCACGAAATGTCCATACTTGTTATGAGATAAATGACAAGTACACGTTACTCAATAGCGGCCGGTGTACTAGTCGAACAACACCGTCATCTCATCCTATAAACCTCTTGTGAATTCTAAACTTAAATTAATAGTTCTTATTAATAATTTAATTCTCATTTTTTTTCATGTATTTATCATCTTATAGTGTGTAAATAATTTTCAAAGCCAGATGTAGAGCTAATAAAGTTTTCTTTTATGAAATATCTAGGGTTTTACTTCATTATGTACATAAAGTTTATGACATGTAATAATATTTTCATATGTATATCATATGAAATTCCTTCTAACTCTTCTCTCTTAGACTCCGTTCATTTCATAAAAAAATATAATATTTTTTGAACATATTTTTTAAGAAATTATTTTCCCAAAAAATATTATCATTTTTCGGTATTCATTTATTAAAGGCGGCCCGTGCTCGCGGGCCGCCGGCTCACAGGCCTCAAGCTAGGAAGATCACCCCAAATATCTTGGTGAAAAGACAATCACTTGATTACCTCCAACAACAAATTCCGAGGATTCATCCTACTCTGTTTTTTTATTTAAATTTCTATATTCAACGTGGCATTTCAATTTTTTTGAATACCCAACTTGGACAAATCCTTGTTGGAAAAACCCGCATGCCCCCTTCTTCTTCATGTTCATTCGCGCTCTTCGTCTTCATTGACGACTCCTTCGTTCATTTTCATCTTCGACTCCTCCCTCCATCTCTCGTGACAATTTTACGTTTATCCATCTCCAGTCGTCTTCTTAACGCCCGTCTTGAACTGAGTTCATGAAAGACATCACCACAAAAACTGAAAGGAGGAGGAAGAAAGCCTGAAAAGCTCCTCTCCTCTCGAGCAGTCGTTTCTCTTGACGGACTGGATCGAAGCTGAAAGCGATTCTTTCAGGGGGGACTTCAGGATCTCCCTCGCCATCTCAACGTCGCCTCAAGCTGAAGCAATGCGCAAGGTGCTGAACCCATCCACGAACTTGGACACCACCTGGAGTAGCTCTTAGACGAAATTCAGATGGCCTGCACATGCGTGTGGTCCTCGTTCCGTGATGGTCGAGGAGATGGCCGACGACGAAAATTCGCTCCGAAGAGGCTCGATCCCGATAACGTTGAACTTCGTTTTCCTAAAACAGAACAAGCGAAAGCTCGAAGAGGAAAAAAGAAGAGATCGAGAGCAAAAATGATTGCTTTCCACTCTTCATCTGCTGATTGCCCCAAGAACTCAGAAGGTAATTGCCGCAATTGGTGGAGCATTCCTTCATTGATGTGATCTCGGTTGAAGATGAATCAGGTGTGACAGAACCCATTCAATTAGCCCTTAGCATTGAATGAAAGCTGTGAGGAAGAAGGAACTCCTCCCTTTTCATTTTTAGTAACAAAATAAAGCAGAAGTAGTACCAAACTGAGAGTTAGCGGCATAAACAAAGATGGATTTATGAATGAGAAATACAAGTACCCTATCTTCATAGGAAAAAATGGGATTAGGTGGACTTTGGCCCAATTCGTCAATTTAGGGTAAATAGATGGACAAATAATATGGTTTAGGTTTAACAATGCTGACTTCATTTTACTAATGAGCCATGTCCGACGGTTAATATTAAAAATTTTACCACACGGTAATATCCGGCCACACAAATTGGCGATGGTACCAAAATGATTGATCTTTTTTTTTTTTATTTACAAAAGTGATACTAAAGTGATCGCTCGAAAAAGTTTGATACCAAAGTGAGCGCCACAAGAAAATTATGACGCTTTACCTTAATTCCTTTTAACTAAGTGAATTTTCTTAACCTATTAAACAATCAATATTTAATAAGTAAGCTCTTTTTATATCGTTTATCTCCCGTTCAGAGTTGCTCAAATAATAAGAAGCATGGCACTTTAGCTCTCTGAAAGTCTTCTTTTTCTTTCTTTCTTTATTTGTGGTGGCATCAATTTCCTGTTACCATGATTCCTTTTCTCCGAGCAATCATGCAAGTAATGAAATTGAGAAATTCGATCCATGATAGATTGAAGATAAGGTCCATTCAGTAGTCAAGTCATAGTTTGCTTCTTTCTTCATTAGCCTTTTTTTTATGATGCTCCTTCTAGCTAATGAGAATAATTAGACTAAATAGTGACACAATAAAAATTCATGACCATATTGAACAAATTGAAAGTTCAAGGATCAAATTACATATTGGACCAAAGTTCAAGAACCATATTAAACAAATTAAAAGTTGATGGATCAAATTGTAAATTGGACCAAAGTTTATGAACCATTTGTGTTATTTTTCCTAAACGGACCGATCACTAACTTTTTATGCCACTCATTAGTGAACTTTGAACTTTTCGTATGTTAATATATATATGTGTGTGTATGTATATGTATATGTATGTATATGTATGTGTGTGTGGATAATCCAGCAAAATATTTTTTTTAAATAGCTTCGACGTATTAAGGTTATAACAACAGCCCACTGAATAAATGGCTCAGTAGTAAAGGAAATGGGTGAAGTGAAGTGGGAAGTTTACTTTCAGGCGCACACCTTATAAAAGAAAAAAAAAACACTGTCAAATGCATTCCTTCTTCTCAAGCCTAATTTGTGAATTATTTAGGGGTGACCAAGATTTAGAGTTTTTTTTTTATCTCTATAGACCGGTCGAAGGTGAACATTTCAGCCATTTCCTCATATTAAATCACATGCTATAAATACATTGTTGGCACATCTCTTAACAATTTATAATTTTGGGCAAGACGAATCGTCTAACATAATATCGGAGCACATATTTAGGATTCTCTCTCTGCGTTCTCTTGCTTGTTATTTATGTTATTATGTTTGTTTCACGTTTTGCAGTCATCCGGTTAAAGTAGTTCAGTTTGCCCGTCAAACTCAAATTCTTAACAAATTGAACAAGCTAGGATCATTTTACGAAATACTTTTACGTGTTGCCAAGCTTGAAGTTGGGGGAGATTTGGGGAGAAACTTGCTGTAGATGCCCAAGTGCAAGGGCAACAAGCGACATCTCAATTAGGTTTACCAACTAAATTACACTCCTCAAGCCAAACCCATGGGCAAGTTATATTATATGCATTCCATGTGATAGCCACACGCATTGGCACAAAAGATCCCAAAATTGTCTACGGGGGCTTATCTCTGATTGATGTCCATTTCATGCTCCCTTAGGCCTTAGCAATCATTCACTAGTTAATTAAAAGATTAGTACAAGGTGTGTGCATGTGTTTGCCTCCTATATGACAAATGAATAATCGATTCATTGTTTAATTTTTAACTACTAGTGGTTCTTCCAAAGATGGGTCCAAGCTTCCTACAACCCAAAACCATGGGTGCACCTGATTTTTCCTAGGTTCGGAGAGAGCAACTTGAACCTTAAATAGTCGAAAGATTTGGTCTTATTCTATATCCTTGTTGGGACTACGCATCCGGAAAATTATTCTCCCAGCAGAATTTTACTATTGAAAAAAATCTGACAATATTTGCTTTTTAGGGGACAAACGGGCTGCAGGATTCTACATGTTGGGCTTCGTATTATTATTATTATTATTATAAATTGAGTGTTAATTAAGAATCTAGAAAGATTCTCATCATAATGAGAAAAGAAAAATGAAGACTCTTTCTTTTAGATTGAGATTCCCCATTTTCCGTCAGTCTTTTGGACCTACTTATTCGTAAATCAATATCTCGGGGGAGACTTGTGGGAAAGGAACGTCTCTACCAGCATAGTCATGCATGGATAGATTAGAAAAATGAAGACCCTTTCACGAGAAGGAAAACTCAAAAAGAAAAAGGTATATATATATATATATATAATATAGATATAATATCATACAATACAATGTAATGTTGGTTCCGGTCATTCCAATGGACTTCAATTTAAAATAGGGCAAGGAAATCTGTCGATGTGGAGGCCACATGACATGGTCCGACTCATAAGATATTCTCTTGGGAAAATATCACTTGGGTAGCTAGTGATTTTCCCACTTAATTTAATAAGAATCTTGATGTGGAAATGAATCGATTCGCCTGTCTAATCAAACTACAGATTTGATGCAAACTTTAATATTTTTTCTATACAAATAATAGGAAAAGAGTCCTCATGAAAACTAGGGGTGTCAAATGGGTATGTGAGGTCGGTTTTGGGTCAGGTAAAAAATTATCCAACCCATATTGACTTATTTTCATATAAAACAATTTTAGCGACTCATATATGACCCCACCCATACCCAATTTAATCCGTATTGTTAAAACACTTTCATATTTAACAAAGTCCGGAAAATTTTGCTTCATGATTTTTTTATAACGCATTCAATGCTATTTATTTCATATTTGTAATTTTATTTATTTTTTTCGAAATTTTAATCATTTTTTTTTGCTTTTTTCTCTTCCAATTGCTAGAGTCTAGTGAGGTCATCCCTTGCCTTTTGACCGGCAACCAACTTAGAAATGGGGAAAAGGAGAATAAAAAAAGGGAAAGAAAAAAGAAAAGAAAACAAGGGAAAATAAAATAATCAAATTTTTATTTTTAAAAAAGTTTAAAATAATTAGAATATCATATTAATTAAAATAATTAATAACATTTAAAATGATTTGTTAATAACACTTAAAATTAATTAAGTAACCCATTTATGATATATTTAATTTCTATTTAAGATCCATTATGTTATTAAGTGACTCATTTAAGACTCATTTAACCTTTTAAGCTAATCCATTTATGACTTACATTATTAAATGTGAGTTAAAATATAGATTTTCGATCTATTTTGCCACCTCTAATAGAAACGTAAAAGATATAAATTTCAAAAGAAAAAAAAAGAAAGAGACAAGTTGAGAAAATATACAATTGAAATGAGCTTAAAATTACGATAGATAATGAATCATAGTTAGTTCAATTAGTTTTTTTAAGACATTCTGACGACTTAAGTTTTCTTGATAGCGAGCTCTTTTGAAAAGCTATGTTTGAAAAATGGCCTTTTCGGATTCATTATGTGAAATCAAAATTCGACTTGTTAATTGCCTTCTCTTGTTATAATTTAAATTAAAAAACCGAATGCAAGATTAGGAGATTCCTTGAATAGGACCTGATTGCCAAAAAGTCCTACCTATAAAAAAAGAAGAAGAACAAATTAAAGAAGAGAAAGAGAAAGAAGTCCTGCAAGTAGACAGGAAAGCGAAGGGCGAAAGTTATTCGAAAATAATTATTTAAATAATCAGAACTGACGTGGTCGCGATTCATTTTGGATAAGAGCTAAGGAGACTGTGACCGCCCATCGTTTGTTTTCTGGCCCACGGTTTCGGGAGTCATTGGTTGATCCAAGCCGTGGATTCATTAAAACCTTAATCAATCCGAGATTCCAGAGCTTTGGTAGGGTGTGCCCGACCCCATTTTCGGTATGGTGGAATCTCCAACTTTTATGTTTATTCTATTTTTTCTATATTTTAATTCGAATTGGCCAACAATAAGAAGGCGAGAAAATCCATCCGATTTGATCATCGTACACTTATTTATAGGAAGTAAATTACCTATAAATTCAAGTCATAGTGCATCGTCGATTATAAAGTTTTAAGCATACTTGATGATTGAAATCAAAATTTAGGTCATTGTGCATCGTCAATTATAACGCTTTAAGTATACTTGATGATTGAAATCAAAATTTAGTGCTTTGATTACCCATTGAAATTCTACGAATTTGGCTAAGATTTTCATCGTAAGCTCGGCAAGAACAGTTTTCTCGGTAGACAAATGTGTACCAAGTCTGGTTGGCACTTGGTTTTATTTGTATCTCTAATTCTTTATATGTAATATGAAGATCACTTTTGAAATTAGCATCGAACCTTATACATATATAATGTGTTACGTGCGTATTAGGAGTGTGAAAAGAGATCCAATACCGTTCGGAACCAATGAGTATCGATCTAATTCCAGATTCTATATGTGGAACCATCAACTCAAATTAACCTGTTAATATTTATGTATTTTTAAATAGAAACCTTAAATTAGTATTCTCTCTAATCTAAAATATAAATTCATGACCCCCTCATTTCTCTCGTCTCGTTTTTTTCAGTCGGCCTTCCTCGATCTCACTATCTCTAGTTCTCGACTCACGGCGTCGACTCCGACCGTTCGACTTTTCATGCTCTCGCTCTCGCTCTCGATCACGTTATTATTTGTCAATAAGTAAAATAAAGTGTGAAAACAAAGGAGTAAATGACATGGTTTTGGCATTCATTTAAACCTTTCTCTGACTTGGTTTCACTCACCCATTTCTACTTTTCTGCAGCCAACGGTAGACGGCCTCCTCTATTGGTCTTCTTTCTCTGTATTTCTTTTCTTTTTTTAACCCCATTGCTCAAGACTCGTACAAAAGTTGCAATTATAAGGCAAGATTAGGTTGCAAAAAATGGGATCGGTTATATGGACCCACTTATGAACCAGACCGAGCATCCATCGGGTGATTTCCGATTCCAAAATTTTAAACATAAGTCCTTAGTAAGCGGTTTTCAATTTTAGGGTGAAAACCGTCCATCCGGACATGTACATCACTTGATGCATACTAATCTGTCGTGAACCCGACTTCACACGAATCGCGCCGGGTACGCCACGAAAGTCCATTTCGCTTCCGCTACCATCGTCGGGGAGTCCGTGATGGGATGACAACCCTTGGATCAAGTGGGACCGGGGGCATAGCGTGCGGCAAGATTCGAGAATCCAATCCAAAGATATAAGGATAAGCAAGGCATGGTGATGGGGACGTTCATTGTTATCCAAGAGGGGAAGCTTGGCGCACCATGTATTTTTATCCCGAGGACCGCGACACTTGTCCATACATGTCATTTTCTTTTATCTAAGGGCAATGTGACCATCACCATCTTTGCCTATTTGCCTTTAATTTTCTTTGCAATTGACCATGGTTAGGCTTAGGCCCACCCCGATGCATAATTTCAATCCCACCGGCAACTCATAGATTCATCACCCCCCCCCCCCCCTCCCGGTGGCCCATGGATTGGACCCTCCTGAGTAAATTGTCACATCATATCATTGAATCGATCCAAACCATATGCCAATCTTTTCTCGGTCATGTTTGCCGATTCGAGATTTTTTTCGTTCCTCGAGCTCTTGAAGTCATTTAGGACCACCACCGCATGTTTTCTACTTTCTCTTTCGTCCGACGCGAATTTACAAGGACGGACTCCGACCACATTCACAAAGAAGGTGGACGTTTTGCAAAGTTGTTGAGGGACCTCACATCGATTTTGATGGGATTCATATGCTCTTTTCACTTATATCTTTGTTTTCTGGGTTGAACTTTCAAACATAATATCCGAGCCCGGCATGCGCGGTTCTCATCAGCTTAAATAATCTCAAACTTCTTATGGTGGATTTTTGTTTTTAACAAAGGTGATTGCCAAATTCGATGTGACACCATTAGGAAGGATGGCCGGCTGATTATCGAATCGGTTCTTCTAAAGTCAACCTTTTATCTTATCAGAGGCAGAAATTTGAGCATGGGAACCAAGGCTGAATAAATACACGCATATGTCCTCGATTAGACCATTGCTTATAGTTTAATCATTAAAAGAGAAATTGGTTTTGGTGCTCATTCAACATGACATGACTCTGCTTCATGCTCCACCCAATAGCAACACACGAGCAAGCGCTTTCAAACATGTCATGGTTACTAAGCATGAAACCAATTGGCAGGCGATGAGCCAAAGTTGCCGCTAACCAAGAAACAACTCGATTCCAACCAGAATCGATCCATTCACACGTAATCTTGAAAGGCAATCGCTCCCCAAAACAATTACTAATTTATGACTTACATTTAGACGATCTAAACGGGACGAATCATGGGCTTCTAATCCAAGGATTGTGGATTAAGGAGGATGATTACTAATTGCACAATTGGAGATTAGTGCATGTCTCAGGCGCTCCAAATTCGGCCAATTTGATTGGATATTGTTGTGGTGCGCGGAGATCTTGGGCATGTCTTAGGGCCCCTTGTCCTCATTGTTCGAACGGAGAACATAAGGTTGAAGATCACTAGGGGAGACTTTGTCTCACGTAGTTAAAGCCCTGCCCTAGATGAATTAAAAAGGATCACGTCTCTTTTGCATCGTGAAGTGTCGGACTTCACGAGCACTTCCGAAGAGAATTGCGAGGGACAGTCATCGGACATCACGTCGAATTTTTTGAGTTTCTCTAATAATGAACTGTTTACCCTGTTCAAGTCTTTGTATTCGCGTTCATGTTTACTTGTTTAACCCCATCGATCTTACTCGAAACGTTGTCCTTTTGCTCCTGAAATCCATTGAACGTGCAAGTTCCAACAGATTCCCATGTCCTTTTCTCCTAACCCAAGGGTTAAGAGACAAGGTCTTTTTGCTGGCCTACCAGACATGGACTCTTGGACATTTAGTTGGCCGAGAAGCCCCGATCATTGTCCTGATGCATCAAGCTCTTGGAATGGTTGTTCTAGACATTCAAGTAAATCCGGATGTCCCCCCCTTCGGTCCACCTCCAGCCATCCATCCATCCTCAATCATGGCCACGGACCATTTAACTGCTGGTCTCTGGTGATCCGTGGGTCAGGAATGTCGGTGAGACAGCGAGATCAATCGACGAGCGGAGCCTGTTGGACAGATTCCGAGCTAGCCCGCTGTGCGACTCGGCGTTCGGGGATGAGTTCACGTGAAGGAAAGACGAAAAGTGCGAAGGTCTGAATTCGTGGGTTCGTGTCTCAAAAGTGCTTCTGTTGAGCTCGAGCAGGCATCGACGCGCATAGAGTCGGGTTTGACGGAGGAAGATCCGTCGTCATGAATCCCGTGATCTCACCCCTTTTTCTCACTGATTGTTCAACAAGACGATGAAATGCAGAAGTTAGTCAATTTAGTAATCAATGGTTACGCTCATTAGTTTACTTTTAGGAAAAAGTAGGAGCGCATGACGGATCTGGAAAGCAGTTGGGAACCGAAGATCAAACATCCAGGAACAATAAGTTCCTGCAGCTAACATCCAGCAACTTGATCAGCTCCTGGTCCCAGGATTGGTTTCTCCGTTTCAGGACGTTCTCTACATCTGAATTTTCCCCACCAGTCCGATGCAGTTTTTGAGTCCCCGACCTTTCACTGCCTTCCGATTCAGAGATTGACATTTCACCGACAGGACACGCGGAGAAGCAAAGAGATGTTTTTTACCACAACAGTACATAGACAGGACCGCACAAAACATGCGTGGCTGCAACTACCTATCTGTATCCCTGCTGAAGTGAATCACGAGAACCTTGCTCGAGAGAGACAACTCGCCCGTGTGTTCCTGTCATGTCGCGGCGTTTGGTTCAGCTTTCTCAAAAACCTTTGAGTCACCAAAATCTCTTGGGGGAAAGTAAGCCTAATTTTATAAAGAAAAGTTACAAACTTTGAGTTTAGTCCTAATTCTATCCCAATTTTTTTTTTTGTTTCATAAAAGACGCTCAACTTTAAATCTAGTTTCTATTCTACCATTAACTTCTTTTTTTCTCGAAAAAAACCTAAAATTTAGATCTAATCCCAAATTTGCCCGGTATTTTTTTTTGTCTAGAAAAATCACAAATTTTCAATCCATTCTCAGATCTACTCTTTTAGTCTAGTCCCGATTTGGCATGGCATATCCATATTGATAATAAATCCACATAAATAAGCTGATGTGAAACATTGTCTTTAAAATAAAATCATTATAGAATGTAAAAAATAAAGAACAACTAGTGATGATTTTTGGATGAAAGGCTACTCTGGGGAGATTTGGGACTAAAGTACAAGTGCTAATTTTTTCTTAAATGAAAAAAAGTTAGGATATATTTGAGACTAGAACTAAAGACTAGGTTTTTTTTTGAGACAAAAAATTTTGGGGGTAAATTTGGTACTAGACCTAAATTTCGAGGTTTTTCTTTTAAACGAAAAAAAGTTCAGGATATATTGAAGACTACATTTTAGAGTTTATGATTTTTTAAGAAATTAGGTCGGGGAAAATAGGGGACATTTGGCAGAAAAAATTTGGACCTCTTTGGCCTAATGTTGGCCTTGGCAAAGATGATAGCCCAAGGCAAGTCTCCACTTGCTTTGACTTTCAGCATTTGCAAAAAGCTATTCTTGGGGTTAAATAGCTTTCTCCTTCAAAAAATAACCTCACTACTTTTTTACTTTTTTACTTTTTCAATTTTTCCCTCTTTCTTACCATTCATCTTCTTTGAGCAAGAGCAGTCAGCAAGGCTGCGCAACCCAAGTGACTGGTTACGCAATATTAGGCCTCATCGCTTGGGGTGACATGACCAGGCTAGGGCCACCTAAGGTCATGCAACCCAAAGCAACCCTAGCCAAGGGTCGCCTGAAGTTGTGCAACCTCAGATGAAGACCGATGGTGCGAAACTTGACTCGTGTACGACCTAAGCCCTTTTCCAAAGCTGGCAAAGGGTTTGGGTTTTTCTTTTGATTAAAAATGGAAAAAAAATTACAGGCAAAGTCCTTTGTGAATGCTTTTTCGCTGGACACTATCTAACTCAAAGTTGTTTTTATAGATGATTATTTACCATATGCAATATATATATGCCCAAATCCCCTTAGGCTAAAGGCCTTTTCCAAGGCCCATTTCTAAGGCCACACTAAACGTAGGCTAATGCTCTTCTCATAAGGGTAACGGATGGATTCGGGTGCAATTGTCAATACGCTTAGTTTGAGTACAAGAAGTGCAGAAAAATACACGGAAGTGGGTTGCAGATTGGCTCCAGATACGGGCCGAAAGAGCAACCATGTCAACGTGCTTGCCAAAATGGGCTCCTTAGGCCGGTGCGCGATCCCTATGACAGGTTCCAGAGGCTTTTGGACCAAGATGGGCCGGTTGGAGTACGAGGCCAGTCTTTCATAATGACCTCAAAGAGATCTCATGGTCCAAGCCCATCAAGCTGTTTCAATGATCGCTAGGGGGGGAGAAATCTCATCTTCTCCAAAGACTTTAACCTACTGCCCCCGCCTTGGATGATGGAGAAGTCACGTAGAAAACGCATTGCATGACAGAGATTTTCCTTCACTTAAACGGGGAACGACATGTTTTGGCAAATTTTTTCTGCTGAGATGGCCATCCTTTTCTCCTCTCCTAGCGGCAAGCCTTTCTCCTTTGGACACCCTTCGCCGCCAGGTGCGGTCCCAGACAGGTTCGAGCATCCAAAGACGGCAGGCTCAAAGCAACTGAAAGCTGAACGAACGATGAGTGGATGTGCTGGAGCAGTTGAAAGCTGCAAAGAAACGGGCGAAAGAGTCATGACATGTCGAGCCCCCGGGAATCCGAAACCTTTAGCTTCGAACCGTCCGCTGTATCAATAAAGGCGCTGACAGACCTCAAGAGAAAGGCGAGAAAGAGAAGGATGGAACTCATGGCTTTAGAAGCTTATGAGTTCGACTCCGTGCTAACAAGAGCTATGGATGCCTCTGTCATTAACCAAATTGATGACAAACATCGTGTTCCTCACAGAAAGCAAGGGCAATTACGTTGGTTATGGCCTGGGAACAATGACAGCATTTGAGGCATCTGTGCTCAACACAGCTCTCGGTTTTGTGCGACGATAAATTGGTCATATATTACTAATTGACCGTGCCAATCATATCATCGTAAGTAACATATTTACGTAATTGAAGTGTTTTTTTTGTTTTAATTTTTCTAACTATCCAGTGGATCATCCATATAGTTTAGCATTGCACGACCGTCGAGATGGAGTCGCCTGCCACAAGAAGCGAACGCGAGATCGTTTAAGCTCAAAACCTCCCACTCCTCTTCTCATCCACCTCTCCAACAATGCCGTCCCCTCCTTTCATTCCCCTCTTCCCCTTCGGCTTCATCTTAGCCTCTGCCCTCTCCTTGGCCACAGCAGCAGCCAAACCCGCTCCGCTCATGTTCTCCGTCAAAAAAGATGACTCCACCAACCAGTACTACACGACCCTCCGGCTCGGGACTCCCCCCACCTGCCATGAACGCGGTTGTCGACCCCGGAGGCCGTTCCCATGGCTCGACTGCAGCAGCTACAAGTCCTCCTCCTTTCGCCCCATCCCTTGCCGCTCCGCTAGGTGCAACGTCCACCTGCGCCGACGACACTTACAGCTTCATGTTGGTGAAACCATTCTTTCCCGTGATGGAGGGCAAGGTACATGGCGAGGACGTCCTGGTCATGCACTCCCCGAATGGGAACAAGTGCACGTCCAGGGGTAATTTTGTAAATCCGATACCTTCTCTCGTTTGCTTTTAATTTTCAAGGGGTTGGCCCAATCGAAATACAACAGATAGTTTAATATGATCCAATAAAAACACGACGGCTTTTCCCCTTGTGTCTAACACACACACACACACAAAGTTTGACACAATACATAAATTATGTAAAAATTAGTAATCTGACACGTTATTAGTAGGGGTGTCAAATGGATGGGTCGGGTCGGGTTTGGATCAGATCAAATATGGGTCGACCCATATTTGACCCATTTAACCCGTTTTGACCCATATTCATATAGTGCAAAGATAATGACTCATACCCGATCCGACCCATACCCGATCCGACCCGTATTTCTAAAATGCACTGATATTCTCGGAAACCCGCATCTACTTAATATGTGTCATTAAAATAATATTATACAATATGATTTATTTGATAATTTTTTAATTTTTTTTGAAATTTTAGTTATTTATATAATTCTTAAAATTTTATTTTATATGTTTTTTTCTTTTTTCTCTTTCAGTTTACAACAAGACTCCAGCTTGCCAAATTACGACAAGCTCAAATTGAGACTAAAGCCAACCTAGGGCATTAAATTTTCTATGAGTAGAGCATTCAAGACACGGAATCATATTCTAACCAGCTTAAAATTAAGCCATAACTTCGATAAAATTGTTGATTATCATGAAGCAATAAACAAGGAGGAAAATCATCTTCTAACCAGCTTTAGACAATGTCCACCAATTGAAAACATCTAAATACCATATGAAGTACATGGGAAGCAAAAGCACTGAAAATCGCACTTCAGGATCAATGAACTAGTCTCTGCCACCAATCTTCACAAAGCATTGAAATTGCAAAGAGGCGATTCTCTTAGTACCACCATCAATATGAGTTTTGAGGCCACAAGTACCTAATGCAAATAGTGAAAATTAGTCATTTTTCTAAGTAGTAAAAATTAGAAATCAAAAGAATGAGATAAAAGAAAGTACTTGATGCAATTATTTTTGAAAGTTGACAATGAGAGACTCATCGTTAAAATCTTCCACAGGCGGAACTCCAAATAACCAATCTCTGGTGCATAGCTCAGCCTCTGCATTTTCAGGTGAAAGAGAACTACGATATTTGTTTAGAATGCGTCCTCCAATGCTAAAGGTCGACTCCGAGGCAACAGTAGTGATAGGAATGCTCAATATATCACGTGCCATAAGAAATAACTGGAGATACTGATGTGAATGAGATTTCCAGTAATCAAGGACATTGAGATTCGGGAATTTTTTTCTATCAAGCCTATTCTCCTCCAAATACAAATCTAATTGTGACTTCGTAGATTGTGAGCCAAAGTGTTCACTCTCGAATGCATCATACTCATCAAGATTGTCCCCAATGTTCTCAACAAGGTCTTCAACTGAAATGTTACCTTGATTAGTCGAACATGTAAAGTGATCATCTCTTGACATAGAGGTCACATATTCATCAAAAAGCATATAGAGCCTTTCTCGAATGCTTCGTACAAATTCAACATGATCATCCATGTCCAACTTTGAATAGCAAAATTCTAGCAAGTGCAACTTATAGCAAGGATCTAATATGGTAGCAAACGATAGGACAACACTATAACACTTCCAATATTTTTCAAACTTCTTCAACATTGCTATAGCCATAGATCTAATAGCTATATCCTCACTATTCCTCGCCTTTATCAAACGAAATTGAATCTGTCATACGCCATAGAAATATAAATTTACCGTGGGATATCTAACTCCAAAGAAGAGGGTAGAAATATCATAAAAAGGATGTAACAAGAATGCAATTTTCTTGGCTCTAACCCAATTCTTAGGTGATGGACATGTGAGAAAGTTACAGTCAATTAACTTCAAATGGGAAAACACATGTTCAAAGACCAAAGCACCTTCAAGCATTAGGTAAGTAGAATTCCACCTAGTAGGCACATCTTGACGTACATTTTTACCTGTCTGGAAGCATGATTGTGATATACATTCGGCAAATTTTGCTCTCCTCCCTTGTGTAGCTCTCACATATTTGATAGATTCTCTAATATTATGCAATGATCCTTCAATCACCTTCAGACCTTCTTGTACAATGAGATTCAAAATATGTGCACCACAATGCACATGAAAAAACTGTCCATCACACAATAAAGATGATCTCATAGAAGGTGTATTTCTCCAAATATCAACCAAACTGTCATTATATGATGCACTATCTAGTGTGATACTGAAAATCTTTCTCTCAATGCCCCATTCTCATAACAAAGTCAACAATTTCTCCAGCAAAATGGCGCCGCTATATGGAGGTGGCACATAGGAGAAGCACAAAACCTTTGCTTGCAATTCCCAATTTTCATCAATGTAATGGGCAATAATAGTCATATAATGATCAGTTGTAACAGAAGTCCACAAATCAGAAGTCAAACATATTCTGCTAGAAAGCGACACCACCTTTGATTTCAAATTTCTCTTCTCTTTCTCATAAACTTTTATAACATCACATCTTGCTGTATTTCTTGATATGAGCTTCACATTGGGATTGAGATAACTAAGCAACTCTCTAGTAGCCTCATGCTCCACAAAGGAGTATGTGTAATTGCGTTTGATTATTGCCTTTGCCACCTTGCCTCTAAACACAGCTTGATCAAATTGTTCGGTGGTATTATCAACATTGGCCTCTCGGTTGGAACAATTACTTAGATGACGCAACAAATTTTTTGTCCCATGGCTAGCCATGTAAGTATGTTTACACCATTTACACTTGGCCTTTTCCTTGCCATCCTCATCTGTGAATTTTTCGAACTCAGACCACACAGCAGAAGTATTTCTTTTTGATCGTTTAGAACAAACAGAGTTATTTTCCTCATCCTCATGAACTAAGGATGCAACTCTACGTCTCTTGAATCGTTCTGTAGTTGAATATTCTTCTTGATCCTCATTAGATCTTGACATGTCAACTGATTAGTTTGAGAGAACATATATTAGGACAAGTTGTAAACATATATTATGGACAAGTTACAACTATTAGGTTCAATACTCTGAAAATAAGCAACAACAAGCACACCACATTAATAAAGATGTGACATGCTTAACCTACTATCTTGACATATAAGAATGTAATCATGTAACACTCTTGACTAATACAGTGACTTCAAAAGTTTATTATACAAAAAGCAACAATTAAGAAGCACACCTCTAACCTCTGATACACAAGACAATGTACATCAATAACTTCAAAAGCTTTGATCTTTACAGCATCTTCAAAGGACCCAGATTGGCTCAGGTAAGTGCTGCATTTGATAGGAGGAAACATGGCAATAGAGAGAGCACTTTTAGTCGGTTCAGAGAAGCAGAAACCAAGAAGCACACCTTTCATATGCACTTACACACGACTTATAACACGATTTATCTCATTAGCACTAACTATATGGGCCTTGTATTTGGTTAAGGTTAGAAATGACAACATAAGTACTCAGTCATTATCAGTACAACAAGGTTCTTACTCAAATCATAGTGTTCTGACTTACTTGAGAGGATTTTCATCTGACTTGCAGGATGGCAGGCACTCCACAAGACAATCATGGCTAGGTTCTATAAAGTATGCTATCTACATAAAGAACAGAGTAATTAAGGAATGGACGACCCTTGATTTTCTTAAGCAGACAAAAAAATAATAATAATAAACACACACACAAAAAGCAGCGGCAATCTTCTATTGCGGCACTAAGTATAGCAGAATACCAAGTAATGGTGAAGAACAAATACTAAATTAAAGAACATGGCATTTACAAGGAATTGACAATTGATATATATATATATATATATATATATATATATATATATATATATATATTGAACAATGACAATGTGCTATTATAGGATGAGCTCTAACCAACTTATCAAACTGCTAAAGAAGTAGGATTTTTACAGGTTTCTCAATATGACAATCATCAAGTGAATGCTCTCAAGTGGGGAAAAAGGAGAGTTAGTACTTGAAATTTGGATTTAGCAAATTTTTGTAACTATCTTATCCAAAAGCGAATAAACAGCAAGTTTCACTTAAATGAAGATATGAAGTACAGTCAGGTATATGAGGTATTCTAAATAAGCTACTAGGAAAAGGGGACTACAAGAAGCAAGTCCTCAATACTTTCATGTAACTCAGCTCTTTTGCCAATTTACACCCAATTTCTCATCTTTCTTCTCTTGTTTTTGCCAGCCGCTAAGCAGTTAGGGACCAGCTAAAATCATGTATAAGTATTTGCTACTGGAAGGGAAAACATATTCTCCATAGCGACAAATAGCTCATACTTCACCATTAGATAGAAATATATGATATCTGTAAATGATTAAACAATATAAAATCGGCAACAAAAGGAAGTAGGATAGAGATTCTACGACATGTCGAGCCCTAACACACAAATGACTAACTAATATGGATTTGGAAAATGCAGCCATTGCCTTAAAGCGACTCGGTTTCCAGAAAACTGTGCCAGCAATCAAACCTACTTAGCGACAGCAGCAGCAGTAGCAACGACAACGACAACAACTTCGGCATTCCACTATCATTGCAAAATGACAGGGCAAAAGAAAAACACGACTCTACATGCCAGCAAGCAACAACAGCCCTAGTCTGCCATCCGCATTACATCGTCACGAGAAAACCAGAAAAGCCGCAAACAACCTGTCCCAAAACTAGAGGGAGAGGAAACGCCAAGATTCAAACCCAGAAGAGAGAAAGAGAGAGAGAGAGCGGGAGAGAAAGAGGGAGAGGCGAACGCATTGCTACTGTACCTGAGGTGGCAACGTCGATAATGGCCGCGGTAGCCTTGCAGACTGCTGCTTCTTCCCCCTACACCCAAAATCGACGCCAAAGCTCGTCAAATTTTCGCGCGCCCACTCGAGCCCAAATTGAGAGGTAATAGAACGGGAAACCCACAAGCGATTTGCCGCTCGTCTACCACTAGGTCGCTGGTAGCGACGGCAGAGCGGAGGAAGGACGGGCGGAGCGGAGATGGAAGAGGGAGAGTTCTTGATCGCACGGAAGAGAAGGAGAGACGAGAGAGGGAGCTGAAGGAGGACAGTCTAAGGACGAACTCTACGTCTCTGTGAGAAAAACGGGTTAAAATATGGGTCACTGAGTGACCCATATTTTAACCCATTTTTGGGCCTTAAGTATCCCCGACCCATTTGAGCCCACTTTTACAAAAAAAAACGAGTTACCCATTTAACTATGGGTTTGTTGAAACTGGGTTATAAAATGGGTATATGACCCATTTTGCTAGCCCTAGTTATTAGTAATCTAAAGATGTTATTCTGTCCTTGGATTAGAAAATCGACTAAGCCAACAGAAGATAGAAATGAAAACGACCAAGTTCAGAAGTAGATGTCGACATATGAAGATTTATTCAAATGATAAAAGCCACGATTGATATAATAGTTGGCAAGATGAAGTAACCATTCAAATAGTGGGGCCGACGACTCCGGACGCAACAGTCATAGAGATCTTTGTAAAGGGAGAAATTCACATAACTGTTCACCCGATCATACTGAGAACTTATGAGCGTACGTATGAAGATTGGCCATGAGCCATATTGAATGGGCTAATTTATTAAACAAGTTACTTATATTCAATAATATGGCTATTAAATGGATTTATAACTTATTACACTCAACTCGGATTTGTGACCCTCTCTCATGCTTGTCCACTTTGTTTTTTTTTATCTTAGTTTTGGCATAAGTATTTCTAAATTTGTTTTATATGGAAATGTCGAGTTGGGTATGAGTTGCTATATTTATATTGTATGAAAATGGATCCATTTAGGTTAGATAATTTTCAACTCGATCCACCCGTTTGATGGGCCTACTCTTGACCAAGACTTAGAAGGCCACCATGAAGATTTCTTTGAATTTTAATGGAGGGCGGAACAAGTATAATTGGATTCCTGAAGGTGAATTGTGATGGTGCTTTGAACGTGCAATGTGGTGAAACTGCCACCGGCATCAATGTGCAGACCATCATGATGCAATGGCTTAGCGAACCTGTTGCAGAGGGCATAAGAAGGGGAAACAGATCGCCTGCTGTGCGTACGGCGCACAGCAGGGTGTTGTTCTTTACTTCTCAGCCGTCCGATTTTGATCGGACGGCTGAGAAAATTTTTTAAAAAAAAGTCAAAATTTTTTTTAAATTTTTTTAAAAACATTTTCTATAAAATCCCAGCTTTCCGATCAAGACCGGACGGCTGGGATTGTACATCAGCCTATTGTGCTCCTTCAGCACAACAGGCGATCCAAATCAGGAAGGTTTCGGATGAATATGCATTAGCAGGAGAGATAATGGCACTCCATAGATAGATGCATTCTCTTCGGTTGGAATCGCTTTTTGAATCAATATCATTTCGATCCATTCATATTCTTTTCTATTCCTTGCCGTTTAGTAGAGGTGGCAAAATGGGTCAAAGACCCATATTTTAACCCATATTTGATAACATGGGTCAAAATGGGTTAGCTTAAAAAGTTAGTTGGGTAAAAAATGGGTCACTTAACAACCTTATGGGTCTTCAATGGGTTCTAAACGGGTCATAAATGAGTTACCTACTTGATTTTAAGTATTATTAACAAATCATTTAAAATATTATTAACAAGTCATTTTTAAATTATGAAAATTCTGATATTTTAATTATTTTATTTTTTAAAAATAAAAATTTGATTATTTTCATATTTTTTAACAATACGGGTCAAGTCGGGTATGGGTTAGGTCTGGGTCGGGTCGGGTATGAGTCATCATATTTACACTACATGAATATGGGTCAAAACGGGTTAAATGGGTCAAATATGGTCCGACCCATATTTGACCCGACACAAACCCGACCCGACCCACCCGTTTGACACCCCTACCGTTTAGAGACAACTTTGCGATATTGACTTTGACCCGTTTCGCTTCGCTCTGGAGATGAGAAATGCTTGTCATGCGTGTCCTTGCGACCTGCACAGCGCGCGTGCGCACTGTCCAGCTTTAATGACTGATTTTGTGAGACTAGCTCGAACCGAAGGATTTAGATCGGGCTTAGGCCCAAGTTAAGTCATTAAACAAGGGTGGTTCACCGAATCTGATGACTTCATCACGTTGCTGTAGCCATGCAAATCAAAGTTCAGGGGTTGGGCTTTGTAGGAGACAATCTCACACCGGAAAAACCTCAAATGGAATCGTGGAAATTGCTTTTTTTTGCTGATGGGGACACGACGGACATTATGGTGGACCGGGATTGTCTACGTGATGGAGCGGTGCAAATTGAATCGTAACGACATATGTATTGAATTCTTGGAGAAACACTGTGCTCCTTTGCTCAATATGCGTCTGGCACGGCATTTCTTTTACACGCTTCGTAGATAATGGCTTCGTACGTAGACTTTATAACTCTGTAGAGACAGAGATGTTTCTATGTATATGGATTTGATGTGGCACTTTTGCGTCTGTTGAGTGTACTGCGTTTTGCACTTCATCGTGAGTTTGTAGTGTCCTGTTTATGCGTCCGTCTGGGCTAACAAGAACCTGTGTGTGAGCTAGTTTGGCCCAGTGGAGAGAGAGAGAGAGAGAGAGAGAGAGTTACCATGGCGGACGTACAAGCCATACTCGCCACCATGAACCATGAACTTTGCTGGGAGGCTCAAGCCTGCTCAACGACTAAGCTTTTACTCGCGATGCTCGAGCCACCGTGAATTTTAGGGTCAAGCGCGCTTGATTCTCTGAGAAGCTTTAGCGCCCATGCTTTGACTACCTTGATCTTTCGCGCCCAAGCACAGATCCATGCCGTCTGTGCACTTTCCCGAACTCCGGTCCGGCAAAACGTGGCGAAATGCTCACAGTTGTTATTTAAGAGGTCGTATTCTCCGAAACCACCGCCCTCCTGAAGCTCGCGAGCCTTGTTCACGACTTCCTGGGGTGATTTCGTGTCGGGTAAGATGGTGCAAGTACCCCATCTTGAGAACATAAATCTCAGCAGTGACTGCCCGTATGCATACGAGCGGAGGGAATGGAGAATCTCGCCTTCGCGACGGAAACAATCGACACACGTCGCGTCGACTCCTGTTCTCGTGAAGTGAATCACGATGCCCTCGCCGACGTAAATTCCTGGTACAACCAAGAAGCTTGATTAGGTTTATAATAATTACGAAACGAGGAGAGCAAAACAATGTGAATCGAACGGTCTTTTATCATTTTGATATCAATAGCATGGATTGTCAGGAAAAAGCATCAGGGATTGGCTTCTCATCACATCTTTATTTTTACAGGCGCGTTTAGGGGAGCTTGGTTTTATCACTTCGACTCAAAGCATTTTTTTTATTATTATCAAGAGCAAAGAGGTTTTAGTAATCACCAACCCGCTCTTCTTCTCTCTGACGCCATGGAAGCACTCCTCTTTCCTCAGAAACAGAGGGAAACAGAGGCTACCTTATTATCATTATTTTTTATTTTTCGGTTCCTTCAGGTTCTGTGACTTATCTCTTCCGGAAATGCGCGTGCTATCAAGTAGATGCAGGTCATATAGCCGAAGGTTATAACGAGAACAGAGCCTGATCATGTTGCGGAACACAAGAAAGCGTAATTTGGTCGAGCCTCTTCACATAAGCATGTCACGGCAAAAAAAAAAAAAAATGATATTGCTAATGGGAAAGAAAGAAGAGGACGAGTCGCTGACCGTGGTGTGTGTACAACCCGTACCGCCGATAAGTATAAATGTGTTCCCCAGGTTCAGGCTCTCCCTCTGTTACCACAACAGAGAACATCTTGCTGATAAACCCAGTCCCCATTTCCGGTCCTCCTCTACACTCTAGCGCTCATGTGTTGAGCTGGTTTTGAATTAATATTCGACGGGCCTACAAGATCGGAACTGAATAGGAGATGGGAGGGTTATTCCCGGTCGCGACTCAGTAAGATGATCTGGAGCAGCTAAGAACGCATTTCTCGGTTGATACTGCGTGGGGTTGAATGCGAAGGGTACCTTGGGGTCTGGTTAGGTGGTGAGAGGGAGGGAGAATGGGGGAGAGATGGATTTCACACAGCCCACTGAGTAGAAAACAGATGGCACTTGACGGCGGGAAACTCAACCTGACGGCGGGACAGGGGAATCTATGATGCTCGGAGATTGGAACTGATGTAGAAAGAAGACAAAAGGATAGGAGAGGCTTTTCTCCCACTGAACCGGCCACGCGGAGGGTGGGCCATTTCACCTCTGGCCTTTCCTTAATTACGTGCAAGAAATGGAAAAGCAAGAAAAGCAAGACGTCTCTGTCCCACGAAGACGACGGCCAAAAGCGGCACGGTCCGCCACCCTCGCCCTCTTATGCTTCCGGGTCTCAGCACAGAAGACCAACCTGGTTCGAAGTCGGGTGGTAGGAGTGATTGCGACACGCATCCCATCTAAAGAATATTATGGCACATGGGGGGGAGATGATCTATCGCAAACTTGCCGGGACGTTCTAGAAGCATGAAGAGGATTGGTTAGAGACCCGAAAGGGCGCCGAAAGTGAACGTCCGCGGGATGGATGCGCATCTCATCCAACAAGAGTGGCCGGTGGTGCCGGCGCGAGTTCGCTTTTCCGTCGGTGAGTCGATTTCTGGTCCGTTCCTCGGGAAAGAGACGAAACGAGAAAGAGTGCGGTCCGGGGTTGCACGAGACGAGGTTTCTCCATCATTATGCCCTCACTGGGTTCTTCCCGACTGGAGGCGTTGACTGAAAATCATCCCGCCATCCGCCATGATTGAAAAGCCAAAAATCTGATGTGGTACGCATTTTCCAAACGGTATCTTCCGCCGCTTTACCCACTCCATCGATCGAGGTCGCTTTCGGATGAACAGCGAGTTAACTAAAAAACGAGTGGTATCAATCGAGAGGATTGCGCTCGCCAACGTCGGGTCATGGGTTATATGTGGTACCACTAACGATGTGGCTTATATGTTGTTGTAATATTAACAGGGCAAGATCTTATTATGTTATTTTCTAGCTATTAACAGCGCCGGTGGGTTTTTTTCCCCTCCTTTTGCTTTTCAAGTTTTCGCCTCTTCTTTTAAGGAAAAAAATATTGGATTTTTTAAACCTAATTTAATTAAGATTTGGTGTGAAAATTAGGATTCGGATGAATATAGCCCCGTTTTAATGCTTTGGTTAACCTTAGCAAGCACCACGTAGGATGGCATATCGAAGATATAAAATAATAATAAAGTTGGGCAATGATTTTATTCAGTCAAATTGGGATGGAGCCAGCGGAAAGAGTTGATTGCATTTCTTTTCTAAAAGTTCTGATTCCACTCTCATAATAAGTTTTAAGAACTTTGTTGCATGCGTCCCTTTAAAATAATAGTCTCCTTCTTGGACTTAAGAGAGCATCACAAAAAAAAGTAATGATGTGGGAACGCAAACCTAACTCGATTTGAAGACACGTGCACTTTATGATATGTCCACATCGAGTCCATGTGATGAGCTAATGTCCCTACTTGAGGACACATCCGGAGATAGATGGAGAAAACAAACACGAGTTTGGGCATCATGTGCCCAATGAGAAGAGAACGCGTGGCGTTGGCTCCTTTCATACCTCCTCGGGTCTAGTTAAAATTCCCTCGAAGGGAAGCGGTTCGAATGCCGACGGTCCGTTTGTTTCAAAAGAAATTTCCTGCTAATCGAGAAATCATTTTCTAGAAAAATATAATTCCCCTTCTCAAGTTAAGGGATTATCATAATTCCATTCGTCTTCCTCTTCTCTCACTGAGCAAAATTTTTCATTCTTTAAAAACTCTTCATATCTTGAAACTCTCCGTAGACTCTCGGTTTCAGATTTTGAAGCCGAGGCCTACTTCACCTTTTATCTTTTCCTTAAACAAATTTGGGAGAATTCTTTTACTTAAACAAATATGCCCTTAGTTCACCTGTGACGCGCAATGGAAATGAACTTATTGTCTAGACCAAAAGGACAATATCGAATTGATAGAAAAATCCCAAGCCATTTTCATATCTACTTATGCAAATAAAGAGAAAAATGGGTAATCATTTATATGATAAAATTAAGGTTGACCAAGAAAAATGAAGATGTGCGGTGCGCATAAGTAATTTCCCTTTAGAATTTCGAGGTCATGATGTAGAGACATGAAAGTGAAGAAAAGGTTAATGTACCCGAATTTAAATACCTCTTGTCAAATGAAGTTGATCAGTGATCTGTTGATGAAGTTGCAGCGGGGAAGTTCGGATTTCACGCATCGACAACGGTGTTGTATGGAATAGATACGTAAACAATACTTGATCGACCGCAATTTATACGGTTCTCTCTGTACTCGAGTGCATTACGGCTTCACATCACGGTTCTCTTTGAGGCCGGACGTGAGTCTCAAACACAGGCCGCGCCACCCGAGTTTACGTTTTCCTCGATGGAACCCGGTGAAGCTGTAGGTAATAATGGACGTGTGGTTCAGATATCTTCGATCGTGGCTCGATCGGCTTAGCCATGGCCTGATTGGAGTTTGGTCCTTGCTATTCACGCTGGGGGTGTCAATGCGTTTGGTCGGATTTCTATGGTATCCGACCCAAAACATTGTAAATATGTGCTTGACCCGACTCGACCCAAAGCAATATAGCAAGTCGTGTTTATTTGTATTTTTTTTAAAACGAAAATTAAGATGAATACATGTACATATTTAACTCGAGCTGAACACAACCTGGAAGTATCACAGTATCCATGAACTTAAGTGATTATCCGATTCAAAAATACCTGAAAAATTTAGATCTGATCATGTTTCGATTTGGGCATATAGTTCGGTTTTGATATGCTATTTCATAGTGATGTATAAAAGCAGACGTCGTTGGTTTCGGACTGCTACGTGGGGGCGATGAGAGTTTGGAATCGGATGTTCTCGTTGGGCTCGGGACACGATGTGTAGACTAGATGTATACAGTGAACCATTTCGTCCTATAGGCAAAATGGGAGCGAAGGGCCCCGCCTGGCAATCACTTTTTCCTAATGGGCCCGGCCCAACACGGGCCCAATCGTGCCCCCGCCTGGCCTGGCATGGCCCGTTGGCCATTGCTATTCCCGACCAACGTCTTCAACCGACCGAGAATCCACTTCGATGCATCCAAATACATCCGAAAACCTTAATTAGTAGAGTCTACGAACAATTAATTTACTTTAGCGCCAACATAACTCTACGGTTCAAATAGAACACATACGTTGTGTACTGAGCTGGAGTCACGACCTTTTCAAGAATTTTTTTTTTCTAGTTTTATTTTGATATTGTTGAAGTGTGAAATTTTCACCGGCCATTTAAATGCATCCTATGAAGATGGCTTTTATGCAAGAAATACTATGATCTGTTCGTGAATGCCTGTGTCCATCTCGAATTCAATCATAGCGTAAGAAAAGATTGGCGTAGGATCTGTGACCGTCTCTCATGCTTGTCCACTTTGCTTTTTTATCTTAGTTTTGGCATAAGTTCTTCTAAATGTGTTATATATGGAAATGCCCGAGCAATACGAGTCAGGTATGAGTTGCTATATTTGTATTGTATGAAAATGGATCCATTTAGGTTAGATAATTTTCAACTCGATCTGCTCGTTTGATGGGCCAACTCTTGACCAAGACTTAGAAGGCCACCATGAAGATTTCTTTGAATTTTAATGGAGGGCGGAACAAGTATAATTGGATTCCTGAAGGTGAATTGTGATGGTGCTTTGAACGTGCAAAGTGGTGAAACTGCCACCGGCATCACTGTGCAGACCATCATGGTGCAATGGCTTAGCGAACCTGCTGCAGAGGGCATAAGAAGGAAGGTTTCAGATGAATATGCATTAGCAGGAGAGATAGTGGCACTCCATAGATAGATGCATTCTCTCCGGTTGGAATCGCCTTTTGAATCAATATCATTTCGATTTATTCATATTCTTTTCTATTCCTTGCCGTTTAGAGACAACCTTGCGAGATTGATTTTGACCCGTTTCGCTTCGCTCTGGAAATGAGAAATGCTTGTCATGCGTATGGGTCCTTGCGACCTGCACAGCGCGCGTGCGCACTGTCCAGCTTTAATGACTGATTTGTGAGACTAGCTCGAACCGAAGGATTTAGATCGGGCTCAGGCCCAAGTTAAGTCATTAAACAAGGGTGGTTCACCGAATCTGATGACTTCATCACGTTGCTGTAGCCATGCAAATCAAAGTTCTGGGGTTGGGCTTTGTAGGAGACAATCTCACACCGGAAAAACCTCAAATGGAATCGTGGAAATTGCTTTTTCTGCTGATGGGAACACGACGGACATTATGGTGAACCGGGATTGTCTACGTGATGGAGCGGTGCAAATTGAATCGTAACGACATATTTATTGAATTCTTGGTGAAACACTGTGCTCCTTTGCTCAATATGCATCTGGCACGGCATTTCTTTGACACGCTTCGTAGATAATGGCTTCGTACGTAGACTTTATAACTCTGTAGAGACAGAGATATTTCTATGTATATGGATTTGATGTGGCACTTTTGCGTCTGTTGAGTGTACTGCGTTTTGCACTTCATCGTGAGTTTGTAGTGTCCTGTTTATGCGTCCGTCTGGGCTAACAAGAACATGTGTGTGAGCTAGTTTGGCCCAGTGGAGAGAGAGAGAGTTACCATGGCGGACGTACAAGCCATACCCGCCACCATGAACCATGAACTTTGCTGGGCGGCTCAAGCCTGCTCAACGACTAAGCTTTTACTCGCGATGCTCGAGCCACCGTGACTTTTAGGGTCAAGCGCGCTTGATTCTCTGAGAAGCTTTAAAGCCCATACTTTGACAACCTTGATCTTCCGCGCCCAAGCACAGATCCATGCCGTCTGTGTACTTTCCCGAACTCCGGTCCGGCAAAACGTGGCGAAATGCTCACAGTTGTTATTAAAGAGGTCGTATTCTCCGAAACCACCGCGCTCCTGAAGCTCGCGAGCCTTGTTCACGACTTCCTGGGGTGATTTCGTATCGGGTAAGATCGTGCAAGTACCGCATCTTGAGAACTTATATCTCCGCAGTGACTGCCCATATGCATACAAGCGGAGAGGATGGTGATGCTTGCCTTCGCGACGGAAACAATCGAGACACGTCGCGTGGACTCCTGTTCTCGTCAAGTGGATGACGATGCCCCCGCCGACGTAGATTCCTAGTATAATCAAGAAGCTTGATTAGGTTCATAATAATTACGAAACGAGGAGAGCAAAACCATATGAATCGGACGACTTTTTATCATTTTGATATCAATAGCATGGATTGTCAGGAAAAAGACATCGGGGCTTGGCTTCTCATCCCATTTTTATTTTTACAGGCGCGTTTAGGGGAGCTTGGTTTTATCACTTCGACTCAAAGTATTTTTGTTTTATCAAGAGCAAAGAGGTTTTAGTAATCACCAATCTGCTCCTCTCCTCTCTGAGGCCATGGAAGCCCCCCTCTTTCCTCAGAAACAGAGGAAAACAGAGGCTGAAATCCACGTTAAATGAGAAGCAGATATAAATGAACCCCCTCGAAATGAAAAGAAGTGAACGGCAAGATATCATGCTGAAATGATCTATCAAGTAGATGCAGGTCGTATAGCCGAAGGTTATAACGAGAACAGAGCCTGATCATGTTGCGGCAAAATAAAAATGATAATGGAAAAGAAAGAAGAGGACGAATCGCTGACCATGGTGCGTGAACAAACCGTATCTTCGATAAGTATAGATGTGATTTCCAGGTTCAATCTCTCCCTCTGTAACTACAACTGGGAACACCTTGCTGATAATCCGAGTCCCCATTTCCGATCCTCCTCTACACTCTAGCGCTCATGTTTGAGCTGGTTTTGGTTTAATACTCCACGGGCCTACAAGATCGGAAATGGATAGGAGATGGGAGGGTTATTCTCGGTCGCGACTCAGTAAGATGATTTGGAGCAGCTAAGAAAGCATATCTCGGTTGATACTGCGGGGGGTTGAATGCAAAGGGTACGCCGGGTCTGGTTTGGTGTTGCGAGGGAAGGAGAGGGGGGAGATGGATTTCACACAACCCACTAAGAAGAAAACAGAGGGGACTTAGGGATCTGAGAGTTGCCGGAGAGGTGTACTTATAATGTGGCCGAAGGGAGTTGTTGGGCAACCTTGGATACTCCTAAATTTGACTGCGGGACGGGGGAATTTATTTATTATGGTCGGAGATTGAAATTGATGTCGAAAGAAGGCGTAGGATACGCGAGGCTTTTCTCCCACTGAACCGGTTACACGGAGGGTTGGCAATTTCACCTTTCCTGAATTACGTGCGAGTTGAACAGGAAGGGACAGACGAGACGTCTCTGTCCATGAAGACGACGGAAAAGAGCGGCACGGTCCACCTCCATCGCCCTCTTGTGCTTCCGGTTATCAGCACAGAAGACCATCCGGGTTCTAATCGGGTGGTTGGTGTGATTCGCGACACGGATCCCATCTAAAGAATGGCACATGGGGGGGATGATCTATCACAAACTGGCCGGGACGTTCTCGAAGCGAATGACAAGCATTGGTTAGAGACCCGAGAAAGAGCCGAAAGTGAACGTCCGCGGATGCCCATCTCATCCTCAGGAGTGGTTGGTGCCGGCGCAGAGTTGGGTTTTCCGTCGGTGAGTTGATTTCGGGTCCGTTCCTGGGGGAAAGAAACGAAATGAGAAAACGAATGCATGCATGCGTTCGGGTGGTGCAGGTGACTGAGGTTTTTCCGTCTTATATCCCACTGGGGGTTCTTCCAGATGAGAGGCGTTGACTAAAAATCAGCCCACCATCCGCCATGATCGAAAAGCCAAAATCAAAATCTGATGGGTACGCATTTTCCAAACGGTATCTTTCGCCGCTTAATCTCACCCAACCCCTTTCGATCGATCAGGGTTGCTCTCGGATGAGCAGCGAGTTAAAGACGGACGGTACCAATCGAGAGGATTGCGCTCGCAACCGTCGGGTCATGCTGGATCCATCCCGTATGCGGTGTCTCTGAATTCGGGACGCGAACTCAAGTGCTACGTGCTACCAAGAGAAGAGATGATTTAGAAGGGGGGGGGGGGGGGGGGGGACGGTATACTGGCGCTACGTGCTGCACCAATAATAAAAACGACTTACTCTTAGAAATTGGCAAGATGCCCCATGTATTGCACGGATCTACGACTATTTCTTATATCCCTCTACGTTTTGTTGTGGACATGAATTTTCGCAAGAAAGACGACATCGTATGTAGAAAATCTAAATGCTTCGGTTAACCTTAGCAAGCGTCACGTAGGATGCCGTATCGAAGATTAAGTAAAACAACAACAATAATAAAGTCGGGCAACGATCTCATTCAGTCAAAGTGGGATAATGTGATCGGAAAAAGTTGATTGATTGCATCCTTTTTCTCGTTCTTGGACTCAAGGGAGCATTGCGAAAGGAAATAAATTCTAAAGGTGGGATCGCCAACCTTACTCGATTTGAAGAGACGCGCGCACTTTATGTTTACGTCCGCATCGAGTTTTTTTTTTTTTTCTTAATTTTCCTACTTGTGGACGCATCCGGAAATAGAAGGAGAAAAGAGACACGGGTTTGGGCATCTTGTGCGCAATGAAAAGAGAACGCGTGGCGTTTGGTTCCGTTCAATAGCTCCTCGGGCTGCAACCAGCGGACTCCGTTCGAGTTTGACAATAACTTCGCCTGTGACGCGCAGTGGAGATGTACTTATTGTCAAGAAGAAAACGACACAACTTTCATATCAAATCGATAGAAAAATCTCAAGCCATTTCATATCTACTTTTACAAATAAAAAGAAAACTGAGTAATCATTCATATGACTAAGTTAAGGTTGACCATCAAACAAAAATGAAGATGAGCGAGTGCCCATAAATAACTTCATTCTAGAATTTCGAGGTCATTGATGTAGAGACATGAAAGTGATGAACGGGAAAAATTTTCATCCTTGTCGTTATCATTCGATTCCGTCATAAAAGTAAAACAGCTAATTGTATAATTAGCTCACGTGCCTATCTGTGATAACTAACTACATTATTGGATTTGTGCTCGGCCAGTTGACTCGATATATAGATTGATCTTGACTTTATAGAAGGGTTAATTAGATCAACTCGAATAAACGAATCCTCTCGCTCATAAGTTCGGATTTCACGCATCGAGAACGGGGTTGCATGAATAGATACGGAAACAATACTTGGTCGACCACATTTGTACGATTCTCTTTGTACTCGAGTGCATTACGGCTTTACATCACGGTCCTCTTTGAGGCCGGACGTGAGTCTCGAACACAGGCCATGCCACCCAACTTTATATTTTTCCATGGAGCTCAGTGAAGCCGAAGGTAATAATGGGCGCGTGGTTCAGGTATCTTCGGTCGTGGCTTGATCGGCTTAGCCATGGCCTAATTGGATTTTGGTCCTTGCTAATTAGCACTGGGTTGTCAATGCATTTGATTGGAACTATGATATCTGACCCAAAACATTGTACATATGGGCTTGACCCGACTCGACCCAAAACAATATAACGGGTCGTGCTTATGTGTGTATGTTATTTTTTTAAAGAAAATTAAGATGACCACATGGCATTTCCATATTGATAATAAATCCACATAAATAAGCTGATGTGAAACATTGTCTTTAAAATAAAATCGTTCTAGAATACAAAAAATAAGGAACAACTAGTGATGATTTTTGGATGAAAGGCTAATATGGGGAGATTTGGGACTAAAGTTCAAGTGCTAATTTTTTCTTAAATCCAAAAAAGTTCGGATATATTTGAGACTAGAACTAAAGCCTAGGTTTTTTTTTCGAGAAAAAAAATTGGGGGTAAATTTGGTACTAGACCTAAATTTCAAGGTTTTTCTTTTAAATGAAAAAAAGTTCAGAATATATTGAAGACTACATTTTAAAGTTTATGATTTTTTAGGAAATTAGGTTGGGGAAAATAGGGGACATTTGGCAAAAAAAATTTGAACCTCTTTGGCCTAATGTTGGCCTTGGCAAAGGTGATAGCCCAAGGCAAGTCTCCACCTGCTTTGACTTTCAGCATTTGCAAAAAGCTATTCTTGGGGTTAAATAACTTTCTCCTTCAAAAAATACCCTCACCAATTGTTTACTTTTTCAAATTTTCCCTCTTTCTTACCATTCATCTTCTTTGTGCAAGAGCAGTCAGCAAGTCTGCTCAACCCAAGTGACAGGTCACGCAATATTAGGCCTCATCGCTTGAGGAGACGTGACTAGGCTAGGGCCACCTAAGGTCATGCAACCCAAAGCAACCCTAACCAAGGGTCGCCCGAAGCTATGCAACCTCAGATGACGACCGATGGTGCGAAACTTGACTCGTCTACGACCTAAGCCCTTTTCCAAAGCTGGCAAAGGGTTTGAGTTTTTATTTTAATTAAAAATGAAAGAAAAATTACAGCCAAAGTCCTTTGTAAATGCTTTTTCGCTAGACACTATCTAACTCAAAGTTGTTTTATAGATGATTATTTACCATATGCAATATATATATATATATATACCCAAATCCCCTTAGGCTAAAGGCCTTTTCCAAGGCCCATTTCTAAAGCCACACTAAACGTAGGCTAATGCTCTTCTTATGGGGGTAACGGATGGATGCAGGTGCAATTGTCAATACGCTTAGTTTGAGTACAAGGAGTGCAGAAAAATACACGGAAGTGGGTTGCAGATTGGCTCCAGATATGGGCCGAAAGAGCAACCATGTCAACGTGCTTGCCAAAATGGGTTCCTTGGGCGGGTGCGCGATCCCTATGACAGGTTCCAGAGGCTTTTGGACCAAGATGGGCTGGTTGGAGTACGAGGCCAGTCTTTCATAATGACCTCAAAGAGATCTCATGGTCCAAGCCCATCAAGCTGTTTCGATGATCGCTAGAGGGCGAAAAAACAGATCTCACCTTCTCCAAAGACTTAACCTACTGTCCCCGTCTTGGGCGATGGAGAAGTCACGTAGAAAACGCATTGCATGACAGTGATTTTCCTTCACTTAAACGGGGAACGACATGTTTTAGCAAATTTTTGCTGCTGAGATGGCCATCCTTTTCTCCTCTCCTAGCGGCTAGCCTTTCTCCTTTGGACACCCTTCGCCAGGTGCGGTCCCAGACAGGTTCGAGCATCCAAAGAAGGCAGGCTCAAAGCAACTGAAAGCTGAACGAACGATGCGTGGATGTGCTGGAGCAGCTGAAAGCTGCATAGAAACGGGCGAAAGAGCCACAACATGTTGAGCCCCCTGGAATCCAAAACCTTAGCTTCGAAACGGTATCAACGAAGGCGCTGACAGACCTCAAGGGAAAGGCGGACGAGAGAAAGATGGAGTTCATGGCTTGAGAAGCTTATGAGTTCGCCGCTATCCATTTTTTGATAGGTTGATTAGAAATTTAAGTAAATTATTAGGAGATATACTCTATTTCTACGAATTAGAGATTACAAATACCGATATTTAGTTATTTCGGTACCTTTGCCTTTATTTTAAAAAAATATTTAACATGCAGCTTAGATTGATATTAAAACCTATCTCCTAACATGTGGATGCGTACATGTTAAGTAAACACTTGGCGAAACCAAAATAGCAATAACGGACCAACAAAACAAACCAAATTGTATTTTTTTTTTTGTTAAAATCCTAAGATGCATGTTAACTAGGCGTATAGATAAGAAGGCTTCACTGAATTTTGGATTTTTTACATGCAGACTATGCTAATATAATGCATACAATGAAAACATAACGCTAAATGCGATTAACCTATTGTTTCATATAACATGCATTTAATATTAAATTAAATTCACATGGCATGCAATTTAACTAAATTAACCGAAGACATGTAGATATCTAAATGACATACGAATTTTTGGTGTTTTTCATTTATTAATTAAATTTAAATTGATAAATGCCCAATTTAAGCATGCTACTAACCTATTATAAGAATTTACTAAAATTCAAAACTAAATAATCTAATAATGATATGAGTTCAAATCTAATATGAGATATATTAAATAATACTAGTTTCAATACAAATTTGACCTATTGTTCTAACATGATATTACTAAAATGCGATTTATAGATGATGTGCAAGATTGATATGCAATTATGCATCTATTCTACATGACGTGCAATTTCTTACTAAATGGATCTGATGCACAACTCCATGACGTGCACATAACTTAATAATGAGATGTGTCCTAAACTATATGAAGTGCATATGTTTTTATGTTTTAAGAAATCCGAAATTATTTAATCAATGAAACTAATTATCTATAGTTAGATATAATCTAATTTAAAGTAGGAATTAACCTATCTTAATCTCTAATTTAAACTAAGATCTTATCTTAACCATTGATAACATCCTAGAGTGCAAATTCCAACTAGAACTATCTCATTCTAACTTAAAACTAACACTTTGAATCTTTTTTTGGTATTTTTAAATTAGAAAGGAATTCAACTAAGTTGCTATCTACACCTATCAAATCATCATCGGATATTATCTATAGCACACCAAACAAGCGATTGAATATTTAAAACCATCAAATCCATCTAAATTTGAAAAGAAAAGATAAAATCAAATAATCGTATCTCGAGCATGAGATTGGATTGATTGATTTTTTATGCGGTTGCGAGTCGTATCTCGAGCGTGAGATCGGACAATCGATTGGTGGATGTTGTGAATTAGGATTTCCTAATTTAAGTATACCTAAGAAATCTTGAAAATAAGCATCAATACTTGAAAACTAAATTTAAACAATGAAATTCATGAGTTTGAATCAGGAAAAGCTCAGATTAATATGGATAGATCGTTACCTACTTCGTAAATTGGCTTTCAAATTTAAACTCAATGGAAGGCTAGGAACTAGAATTGTTGCTCGACTCGATAGGGACTTGTGTTGCGGCTGATGATCGTGACTCAATGGACGTTAAGATTGAACACCTAAGGAGAGATGAACTCTTTCAAACCTGGGTTAGGGGTGGTGAGTAATGCGAGCCAATGGAGTTTTAGAGAGAGAGAAAGAGCGTTTGCTGATGTCGTTGCTTGCGGATGTGAAGGCACTTCACAAAATTGTGGAACTTGTGAATCGTTACACTCAAGGGATTGATTTTGCGCCATACGTGATTTGTTGAGACTAGACTAGCTTGAGATGGACTATAGAAAGTTTCGCTGTCACGAGCTCGCCGGGATATCGTCACTTGTGAAAAGGCTCGTTGGCACTGCTTGGATAGAGGAGACTTCCCATAATGGTAGGAGTGACATTCCTTCTTTTCCTACCATTCGATTCAGATCAGATGACTGAAAAAAAAATTTCAAAATAAAAAAGTTCATAAAAATATATATATATATATATATATTTATTTTTTCCATTTGTTTTAACGATGACTCTCATTCAATGTCAGGACGGGTCGGATCTACTTCCCAGTACTTACTTGGACTCCCCTGAAAATACGATAGAATTTGCTTCGGGGATTGGTTGGCAATCGAGAACCTTTTTTTTTAACTTTTTCCACTGGCATTCTCTCCCTATCCATCTCTTCAAAGTGGTGATCGTCTTTTATGAAGTGCCCCTGTACGGGTGCTTAAGTGTGATCGTCGTTTTTGTCTTTCGTGCCGAATGCTTTCTCTCTCTCTCTCTGGATCACCCTCTCTTTTTCTTGTTTTCTTCTGCCGCACCAGGGAGATCCAATGGTGGAGGGGGGCTCTACATCCTGTACTTGAGGGGGCAGAAGATAAATGGAGGGTGGAGATGGGAGATAGTCACCTGACTTGCGTCAGGTGATTTTTTCCCTTTTTTTTCAGCCCCGCACAGTCTCTCACGCCCTCTCTCTTCCTCACTTCTTCTCTCCTTTTTTTCAGCACCCACACCCAAGAAGACCCTCGTTCATCCAATCTAATGGATTTTCGCAAATTTCGCCCTAATGAATTTTCGAAAGCTAAAGAGATCGGACATATATGATATCCTTCGAAAGATTGGTGCATGAACTTTCCTTCAGACCAGCACTTTAGGCATTATTCATTATTTTTCATTTCTTCAAATTTCCTTACCGATCAAATTTGACTCCCATTCTGTTTTCTATTGAATATACTGCTCCCATAAAGATATATTCTACTTCAAAGTTTATCTTTCACTTCAATTTCAAATGTGAAAATTAACAAAGAAGAAAACCTCTATCCAATGAGCTCAAAATTTGAACATCACTTCTTGAAGAAACTCTTTCGATTACACGTAATATGGTACGTGGTAACATAATGCTTACGACATGCGATCCACACGTGATGCAAATATAATCTTTTTTTTCAGGAGTTGGTTTAACTCCCGATTTTCTTATGCAATTCATCTTCATGAATAGTCAAATTTTAGGTGTCAACATGAATCAATATCACTTCGATCTAGCCCTTTAGAGATAACTTTGTGAGATTGATTTCGACCCGTTTCGCTTCGCTCTGGAAATGAGAAATGCTTGTCATGCGTTGCGGATGTCCAGCTTTGATGACTCATTTTGTGAGACTAGCTCGAACCGAAGGAATTAGATCGGGCTTCCGCAAAATTCTCAGGCCCGAGTCATCAAACGAGGGTGGTTCACCGAATCTGATGACCTCATCACGTTGCTGTAGCCATGCAAATCAAAGTTCAGGGGTTGGGCTTTGTAGGAGACAATCTCACACCGGTCCACGATGAACCATGAATTTTGCTAGGCGGCTCAAGCCTGCTCAACGATCAAGCTTTTACTCTCGATGCTCAAGCCACCGTGAATTTTAGGGTCAAGTGCGCTTGATTCTCTGAGAAGCTTTACTGCCCATGATTTGACTGCCTTGGCCTTTCGCGCCCAAGCACAGATCCATGCCGTCTGTGTACTTTCCCGAACTCCGGTCCGGCAAAACGTGGCGAAATGCTCACAGTTGTTATTTAAGAGGTCGTATTCTCCGAAACCACCACCCTCCTGAAGCTCGCGAGCCTTGTTCACGACTTCCTGGGGTGATTTCGTATCGGGTAAGATGGTGCAAGTACCCCATCTTGAGAACTTAAATCTCAGCAGTGACTGCCCGTATGCATACGAGCGGAAGGGATGGAGATTCTCGCCTTCGCGACAGAAAAAATCGAGACACGTCGCGTCGACTCCTGTTCTTGTGAAGTGAATCACGATGCCCCCGCCGACGTAAATTCCTGGTATAATCAAGAAGCTTGTTTAGGTTTATAATAATTACGAAACTGGGAGAGCAAAACAATGTGAATCAGACGATGTTTTATCATTTTGATATCAATAGCATGGATTGTCAAGGAAAAGACATCAGGGCTTGGCTTCTCATCACATTTTTATCTTTACAGGCACGTTTAAGGGAGCTTGGTTTTTATCGCTTCGACTCAAAGTATTTTTTCTATCAAGAGCGAAGAGATTTTAGTTATCACCAATCTGCTTTTCTTCTCTCTGACGCCATGGAAGCCCTCCTCTTTCCTCAGAAACAGAGGGAAACAGAGGGTATCTTTTTTTGGTTTTTTGGGTAAGTACAGAGGCTATCTTATTGTCATTATTTTTTATTTTTCGGTTCCTTCAGGTTCTGTGACTTGTCTCTTCCGGAAATCCGCGTGTAATGAGAAGCAGATATAAATGAACCCCCTCGAAATGAAATGAAGAGAACGGCAAGATATCATGCTGCAATGATCTATCAAGCAGATGCAGGTCATATAGCCAAAGGTTATAACGAAAACAGAGCCTGATCATGTTGCGGAACACAAGAAAGCATAATTTGGTCGAGCCTCTTCACATAAGCATGTCGCGGGAAAGAAAGAAGGGGACGAATCGCTGACCGTGGTGCGTGTACAACCCGTACCGCCGATAAGCATAAATGTGATCCCCAGGTTCAGGCTCTCCCTGTGTTACCACAACTGGGAACACCTTGCTGATAATCTGAGTCCCCATTTCCGGTCCTCCTCTAAACTCTAGCGCTCATGTTTGAGCTGGTTTTGGATTAATATTCCACGGGCCTACAAGATCGGAACTGAATAGGAGATGGGAGGGTTATTCTCGGTCGCGACTCGGTACAATGATTTGGAGCAGCTAAGAACGCATTTCTCGGTTGATGCTGCGCAGGGTTGAATGCAAAGTGTACCTTGGGTCTGGTTTGGTGGTGAGAGTAAGGGAGAAAGGGGGGGAGATGGATTTCCCAGAGAGAGTAATTCACCTGCAATCTTCTTCCTTTCAATCACGGTCGCTTTCAGACGAGCAGCAAGTTAAAAGACGGAAATGGATTCCCTGCCCGCAGGTCACCTGAGCTACGGGCAGGAACCGTTAGACAGGAAAATGCCCCTTCTATTGTAAGGGGCACCCCCATCCAATGGCCCTTGGCCTGACGCACGGTCAGACGATCCGAGTCCTTAAAAGACGAGTGGTACCAATCGAGAGGATTGCGCTCGCGAGGTCGGGTCGTGCTGGATCCATCCCGTATGCAGTGTCTCTAAAACGTGTCATGCCGTGGAGAGCTAGCAAACGGGATACTGGCGCTATGTGCTGCACCAATAATAAAAACGACTTCTCTTAGAAATTGGCGAGATGCCCCATGTATTTCACGGATCTACGACTCTTTGTTATATCCCTCTAAATTTTGTCGTGGACGTGAATTTCGCAAGAAAGACGGTGGGTAGAAAATCTGACATGGAAGCACAAAGTAAGAATGTCTTATTCTCCGTCTCTCTCTTTTCACCTTCATTCGTGGGAATCGTCCCTTTATGTCGGGTGATTTGGTGTGGAAAAATCAAGCACGTAGTAGGATTTTTTATTATTTATTATAGAGATATATGGTTTAGAGAGTTAGAGGTAATTTTTTTAAGATCATCTTCCAATTTCTCAGATTCCAGTTTTCAACCATTTGATGTTAACTGGTTTTTTTTTTTTGGCAATGTAAGAGTTGATGAATTATTCGCCACCTATTACAATGTATCACAAAGAGAATTGTTGGATATCTTACGACAATAAATGAGTGCTGGATTGATATTTTCGCGATATTTCCTTTTGCTGAGATCGCAAATCTGTAATCGAATCGATTTGCTTTTCGAATAAGGAGAGCCATGTATTCCTTCCTTCTCTTTTGAATATCCCGTTGCCAACAGGTGGGGTTTAATGCGTTCTCTGTTCATCGACGTTAAGTAAATTTCGCTAGTGATCTTCTAATTTTATCAAGATTTGTGATTAGAGCACCGATGTTTAGTTTATATCACCTGATGCACTAAAGTTCCCTTCATCTTCATTCTTTCTTTGGTCACCAACGAGTCAATTCCGGTGCGAGGTCTCTGACAAATTAGGAGCCCTATATATTTCTTGGACCCTTTTGTTCTAGAGTGAAGACAATCACATTTCTTTTTTAAATTAATTTAAAATACTAGTCTCGTTTCTGGACTTAGAGGAGTACAATAAAAATTGAAAAAAGAGAGAGAGTGGGATCACATGTCTATATACCTTGATTTGAAGTAAGGGCAAACACGGTTCTAGGGTAGAACAGAAAAATGGACCGACGGGAACCAATCTAGAGCCAGGCTCTAGTGAGACCCGGTCCGATTTCCGATTCCCTGTTTTTTAGAAACTTCTACTGTGTGATTCAGCTCCCGATTCTTAGGGGAACCAAGGAGTGGAAACCGGACCAAAAACCTAGAACCAAGGAGCAGTCGAGAAGCCTCAAAACCGATCCATAATAGACTTTGTGATTGACCAACCAAGTGGCGTAGCTGATGAATCTGCATAACTCATCATGATTCTTACGTAAATAATATTTATTAATTTCGGCTACACAACACAGTAGAATATATTCCTTTGGTTCTTATTGCCTGGCTGCAGGCATCGATGTAATTATAACTCGGTTATTCTCATAGGCTTAGCTTGGACGGTACAGCTGCAAGCAGCCAAGATAGATCAGTGATATCTGTTGATGAAGTTGCAGCGGGGAAGTTCGGATTTCACGCATCGAGAACGGTGTTGCCTGAACAGATACGGAAACAATACTTGGTCGACCGTATTTGTACGGTTCTCTTTGTACTCCAGTGCATTACGGCTTTACATCACGGTCCTCTTTGAGACCGAATGTGAGTCTCGAACACCGGCCGCGCCACCCAACTTTATGTTTTCCCATGGAACCCGGCGAAGCCGAAGGTAATAATTCACGCTAGGAGTGTCAATGCGTTTGGTTGGATTTCTATGGTATCCGACCCAAAATCTCGTAAATATGCACTTGACCTGACTCGACCCAAAGCAATATAGCCGGTCGTGTTTATGTGTAATTTTTTTTTACGAAAATTAAGATGAACACATATTTTTTTTCTTTTCGGATAGGGCAGAACACAACCTGGAAGTACTACAGTATCTGGGAACTGAAGTGATTATCTTATTCGAAAATACCTGAAAATTTTGGATCTGATCATGTTTCGATTTGGGCATATCGTTCGGTTTTGATATGCTATTTCATAGTGATGTATAAAAGCAGACGTCGTTGGTTTCGGACTGCTAAGTAGGGGCGATGAGAGTTTGGAATCGGATGTTCTCATTGGGCTTTGGGCCCTCTGATACATAAAAAATTTGACGACTCTCGGGACACGATGTGTAGATGTATACAGTGAACCATTTCGTCCTATAAGCAAAATGGGAGCAAAGGGGCCCGCCTGGCAATCACTTTCTCCTAATGGGCCCGGCCCAACACGGGCCCAATCGTGCCCCCGCCTGGCCTGGCATGGCCCGTTGGCCATTGCTATTCCCGACCAACGTCTTCAACCGACCGAGAATCCACTTCGATGCATCCAAATACATCTGAAAACCTTAGTTAGTAGAGTCTACGCACAATTAATTTACTTTAGCGCCAACATAACTCTACGGTTCAAATAGAACACATACGTTGTGTACTGAGCTGGAGTCACACCCTTTTCAAGAATCACTCATTTTTTTTTTTTGGGTTAATACTACGAAAAATCCCAAAGTTTACCTCTTGTGACATATTTATCCTAAACTTTTTTTTGACACCAAAAACCCCGAAGTCTACCTCAGGTGACACATTTACCCTAAAGTATACATTTTTTTTCTCTGGGGTTAATACCACCAAAAACCCCAAACTTTGCCCATTGTGACACATTTACCTTAAACTATTTTTTGTGACACGAAAAATCCCAAACTTTACCTCCCGTGACACATTTACCCTAAACTTTTTTTTGTGACATCAAAAACCCCAAAATTTATATTTTGTGACATATTTACCCCCAAATGATTATTTTTTGTATTTTCAAAAAAAAAGATAATTGGCCGGCGAGCTCCGGCGGCCGGCGGAGCTCGCCGGCCACTGCCAGAGGGCGGCGAAGCCCTCGCCGGCGGCCGGCCAGGGCTTACCACCCTTTGGCCGACGAGGGCGAGGCAGCCTCCCCAGACCGTCGGGGGAGGCAACCCCGCCCAGAGCCTTGCCGGCTGCAGGCGAGCCCGGCAGGGGCTGGGGAGGCCGCCGTCGGCCTCGCCATCAGCCGGGGAGGCCTGCCTCCCCTAGATCTGGGTGAGGGCTGCCTCGCCCAGGCCTCGCCTACAGCGGGCGAGGTCGGCGGGGGCTAGGGAGGCCGCTGCCGGCCTTGCCATCAGCTGGGGAGGCCTGCCTCGCCCAAATCTGGGCGGGGCTGCCTCCCCGGACTGTCGGGGGAGGCAGCCCCACCCAGATCTGGGCGAGGTAGCCTCGCCCTCGCCGGCCAGAGAGCGATGAACCCTAGCCGGGCGCCGGCGAGGGCTTCGCCGCCCTCTAGCAGTGGCCGGCGAGCTCCACCAATAAAAAGAATAGAAAAAGAAAAAAATATACAGTTTGGGGTAAATGTGTCACGGGAGGTAAAGTTCAGGATTTTTCGTGTCATAAAAAAAAGTTTAGGGTAAATGTGTCACAAGGGGCAAAGTTTGGGGTTTTTGGTGGTATTAACCCTTTTCTTTTTCTTTTTTTTAAACTTGACCGACAGCTCTGGTGGCTCGTGGAGCTCGCCGGCCTCGCCCTCAGCCGGCGAGGCCTGGGCGGGGCTGCTGCACCCGGAAACCTCTCGATGCAGACGCACACTCTTCCGCTTCCCTCCTCTCGAACGCTCCTCCTCGAATCTCACGCCCGAAGCCGACTCCAGAAGCGACGTGGCAAACAACACCTTTCCGATTCAAGCGCATAGCCGAAGGTAATCAGCGTCGCCATGCAAATATGCTTCCCCTTCGTCCTTCTCATTCGCTCGTGATTTGAGGATCTCATGCTCTGTTTTTTCGGGCTTCCTATAGCTGGTTTTTTTTGGGTTGTTTGATGAACCAGATGGAGGCCGAAAACAGCAAGACCAGGACGGATCGCCAAATAAAGCACCTCAGGTTTGTCAGGCTGACCGCGGTGCCTCATTGCCATGCGAATCTGCTTCCCCTTCGTTCCTTCGCTCGTGATCTGAGGATCTTGTGCTCTGTTTTTTCGGGTTGGAGGCCGAGAATGGCGAGATTAAGACGGATCGCCAGCTGAAGCACCTCAAGTTCGTCAGGCTGACCACGATGCGTGCTCTGGTCTTCGTGTCGAGCCTGTACGACCAGGCGAAGCACAACTGCGGCCTTCTGAGATCAGCGGTAGCCACTGTGGAAATCGTGACTGCCATGGTGGGGCTAGTCTACCACCGTGCATGCTCTAGTCTTCGTTGTCCTTCCTCCCCCGACGATTGGGGAGCCATACCCGCCCAGATCTGGGCGAGGCAGCCTCGCCGGTTGAGGGCGAGGCCGGCCAGAGGGCAGCAAGCCCTGGCTAGACACCGGCGAGGGCTTCACTGCCCTCTGGTAGTAGCCGGCGAGCTTCTTCGGCCGCCGGAGCTCGCCAGTCAAGTATTTTTTTAATAAAAAAAAGAGAAGAGAAAAAGAGAAAAAAAGATATATTTATGGTAAATGTGTCATAGGATATAAACTTTGGGGTTTTTGGTGTCACAAAAAAAAGTTTAGGGTAAATATGTCACAAGAGGTAAACTTTGGAGTTTTTTGTGTCACAAAAAAAAGTTTAGGGTAAATGTATCACAGGGGGTAAACTTTGGAATTTTTTGTGGTATTAACCCCTTTTTTTTCTAGTTTTACTTTGATCTTGTTGAAGTGTGAAATTTTCACCGGCCATTTAAATGCATCCTATGAAGATGGCTTTTATGCAAGAAATACAATGATCTGTTCGTGAATGTCTGTGTCCATCTCCGAATTCAATCATAGCGTAAGAAAATATTGGTGTACTCTTGTGTGGCTCTAATACCATAAAGAAAAACAAAGAATTGAGTCAATGAAGTTTTTACTTTTCATTGATACATTGTACGCTCTACATAGAGATGTTGTCATATATAACTACAATGGAAGTTAAAAGACAAATGAAAAAAGATCTTCAAATAATCAATCCACATATACTTCGCTTGATTCGTTGTCTTCATGCAGATTCGTAGAAAATTCTATATTGCAATCATTCTAATTTTTTTGTCTTTTGATTTTTTTACTTCAATATCCCATTCTACAGACTTGCAGTCTGGTGTGATTTTGAGATCTGGATTCCGTTTCATTTCATACATCAAACGAACATCGATCCGTCTGTGGGGGTAGGCCTTAGAATAATCTCTTCATGACTCGATCTAACTTCTAATGCTTTGGAAGATAGTGAAGTAATGTGCGACCAAAGCCTTATGCAGACTACTTCTGCCTGTAAAGCGCATTGTCTAATGACGAGTTATTGCAAACTCATGGAAGGAAAATGAGTTTTGACTCTTTTTCTGCTTTTATTGATTTTTGATGTGAACCGAAGAGCTACAAAAGAGAAAAAGTTTCAACTCTCTACCATTTTTTGAATATTAGTATCATAATATACGATATTTTAGGACTTTTGTGGTGATTTTTTTAACATATATGGATTTTTTTAACAAGGTTCTATATGTTTTGGGGGGAAATTAAAATTTGGCAGTCAAATTAAAAAACAAAAGGATCGCTTATGTCAAGTACAATAATAAATGAACGAAAAAAATATTGTTATCACTTACAAAATGTTTTGTAAAATCATTGTCAATAATGAACATATTTTTATTTACAAGCCCATTATCCTTATTAAACATCTCAATAATAAAAAGTTCATCGTTTTCACCACACTATCTTCCTCGTGTTATTTCGTGATCAGTACATTGGAAGTAAAAACATTTCCTCGATAAGTGTCTTCGGATACTGATTAAGGAGACCGAATATATATTTGTGAAGCAAAGGACTAAAGTGCACTCGTCTATCTATATTGGGACCTCACCCCACATGAACGTTGATACAAAGTTTTACATCTTATGTCACACGCCATTGCACCCTTGACTATGATAAGCAGTCCAAAAATTAACATTGTAACGTCTTATTTCTCTTCCATTGCGAGAATTCAGTTGCAATATACTTGCAAATCCCTTATGCTCGCGAGCTTAGAACATATCATCCATTGAAACACGTGGATTTCACGGAAGTCCTGTCTAGTTCAACGGGCTCGAATAAATTCGGTTGGGTACATGCATTCATCTGGTTCGTATATTGTCCAAACTTGATGACTGGTTTTACAAGATTAATTTGATGGATTTAGATTTCAGCTTTCTTAGGCCCCAAGCTATCAAATGAGGCTGGATGGCCCAAGGTCCACTGAATTTTATCCAAACCGACAACTTCATTAAGTACATAAGAAAAACTTCAAATGAAATCATTAAAGTCAATCTTTCTCCTGATCACTGATACAATATGATACGATACGTCATATATGTACTCAATGGTAACACTTAGATGCTTGATAAGTTGGAGCATACATACTATAAACCGAAAGTTATAAAAACAGTACATTAAATTGTCTATTCTTATGGTGGTTCTTATGCACTTAATAACATAAATTCGGTCACACATGACACAATAAATTCCACTATTATATTCATAGAACTAGAATGTGCACAAGTGAAGTAAAACCTTTCAGCATCTTTGGAAATGGAGGAACAAGAGATTATTTTAGACGGACTTTTCTACTCCCGTTACACGTATGGATATGATTTTGGGATATGATTATTTCAGGCGGACGTACAAGCCATACCCGCCACCATGAACCATAGATTTTGCTGGGCAGCTCAAGCCTGCTCAACGATCGAGCTTTTACTCTCGATGCTCGAGCCACCGTGAATTTTAGGGTCAAGCGCGCTTGATTCTCTGAGAAGCTTTAGCGCCCATGCTTTGACTACCTTGATCTTCCGCGCCCAAGCACAGATCCACGCCGTCTGTGTACTTTCCCGAACTCCGGTCCGGCAAAACGTGGCGAAATGCTCACAGTTGTTATTTAAGAGGTCGTATTCTCCGAAACCACCGCCCTCCTGAAGCTCGCGAGCCTTGTTCACGACTTCCTGGGGTGATTTCGTGTCGGGTAAGATGGTGCAAGTACCCCATCTTGAGAACATAAATCTCCGCCGTGACTGCCCATATGCATACAAGCGGAGAGGATGGAGATTCTTGCCTTCATGACGGAAACAGTCGAGACACGTCGCGTGGACTCCTGTTCTCGTCAAGTGGATGACGATGCCCCCGCCGACGTAGATTCCTAGTATAATGAAGAAGCTTGATTAGGTTCATGATAATTACGAAACGTGGAGAGCAAAACCGTGTGAATTGGACGACTTTTTATCATTTTGATATCAATAGCATGGATTGTCAGGAAAAAAACATCGGGGCTTGGCTTCTCATCCCATTTTTATTTTTACAGGCGCGTTTAGGGGAGCTTGGTTTTATCACTTCGACTCAAAGTATTTTTGTTTTATCAAGAGCAAAGAGGTTTTAGTAATCACCAATCTGCTCTTCTCCTCTCTGAGGCCATGGAAGCCCCCCTCTTTCCTCAGAAACAGAGGCTGAAATCCACGTGTAATGAGAAGCAGATATAAATGAACCCCCTCGAAATGAAAAGAAGTGAACGGCAAGATATCATGCTGAAATGATCTATCAAGCAGATGCAGGTCGTATAGCCGAAGGTTATAACGAGAACAGAGCTTGATCATGTTGCGGCAAAATAAAAATGATAATGGAAAAGAAAGAAGAGGACGAATCGCTGACCATGGTGCGTGAACAAACCGTATCTTCGATAAGTATAGATGTGATTTCCAGGTTCAATCTCTCCCTCTGTTACTACAACTGGGAACACCTTGCTGATAATCCGAGTCCCCATTTCCGATCCTCCTCTACACTCTAGCGCTCATGTTTGAGCTGGTTTTGGTTTAATACTCCACGGGCCTACAAGATCGGAAATGGATAGGAGATGGGAGGGTTATTCTCGGTCGCGACTCAGTAAGATGATTTGGAGCAGCTAAGAAAGCATATCTCGGTTGATACTGCGGGGGGTTGAATGCAAAGGGTACGCCGGGTCTGGTTTGGTGTTGCGAGGGAAGGAGAGGGGGGAGATGGATTTCACACAACCCACTAAGAAGAAAACAGAGGGGACTTAGGGATCTGAGAGTTGCCGGAGAGGTGTACTTATAATGTGGCCGAAGGGAGTTGTTGGGCAACCTTGGATACTCCTAAATTTGACTGCGGGACGGGGGAATTTATTTATTATGGTCGGAGATTGAAATTGATGTCGAAAGAAGGCGTAGGATACGCGAGGCTTTTCTCCCACTGAACCGGTTACACGGAGGGTTGGCAATTTCACCTTTCCTGAATTACGTGCGAGTTGAACAGGAAGGGACAGACGAGACGTCTCTGTCCATGAAGACGACGGAAAAGAGCGGCACGGTCCACCTCCATCGCCCTCTTGTGCTTCCGGTTATCAGCACAGAAGACCATCCGGGTTCTAATCGGGTGGTTGGTGTGATTCGCGACACGGATCCCATCTAAAGAATGGCACATGGGGGGGATGATCTATCACAAACTGGCCGGGACGTTCTCGAAGCGAATGACAAGCATTGGTTAGAGACCCGAGAAAGAGCCGAAAGTGAACGTCCGCGGATGCCCATCTCATCCTCAGGAGTGGTTGGTGCCGGCGCAGAGTTGGGTTTTCCGTCGGTGAGTTGATTTCGGGTCCGTTCCTGGGGGAAAGAAACGAAATGAGAAAACGAATGCATGCATGCGTTCGGGTGGTGCAGGTGACTGAGGTTTTTCCGTCTTATATCCCACTGGGGGTTCTTCCAGATGAGAGGCGTTGACTAAAAATCAGCCCACCATCCGCCATGATCGAAAAGCCAAAATCAAAATCTGATGGGTACGCATTTTCCAAACGGTATCTTTCGCCGCTTAATCTCACCCAACCCCTTTCGATCGATCAGGGTTGCTCTCGGATGAGCAGCGAGTTAAAGACGGACGGTACCAATCGAGAGGATTGCGCTCGCAACCGTCGGGTCATGCTGGATCCATCCCGTATGCGGTGTCTCTGAATTCGGGACGCGAACTCAAGTGCTACGTGCTACCAAGAGAAGAGATGATTTAGAAGGGGGGGGGGGGGGGGGGGGGGACGGTATACTGGCGCTACGTGCTGCACCAATAATAAAAACGACTTACTCTTAGAAATTGGCAAGATGCCCCATGTATTGCACGGATCTACGACTATTTCTTATATCCCTCTACGTTTTGTTGTGGACATGAATTTTCGCAAGAAAGACGACATCGTATGTAGAAAATCTAAATGCTTCGGTTAACCTTAGCAAGCGTCACGTAGGATGCCGTATCGAAGATTAAGTAAAACAACAACAATAATAAAGTCGGGCAACGATCTCATTCAGTCAAAGTGGGATAATGTGATCGGAAAAAGTTGATTGATTGCATCCTTTTTCTCGTTCTTGGACTCAAGGGAGCATTGCGAAAGGAAATAAATTCTAAAGGTGGGATCGCCAACCTTACTCGATTTGAAGAGACGCGCGCACTTTATGTTTACGTCCGCATCGAGTTTTTTTTTTTTTTCTTAATTTTCCTACTTGTGGACGCATCCGGAAATAGAAGGAGAAAAGAGACACGGGTTTGGGCATCTTGTGCGCAATGAAAAGAGAACGCGTGGCGTTTGGTTCCGTTCAATAGCTCCTCGGGCTGCAACCAGCGGACTCCGTTCGAGTTTGACAATAACTTCGCCTGTGACGCGCAGTGGAGATGTACTTATTGTCAAGAAGAAAACGACACAACTTTCATATCAAATCGATAGAAAAATCTCAAGCCATTTCATATCTACTTTTACAAATAAAAAGAAAACTGAGTAATCATTCATATGACTAAGTTAAGGTTGACCATCAAACAAAAATGAAGATGAGCGAGTGCCCATAAATAACTTCATTCTAGAATTTCGAGGTCATTGATGTAGAGACATGAAAGTGATGAACGGGAAAAATTTTCATCCTTGTCGTTATCATTCGATTCCGTCATAAAAGTAAAACAGCTAATTGTATAATTAGCTCACGTGCCTATCTGTGATAACTAACTACATTATTGGATTTGTGCTCGGCCAGTTGACTCGATATATAGATTGATCTTGACTTTATAGAAGGGTTAATTAGATCAACTCGAATAAACGAATCCTCTCGCTCATAAGTTCGGATTTCACGCATCGAGAACGGGGTTGCATGAATAGATACGGAAACAATACTTGGTCGACCACATTTGTACGATTCTCTTTGTACTCGAGTGCATTACGGCTTTACATCACGGTCCTCTTTGAGGCCGGACGTGAGTCTCGAACACAGGCCATGCCACCCAACTTTATATTTTTCCATGGAGCTCAGTGAAGCCGAAGGTAATAATGGGCGCGTGGTTCAGGTATCTTCGGTCGTGGCTTGATCGGCTTAGCCATGGCCTAATTGGATTTTGGTCCTTGCTAATTAGCACTGGGTTGTCAATGCATTTGATTGGAACTATGATATCTGACCCAAAACATTGTACATATGGGCTTGACCCGACTCGACCCAAAACAATATAACGGGTCGTGCTTATGTGTGTATGTTATTTTTTTAAAGAAAATTAAGATGACCACATGGCATTTCCATATTGATAATAAATCCACATAAATAAGCTGATGTGAAACATTGTCTTTAAAATAAAATCGTTCTAGAATACAAAAAATAAGGAACAACTAGTGATGATTTTTGGATGAAAGGCTAATATGGGGAGATTTGGGACTAAAGTTCAAGTGCTAATTTTTTCTTAAATCCAAAAAAGTTCGGATATATTTGAGACTAGAACTAAAGCCTAGGTTTTTTTTTCGAGAAAAAAAATTGGGGGTAAATTTGGTACTAGACCTAAATTTCAAGGTTTTTCTTTTAAATGAAAAAAAGTTCAGAATATATTGAAGACTACATTTTAAAGTTTATGATTTTTTAGGAAATTAGGTTGGGGAAAATAGGGGACATTTGGCAAAAAAAATTTGAACCTCTTTGGCCTAATGTTGGCCTTGGCAAAGGTGATAGCCCAAGGCAAGTCTCCACCTGCTTTGACTTTCAGCATTTGCAAAAAGCTATTCTTGGGGTTAAATAACTTTCTCCTTCAAAAAATACCCTCACCAATTGTTTACTTTTTCAAATTTTCCCTCTTTCTTACCATTCATCTTCTTTGTGCAAGAGCAGTCAGCAAGTCTGCTCAACCCAAGTGACAGGTCACGCAATATTAGGCCTCATCGCTTGAGGAGACGTGACTAGGCTAGGGCCACCTAAGGTCATGCAACCCAAAGCAACCCTAACCAAGGGTCGCCCGAAGCTATGCAACCTCAGATGACGACCGATGGTGCGAAACTTGACTCGTCTACGACCTAAGCCCTTTTCCAAAGCTGGCAAAGGGTTTGAGTTTTTATTTTAATTAAAAATGAAAGAAAAATTACAGCCAAAGTCCTTTGTAAATGCTTTTTCGCTAGACACTATCTAACTCAAAGTTGTTTTATAGATGATTATTTACCATATGCAATATATATATATATATATACCCAAATCCCCTTAGGCTAAAGGCCTTTTCCAAGGCCCATTTCTAAAGCCACACTAAACGTAGGCTAATGCTCTTCTTATGGGGGTAACGGATGGATGCAGGTGCAATTGTCAATACGCTTAGTTTGAGTACAAGGAGTGCAGAAAAATACACGGAAGTGGGTTGCAGATTGGCTCCAGATATGGGCCGAAAGAGCAACCATGTCAACGTGCTTGCCAAAATGGGTTCCTTGGGCGGGTGCGCGATCCCTATGACAGGTTCCAGAGGCTTTTGGACCAAGATGGGCTGGTTGGAGTACGAGGCCAGTCTTTCATAATGACCTCAAAGAGATCTCATGGTCCAAGCCCATCAAGCTGTTTCGATGATCGCTAGAGGGCGAAAAAACAGATCTCACCTTCTCCAAAGACTTAACCTACTGTCCCCGTCTTGGGCGATGGAGAAGTCACGTAGAAAACGCATTGCATGACAGTGATTTTCCTTCACTTAAACGGGGAACGACATGTTTTAGCAAATTTTTGCTGCTGAGATGGCCATCCTTTTCTCCTCTCCTAGCGGCTAGCCTTTCTCCTTTGGACACCCTTCGCCAGGTGCGGTCCCAGACAGGTTCGAGCATCCAAAGAAGGCAGGCTCAAAGCAACTGAAAGCTGAACGAACGATGCGTGGATGTGCTGGAGCAGCTGAAAGCTGCATAGAAACGGGCGAAAGAGCCACAACATGTTGAGCCCCCTGGAATCCAAAACCTTAGCTTCGAAACGGTATCAACGAAGGCGCTGACAGACCTCAAGGGAAAGGCGGACGAGAGAAAGATGGAGTTCATGGCTTGAGAAGCTTATGAGTTCGCCGCTATCCATTTTTTGATAGGTTGATTAGAAATTTAAGTAAATTATTAGGAGATATACTCTATTTCTACGAATTAGAGATTACAAATACCGATATTTAGTTATTTCGGTACCTTTGCCTTTATTTTAAAAAAATATTTAACATGCAGCTTAGATTGATATTAAAACCTATCTCCTAACATGTGGATGCGTACATGTTAAGTAAACACTTGGCGAAACCAAAATAGCAATAACGGACCAACAAAACAAACCAAATTGTATTTTTTTTTTTGTTAAAATCCTAAGATGCATGTTAACTAGGCGTATAGATAAGAAGGCTTCACTGAATTTTGGATTTTTTACATGCAGACTATGCTAATATAATGCATACAATGAAAACATAACGCTAAATGCGATTAACCTATTGTTTCATATAACATGCATTTAATATTAAATTAAATTCACATGGCATGCAATTTAACTAAATTAACCGAAGACATGTAGATATCTAAATGACATACGAATTTTTGGTGTTTTTCATTTATTAATTAAATTTAAATTGATAAATGCCCAATTTAAGCATGCTACTAACCTATTATAAGAATTTACTAAAATTCAAAACTAAATAATCTAATAATGATATGAGTTCAAATCTAATATGAGATATATTAAATAATACTAGTTTCAATACAAATTTGACCTATTGTTCTAACATGATATTACTAAAATGCGATTTATAGATGATGTGCAAGATTGATATGCAATTATGCATCTATTCTACATGACGTGCAATTTCTTACTAAATGGATCTGATGCACAACTCCATGACGTGCACATAACTTAATAATGAGATGTGTCCTAAACTATATGAAGTGCATATGTTTTTATGTTTTAAGAAATCCGAAATTATTTAATCAATGAAACTAATTATCTATAGTTAGATATAATCTAATTTAAAGTAGGAATTAACCTATCTTAATCTCTAATTTAAACTAAGATCTTATCTTAACCATTGATAACATCCTAGAGTGCAAATTCCAACTAGAACTATCTCATTCTAACTTAAAACTAACACTTTGAATCTTTTTTTGGTATTTTTAAATTAGAAAGGAATTCAACTAAGTTGCTATCTACACCTATCAAATCATCATCGGATATTATCTATAGCACACCAAACAAGCGATTGAATATTTAAAACCATCAAATCCATCTAAATTTGAAAAGAAAAGATAAAATCAAATAATCGTATCTCGAGCATGAGATTGGATTGATTGATTTTTTATGCGGTTGCGAGTCGTATCTCGAGCGTGAGATCGGACAATCGATTGGTGGATGTTGTGAATTAGGATTTCCTAATTTAAGTATACCTAAGAAATCTTGAAAATAAGCATCAATACTTGAAAACTAAATTTAAACAATGAAATTCATGAGTTTGAATCAGGAAAAGCTCAGATTAATATGGATAGATCGTTACCTACTTCGTAAATTGGCTTTCAAATTTAAACTCAATGGAAGGCTAGGAACTAGAATTGTTGCTCGACTCGATAGGGACTTGTGTTGCGGCTGATGATCGTGACTCAATGGACGTTAAGATTGAACACCTAAGGAGAGATGAACTCTTTCAAACCTGGGTTAGGGGTGGTGAGTAATGCGAGCCAATGGAGTTTTAGAGAGAGAGAAAGAGCGTTTGCTGATGTCGTTGCTTGCGGATGTGAAGGCACTTCACAAAATTGTGGAACTTGTGAATCGTTACACTCAAGGGATTGATTTTGCGCCATACGTGATTTGTTGAGACTAGACTAGCTTGAGATGGACTATAGAAAGTTTCGCTGTCACGAGCTCGCCGGGATATCGTCACTTGTGAAAAGGCTCGTTGGCACTGCTTGGATAGAGGAGACTTCCCATAATGGTAGGAGTGACATTCCTTCTTTTCCTACCATTCGATTCAGATCAGATGACTGAAAAAAAAATTTCAAAATAAAAAAGTTCATAAAAATATATATATATATATATATATTTATTTTTTCCATTTGTTTTAACGATGACTCTCATTCAATGTCAGGACGGGTCGGATCTACTTCCCAGTACTTACTTGGACTCCCCTGAAAATACGATAGAATTTGCTTCGGGGATTGGTTGGCAATCGAGAACCTTTTTTTTTAACTTTTTCCACTGGCATTCTCTCCCTATCCATCTCTTCAAAGTGGTGATCGTCTTTTATGAAGTGCCCCTGTACGGGTGCTTAAGTGTGATCGTCGTTTTTGTCTTTCGTGCCGAATGCTTTCTCTCTCTCTCTCTGGATCACCCTCTCTTTTTCTTGTTTTCTTCTGCCGCACCAGGGAGATCCAATGGTGGAGGGGGGCTCTACATCCTGTACTTGAGGGGGCAGAAGATAAATGGAGGGTGGAGATGGGAGATAGTCACCTGACTTGCGTCAGGTGATTTTTTCCCTTTTTTTTCAGCCCCGCACAGTCTCTCACGCCCTCTCTCTTCCTCACTTCTTCTCTCCTTTTTTTCAGCACCCACACCCAAGAAGACCCTCGTTCATCCAATCTAATGGATTTTCGCAAATTTCGCCCTAATGAATTTTCGAAAGCTAAAGAGATCGGACATATATGATATCCTTCGAAAGATTGGTGCATGAACTTTCCTTCAGACCAGCACTTTAGGCATTATTCATTATTTTTCATTTCTTCAAATTTCCTTACCGATCAAATTTGACTCCCATTCTGTTTTCTATTGAATATACTGCTCCCATAAAGATATATTCTACTTCAAAGTTTATCTTTCACTTCAATTTCAAATGTGAAAATTAACAAAGAAGAAAACCTCTATCCAATGAGCTCAAAATTTGAACATCACTTCTTGAAGAAACTCTTTCGATTACACGTAATATGGTACGTGGTAACATAATGCTTACGACATGCGATCCACACGTGATGCAAATATAATCTTTTTTTTCAGGAGTTGGTTTAACTCCCGATTTTCTTATGCAATTCATCTTCATGAATAGTCAAATTTTAGGTGTCAACATGAATCAATATCACTTCGATCTAGCCCTTTAGAGATAACTTTGTGAGATTGATTTCGACCCGTTTCGCTTCGCTCTGGAAATGAGAAATGCTTGTCATGCGTTGCGGATGTCCAGCTTTGATGACTCATTTTGTGAGACTAGCTCGAACCGAAGGAATTAGATCGGGCTTCCGCAAAATTCTCAGGCCCGAGTCATCAAACGAGGGTGGTTCACCGAATCTGATGACCTCATCACGTTGCTGTAGCCATGCAAATCAAAGTTCAGGGGTTGGGCTTTGTAGGAGACAATCTCACACCGGTCCACGATGAACCATGAATTTTGCTAGGCGGCTCAAGCCTGCTCAACGATCAAGCTTTTACTCTCGATGCTCAAGCCACCGTGAATTTTAGGGTCAAGTGCGCTTGATTCTCTGAGAAGCTTTACTGCCCATGATTTGACTGCCTTGGCCTTTCGCGCCCAAGCACAGATCCATGCCGTCTGTGTACTTTCCCGAACTCCGGTCCGGCAAAACGTGGCGAAATGCTCACAGTTGTTATTTAAGAGGTCGTATTCTCCGAAACCACCACCCTCCTGAAGCTCGCGAGCCTTGTTCACGACTTCCTGGGGTGATTTCGTATCGGGTAAGATGGTGCAAGTACCCCATCTTGAGAACTTAAATCTCAGCAGTGACTGCCCGTATGCATACGAGCGGAAGGGATGGAGATTCTCGCCTTCGCGACAGAAAAAATCGAGACACGTCGCGTCGACTCCTGTTCTTGTGAAGTGAATCACGATGCCCCCGCCGACGTAAATTCCTGGTATAATCAAGAAGCTTGTTTAGGTTTATAATAATTACGAAACTGGGAGAGCAAAACAATGTGAATCAGACGATGTTTTATCATTTTGATATCAATAGCATGGATTGTCAAGGAAAAGACATCAGGGCTTGGCTTCTCATCACATTTTTATCTTTACAGGCACGTTTAAGGGAGCTTGGTTTTTATCGCTTCGACTCAAAGTATTTTTTCTATCAAGAGCGAAGAGATTTTAGTTATCACCAATCTGCTTTTCTTCTCTCTGACGCCATGGAAGCCCTCCTCTTTCCTCAGAAACAGAGGGAAACAGAGGGTATCTTTTTTTGGTTTTTTGGGTAAGTACAGAGGCTATCTTATTGTCATTATTTTTTATTTTTCGGTTCCTTCAGGTTCTGTGACTTGTCTCTTCCGGAAATCCGCGTGTAATGAGAAGCAGATATAAATGAACCCCCTCGAAATGAAATGAAGAGAACGGCAAGATATCATGCTGCAATGATCTATCAAGCAGATGCAGGTCATATAGCCAAAGGTTATAACGAAAACAGAGCCTGATCATGTTGCGGAACACAAGAAAGCATAATTTGGTCGAGCCTCTTCACATAAGCATGTCGCGGGAAAGAAAGAAGGGGACGAATCGCTGACCGTGGTGCGTGTACAACCCGTACCGCCGATAAGCATAAATGTGATCCCCAGGTTCAGGCTCTCCCTGTGTTACCACAACTGGGAACACCTTGCTGATAATCTGAGTCCCCATTTCCGGTCCTCCTCTAAACTCTAGCGCTCATGTTTGAGCTGGTTTTGGATTAATATTCCACGGGCCTACAAGATCGGAACTGAATAGGAGATGGGAGGGTTATTCTCGGTCGCGACTCGGTACAATGATTTGGAGCAGCTAAGAACGCATTTCTCGGTTGATGCTGCGCAGGGTTGAATGCAAAGTGTACCTTGGGTCTGGTTTGGTGGTGAGAGTAAGGGAGAAAGGGGGGGAGATGGATTTCCCAGAGAGAGTAATTCACCTGCAATCTTCTTCCTTTCAATCACGGTCGCTTTCAGACGAGCAGCAAGTTAAAAGACGGAAATGGATTCCCTGCCCGCAGGTCACCTGAGCTACGGGCAGGAACCGTTAGACAGGAAAATGCCCCTTCTATTGTAAGGGGCACCCCCATCCAATGGCCCTTGGCCTGACGCACGGTCAGACGATCCGAGTCCTTAAAAGACGAGTGGTACCAATCGAGAGGATTGCGCTCGCGAGGTCGGGTCGTGCTGGATCCATCCCGTATGCAGTGTCTCTAAAACGTGTCATGCCGTGGAGAGCTAGCAAACGGGATACTGGCGCTATGTGCTGCACCAATAATAAAAACGACTTCTCTTAGAAATTGGCGAGATGCCCCATGTATTTCACGGATCTACGACTCTTTGTTATATCCCTCTAAATTTTGTCGTGGACGTGAATTTCGCAAGAAAGACGGTGGGTAGAAAATCTGACATGGAAGCACAAAGTAAGAATGTCTTATTCTCCGTCTCTCTCTTTTCACCTTCATTCGTGGGAATCGTCCCTTTATGTCGGGTGATTTGGTGTGGAAAAATCAAGCACGTAGTAGGATTTTTTATTATTTATTATAGAGATATATGGTTTAGAGAGTTAGAGGTAATTTTTTTAAGATCATCTTCCAATTTCTCAGATTCCAGTTTTCAACCATTTGATGTTAACTGGTTTTTTTTTTTTGGCAATGTAAGAGTTGATGAATTATTCGCCACCTATTACAATGTATCACAAAGAGAATTGTTGGATATCTTACGACAATAAATGAGTGCTGGATTGATATTTTCGCGATATTTCCTTTTGCTGAGATCGCAAATCTGTAATCGAATCGATTTGCTTTTCGAATAAGGAGAGCCATGTATTCCTTCCTTCTCTTTTGAATATCCCGTTGCCAACAGGTGGGGTTTAATGCGTTCTCTGTTCATCGACGTTAAGTAAATTTCGCTAGTGATCTTCTAATTTTATCAAGATTTGTGATTAGAGCACCGATGTTTAGTTTATATCACCTGATGCACTAAAGTTCCCTTCATCTTCATTCTTTCTTTGGTCACCAACGAGTCAATTCCGGTGCGAGGTCTCTGACAAATTAGGAGCCCTATATATTTCTTGGACCCTTTTGTTCTAGAGTGAAGACAATCACATTTCTTTTTTAAATTAATTTAAAATACTAGTCTCGTTTCTGGACTTAGAGGAGTACAATAAAAATTGAAAAAAGAGAGAGAGTGGGATCACATGTCTATATACCTTGATTTGAAGTAAGGGCAAACACGGTTCTAGGGTAGAACAGAAAAATGGACCGACGGGAACCAATCTAGAGCCAGGCTCTAGTGAGACCCGGTCCGATTTCCGATTCCCTGTTTTTTAGAAACTTCTACTGTGTGATTCAGCTCCCGATTCTTAGGGGAACCAAGGAGTGGAAACCGGACCAAAAACCTAGAACCAAGGAGCAGTCGAGAAGCCTCAAAACCGATCCATAATAGACTTTGTGATTGACCAACCAAGTGGCGTAGCTGATGAATCTGCATAACTCATCATGATTCTTACGTAAATAATATTTATTAATTTCGGCTACACAACACAGTAGAATATATTCCTTTGGTTCTTATTGCCTGGCTGCAGGCATCGATGTAATTATAACTCGGTTATTCTCATAGGCTTAGCTTGGACGGTACAGCTGCAAGCAGCCAAGATAGATCAGTGATATCTGTTGATGAAGTTGCAGCGGGGAAGTTCGGATTTCACGCATCGAGAACGGTGTTGCCTGAACAGATACGGAAACAATACTTGGTCGACCGTATTTGTACGGTTCTCTTTGTACTCCAGTGCATTACGGCTTTACATCACGGTCCTCTTTGAGACCGAATGTGAGTCTCGAACACCGGCCGCGCCACCCAACTTTATGTTTTCCCATGGAACCCGGCGAAGCCGAAGGTAATAATTCACGCTAGGAGTGTCAATGCGTTTGGTTGGATTTCTATGGTATCCGACCCAAAATCTCGTAAATATGCACTTGACCTGACTCGACCCAAAGCAATATAGCCGGTCGTGTTTATGTGTAATTTTTTTTTACGAAAATTAAGATGAACACATATTTTTTTTCTTTTCGGATAGGGCAGAACACAACCTGGAAGTACTACAGTATCTGGGAACTGAAGTGATTATCTTATTCGAAAATACCTGAAAATTTTGGATCTGATCATGTTTCGATTTGGGCATATCGTTCGGTTTTGATATGCTATTTCATAGTGATGTATAAAAGCAGACGTCGTTGGTTTCGGACTGCTAAGTAGGGGCGATGAGAGTTTGGAATCGGATGTTCTCATTGGGCTTTGGGCCCTCTGATACATAAAAAATTTGACGACTCTCGGGACACGATGTGTAGATGTATACAGTGAACCATTTCGTCCTATAAGCAAAATGGGAGCAAAGGGGCCCGCCTGGCAATCACTTTCTCCTAATGGGCCCGGCCCAACACGGGCCCAATCGTGCCCCCGCCTGGCCTGGCATGGCCCGTTGGCCATTGCTATTCCCGACCAACGTCTTCAACCGACCGAGAATCCACTTCGATGCATCCAAATACATCTGAAAACCTTAGTTAGTAGAGTCTACGCACAATTAATTTACTTTAGCGCCAACATAACTCTACGGTTCAAATAGAACACATACGTTGTGTACTGAGCTGGAGTCACACCCTTTTCAAGAATCACTCATTTTTTTTTTTTGGGTTAATACTACGAAAAATCCCAAAGTTTACCTCTTGTGACATATTTATCCTAAACTTTTTTTTGACACCAAAAACCCCGAAGTCTACCTCAGGTGACACATTTACCCTAAAGTATACATTTTTTTTCTCTGGGGTTAATACCACCAAAAACCCCAAACTTTGCCCATTGTGACACATTTACCTTAAACTATTTTTTGTGACACGAAAAATCCCAAACTTTACCTCCCGTGACACATTTACCCTAAACTTTTTTTTGTGACATCAAAAACCCCAAAATTTATATTTTGTGACATATTTACCCCCAAATGATTATTTTTTGTATTTTCAAAAAAAAAGATAATTGGCCGGCGAGCTCCGGCGGCCGGCGGAGCTCGCCGGCCACTGCCAGAGGGCGGCGAAGCCCTCGCCGGCGGCCGGCCAGGGCTTACCACCCTTTGGCCGACGAGGGCGAGGCAGCCTCCCCAGACCGTCGGGGGAGGCAACCCCGCCCAGAGCCTTGCCGGCTGCAGGCGAGCCCGGCAGGGGCTGGGGAGGCCGCCGTCGGCCTCGCCATCAGCCGGGGAGGCCTGCCTCCCCTAGATCTGGGTGAGGGCTGCCTCGCCCAGGCCTCGCCTACAGCGGGCGAGGTCGGCGGGGGCTAGGGAGGCCGCTGCCGGCCTTGCCATCAGCTGGGGAGGCCTGCCTCGCCCAAATCTGGGCGGGGCTGCCTCCCCGGACTGTCGGGGGAGGCAGCCCCACCCAGATCTGGGCGAGGTAGCCTCGCCCTCGCCGGCCAGAGAGCGATGAACCCTAGCCGGGCGCCGGCGAGGGCTTCGCCGCCCTCTAGCAGTGGCCGGCGAGCTCCACCAATAAAAAGAATAGAAAAAGAAAAAAATATACAGTTTGGGGTAAATGTGTCACGGGAGGTAAAGTTCAGGATTTTTCGTGTCATAAAAAAAAGTTTAGGGTAAATGTGTCACAAGGGGCAAAGTTTGGGGTTTTTGGTGGTATTAACCCTTTTCTTTTTCTTTTTTTTAAACTTGACCGACAGCTCTGGTGGCTCGTGGAGCTCGCCGGCCTCGCCCTCAGCCGGCGAGGCCTGGGCGGGGCTGCTGCACCCGGAAACCTCTCGATGCAGACGCACACTCTTCCGCTTCCCTCCTCTCGAACGCTCCTCCTCGAATCTCACGCCCGAAGCCGACTCCAGAAGCGACGTGGCAAACAACACCTTTCCGATTCAAGCGCATAGCCGAAGGTAATCAGCGTCGCCATGCAAATATGCTTCCCCTTCGTCCTTCTCATTCGCTCGTGATTTGAGGATCTCATGCTCTGTTTTTTCGGGCTTCCTATAGCTGGTTTTTTTTGGGTTGTTTGATGAACCAGATGGAGGCCGAAAACAGCAAGACCAGGACGGATCGCCAAATAAAGCACCTCAGGTTTGTCAGGCTGACCGCGGTGCCTCATTGCCATGCGAATCTGCTTCCCCTTCGTTCCTTCGCTCGTGATCTGAGGATCTTGTGCTCTGTTTTTTCGGGTTGGAGGCCGAGAATGGCGAGATTAAGACGGATCGCCAGCTGAAGCACCTCAAGTTCGTCAGGCTGACCACGATGCGTGCTCTGGTCTTCGTGTCGAGCCTGTACGACCAGGCGAAGCACAACTGCGGCCTTCTGAGATCAGCGGTAGCCACTGTGGAAATCGTGACTGCCATGGTGGGGCTAGTCTACCACCGTGCATGCTCTAGTCTTCGTTGTCCTTCCTCCCCCGACGATTGGGGAGCCATACCCGCCCAGATCTGGGCGAGGCAGCCTCGCCGGTTGAGGGCGAGGCCGGCCAGAGGGCAGCAAGCCCTGGCTAGACACCGGCGAGGGCTTCACTGCCCTCTGGTAGTAGCCGGCGAGCTTCTTCGGCCGCCGGAGCTCGCCAGTCAAGTATTTTTTTAATAAAAAAAAGAGAAGAGAAAAAGAGAAAAAAAGATATATTTATGGTAAATGTGTCATAGGATATAAACTTTGGGGTTTTTGGTGTCACAAAAAAAAGTTTAGGGTAAATATGTCACAAGAGGTAAACTTTGGAGTTTTTTGTGTCACAAAAAAAAGTTTAGGGTAAATGTATCACAGGGGGTAAACTTTGGAATTTTTTGTGGTATTAACCCCTTTTTTTTCTAGTTTTACTTTGATCTTGTTGAAGTGTGAAATTTTCACCGGCCATTTAAATGCATCCTATGAAGATGGCTTTTATGCAAGAAATACAATGATCTGTTCGTGAATGTCTGTGTCCATCTCCGAATTCAATCATAGCGTAAGAAAATATTGGTGTACTCTTGTGTGGCTCTAATACCATAAAGAAAAACAAAGAATTGAGTCAATGAAGTTTTTACTTTTCATTGATACATTGTACGCTCTACATAGAGATGTTGTCATATATAACTACAATGGAAGTTAAAAGACAAATGAAAAAAGATCTTCAAATAATCAATCCACATATACTTCGCTTGATTCGTTGTCTTCATGCAGATTCGTAGAAAATTCTATATTGCAATCATTCTAATTTTTTTGTCTTTTGATTTTTTTACTTCAATATCCCATTCTACAGACTTGCAGTCTGGTGTGATTTTGAGATCTGGATTCCGTTTCATTTCATACATCAAACGAACATCGATCCGTCTGTGGGGGTAGGCCTTAGAATAATCTCTTCATGACTCGATCTAACTTCTAATGCTTTGGAAGATAGTAAAGTAATGTGCGACCAAAGCCTTATGCAGACTACTACTTGCCTGTAAAGCGCATTGTCTAATGACGAGTTATTGCAAACTCATGGAAGGAAAATGAGTTTTGACTCTTTTTCTGCTTTTATTGATTTTTGATGTGAACCGAAGAGCTACAAAAGAGAAAAAGTTTCAACTCTCTACCATTTTTTGAATATTAGTATCATAATATACGATATTTTAGGACTTTTGTGGTGATTTTTTTAACATATATGGATTTTTTTAACAAGGTTCTATATGTTTTGGGGGGAAATTAAAATTTGGCAGTCAAATTAAAAAACAAAAGGATCGCTTATGTCAAGTACAATAATAAATGAACGAAAAAAATATTGTTATCACTTACAAAATGTTTTGTAAAATCATTGTCAATAATGAACATATTTTTATTTACAAGCCCATTATCCTTATTAAACATCTCAATAATAAAAAGTTCATCGTTTTCACCACACTATCTTCCTCGTGTTATTTCGTGATCAGTACATTGGAAGTAAAAACATTTCCTCGATAAGTGTCTTCGGATACTGATTAAGGAGACCGAATATATATTTGTGAAGCAAAGGACTAAAGTGCACTCGTCTATCTATATTGGGACCTCACCCCACATGAACGTTGATACAAAGTTTTACATCTTATGTCACACGCCATTGCACCCTTGACTATGATAAGCAGTCCAAAAATTAACATTGTAACGTCTTATTTCTCTTCCATTGCGAGAATTCAGTTGCAATATACTTGCAAATCCCTTATGCTCGCGAGCTTAGAACATATCATCCATTGAAACACGTGGATTTCACGGAAGTCCTGTCTAGTTCAACGGGCTCGAATAAATTCGGTTGGGTACATGCATTCATCTGGTTCGTATATTGTCCAAACTTGATGACTGGTTTTACAAGATTAATTTGATGGATTTAGATTTCAGCTTTCTTAGGCCCCAAGCTATCAAATGAGGCTGGATGGCCCAAGGTCCACTGAATTTTATCCAAACCGACAACTTCATTAAGTACATAAGAAAAACTTCAAATGAAATCATTAAAGTCAATCTTTCTCCTGATCACTGATACAATATGATACGATACGTCATATATGTACTCAATGGTAACACTTAGATGCTTGATAAGTTGGAGCATACATACTATAAACCGAAAGTTATAAAAACAGTACATTAAATTGTCTATTCTTATGGTGGTTCTTATGCACTTAATAACATAAATTCGGTCACACATGACACAATAAATTCCACTATTATATTCATAGAACTAGAATGTGCACAAGTGAAGTAAAACCTTTCAGCATCTTTGGAAATGGAGGAACAAGAGATTATTTTAGACGGACTTTTCTACTCCCGTTACACGTATGGATATGATTTTGGGATATGATTATTTCAGGCGGACGTACAAGCCATACCCGCCACCATGAACCATAGATTTTGCTGGGCAGCTCAAGCCTGCTCAACGATCGAGCTTTTACTCTCGATGCTCGAGCCACCGTGAATTTTAGGGTCAAGCGCGCTTGATTCTCTGAGAAGCTTTAGCGCCCATGCTTTGACTACCTTGATCTTCCGCGCCCAAGCACAGATCCACGCCGTCTGTGTACTTTCCCGAACTCCGGTCCGGCAAAACGTGGCGAAATGCTCACAGTTGTTATTTAAGAGGTCGTATTCTCCGAAACCACCGCCCTCCTGAAGCTCGCGAGCCTTGTTCACGACTTCCTGGGGTGATTTCGTGTCGGGTAAGATGGTGCAAGTACCCCATCTTGAGAACATAAATCTCCGCCGTGACTGCCCATATGCATACAAGCGGAGAGGATGGAGATTCTTGCCTTCATGACGGAAACAGTCGAGACACGTCGCGTGGACTCCTGTTCTCGTCAAGTGGATGACGATGCCCCCGCCGACGTAGATTCCTAGTATAATGAAGAAGCTTGATTAGGTTCATGATAATTACGAAACGTGGAGAGCAAAACCGTGTGAATTGGACGACTTTTTATCATTTTGATATCAATAGCATGGATTGTCAGGAAAAAAACATCGGGGCTTGGCTTCTCATCCCATTTTTATTTTTACAGGTGTGTTTAGGGGAGCTTGGTTTTATCACTTCGACTCAAAGTATTTTTGTTTTATCAAGAGCAAAGAGGTTTTAGTAATCACCAATCTGCTCTTCTCCTCTCTGAGGCCATGGAAGCCCCCCTCTTTCCTCAGAAACAGAGGCTGAAATCCACGTGTAATGAGAAGCAGATATAAATGAACCCCCTCGAAATGAAAAGAAGTGAACGGCAAGATATCATGCTGAAATGATCTATCAAGCAGATGCAGGTCGTATAGCCGAAGGTTATAACGAGAACAGAGCTTGATCATGTTGCGGCAAAATAAAAATGATAATGGAAAAGAAAGAAGAGGACGAATCGCTGACCATGGTGCGTGAACAAACCGTATCTTCGATAAGTATAGATGTGATTTCCAGGTTCAATCTCTCCCTCTGTTACTACAACTGGGAACACCTTGCTGATAATCCGAGTCCCCATTTCCGATCCTCCTCTACACTCTAGCGCTCATGTTTGAGCTGGTTTTGGTTTAATACTCCACGGGCCTACAAGATCGGAACTGGATAGGAGGTGGGAGGGTTATTCTCGGTCGCGACTCAGTAAGATGATTTGGAGCAGCTAAGAAAGCATTCCTCGGTTGATACTGCGCAGGGTTGATGAAAAGGAGGGAGGAGGAGAGGGGGGGGGGGGGGGGGGGGGGGAGGGGATACAAGCGGGGAGTAGGGATCTGAGAGTGGCCAGAGAGGTGAACTTATAATGCGGCCGAAGAGAGTTGTTGGGCAACCTTGAAAACTACTGAGATTGAAATTGATGTCGAAAGAAGACGAAGGATAGGAGAGGCTATTCTCCCACTGAACGGGTCACACGGAGGGTCGGCCATTTCACCTTTGGCTTTTCCTGAATTACATGCAAGTTGAACAGGAAGGGACAAACAAGGGAAACGTACGACGTAAAAAGGCGGCACGGTCCGCCTCCATCGCCCTCTTATGCTTCCGGTTATCAGCACAGAAGACCATCCGGGTTCTAATCGGGTGGTTGGTGTGATTCGTTACACGGATCCCATCTAAAGAAATGGCAATTTCTTTTCCATTTAAATGGGGGGATGATCTATCACAAACTGGCCGGGACGTTCTCGAAGCGAATGACAAGCATGGGTTAGAGACCCGAGAAAGAGCCGAAAGTGAACGTCCGCGGATGCCCATCTCATCCTCAGGAGTGGTTGGTGCCGGCGCAGCGTTGGGTTTTCCTAAGGGGGAAAGAAACGAAATGAGAAACGAATGCATGCATGCGGTCGGGTGGTGCACGTGACGACTGTTTTCCGTCTTATGTCCCACTGGGGTTTCTTCCAGATGAGAGGCGTTGACTAAAAATCAGCCCACCATCTGCCTATGATCGAAAGGCCAAAATCTGACCAAGAAAAAACATTATCTTGTTGTGGACATCAATTCTCGCCAACAAGGAAGGTATGTAGAAAATCTAACATAAAAGAATCAAATTAAATTCCCCACTCCAAATTAAAAGGAAGAAGAAGAGGATTTCTCGGGGGAGTTTCATTCAAAGTGGGATCCAAGTCCATTACATAGATGCCATCAATAGATTAAATGAGATAATATGAATCAATAAGAAACAATGTAAGCATAAAGTAAGAATGACCATTCTCTCTCTCTTCACCTTCATTTGTAGAAATCGTCCCTTTATGCTGGCTGATTTGGTGTGGAAAAGGCAAGCACGTTAAGACCGTCTTCGAATTTCTCATACGTATTCCAGTTTCCTTTTTTCTTTTTTTATTATGGAGTTTTTCCCCATCCGTTTCGAAACCACTTGATGTTATTTTTTTTCTTTATTATGTAAAAGGCAAGCACGTTACGATGTATCACAAAAAGAATTGTTGAATATCTTACGGCAAGAAATGAGTGCTCAATCAATAGTTTCGCAATATTTCCTTCGCGGAGAGTTCATATCTAGAACCGAATCGATTTACTTTTCGCCCTTCTCTTACGAAAATCCCGTTGCCAACGGGTGGTGTTTAATGGGTTCTCCGTTCATCAACGTTAAGTAAATTTCACTCGTGATCTTTTGATTTTGTCGAGAAATGTGATTAGAGAGCAGCACCAATGTTTAGTTTAATATCCCAATCACACCTTTTCTAGCTATCGCATATCCCCGCCCTTTGTTTTGTATCTACAAACATTCCGGCCGACAGTGATATCACCGGCATCGCTTTCCAACCCCAATGGCTGTCTCCCTCGTGTCGTCCATTGCAGTAAACTTGGAAAAACAAAAGAAAAGAAAACAAGAATCTCACTGCCCTAAAGAACCACAACACCGATTAGGAAAACCCTCCAACTAGTGCTGCACAGGCGGCGGAGGCTCGCCGGTGGGAACCAACGCCACGATCTCTCCAAGTTGATAAAAGTCACAGCTTGACCTCGAGGATCATGTTCCCTCCAATGGCTGTCTCCCTCGTGTCGTCCATTGCAGTAAACTTGGAAAAACAAAAGAAAAGAAAACAAGAATCTCACTGCCCTAAAGAACCACAACAACAATTAGGAAAACCCTCCAACCAGTGCTACACAGGCGGCGGAGGCGCGCCGGTGGGTTTTTTCCCCACTCCTTTTTTGCCTTTCTTCTTTCCTTTCAAGTTTTCGCCTCCTCTTTTAAGAAAAAAATACTGGATTTTTAAACCTAATTTAATTAAGATTTGGTGTGGAAATTTGGATCTGGATCAAGATAACCTCGTTTTAATGCTTAGGTTAACCTAACCAAGCACCATGTAGGATTCCATATCGAAGATATAGAAAAGTAATAACTCTAACAAAGTCGGGCAACGATTTCATTCAGTCAAAGTGGGATGAAGTGAGCCGAAAAAGTTGATTGCATCCTTTTTCTAAAAGTTCTGGAATCTGATTCCATTTTCATAATCAGATTAAGACCTTTTGCTGCACTCGTCCCTTTAAAATACTAGTCTCGTTCTTGGAATTGCAAAAACCATGCTCGATTTGAAGACACGCGCGCAGTTTATGTTACGTCCGTATCGAGTCCACGTAATAATATCAATTTCCCTACTTATGGACGCGTCCGGAAATAGAAGGAGAAAAGAAACACGAGTTTGGGCATCTTGTGCGCAATGAGAAGAGAACGCGTGGCGTTGGTTCCTTTCACCGAGGAGCGGTTCGAATGCCGACGATCCGTTTGTTTCAAAAGAATTTTCATGCTGAACGAGAAATCATTTTCTTTGAAAGATATAATTCCTCTTCTCAAGTTAGGAAATTAATTTTCTTAACTTAAAGTTTGCGTATTTTTTAAAATCGTGAATAGTTTTTCGTCGAGTGATTATTTTCGACAAAATAGATGCCTGCAAGTCTCGAGAAACTAATTTGGAAAATTTAATTCTTTTACTTAAATAAACGCACCCTTAGTTCACCTGTGATGCGCAATGGATATGTACTTATTATCTAGACAGAAAGGACACAACTTCCATATCGAATCGATGTAATTAAACTGGATTATTCTCATAGGCTTAGCTAGGACGCTCCAGGTGCCAGCAGCCAAGATAGATCAGTGATCTGTTGATGAAGTTGCAGTGGGAAGTTCGGATTTCATGAATCGAGAACGGTGTTGCATGAACAGATACGGGAACAATACTTGGTCGACCGCAAATTTATACGGTTCTCTTTGTACTCGACTGCATTACGGCTTTACATTACGGTTCTCTTTTAAGGCCGGATGTGAGTCTCGAACAAGGGCCGCGCCACCCGACTATACGTTTTTCGATGGAACCCGGCGAAGCCGTAGGTAATAATGGGCGCGAGGTTCAGGTATCTTTGGTCGTGGCTTCATCGGCTTAGCCATGGCCTGATTGGAGTTTGGTCCTAGCTAATTCACGTTGGGGTGTCAATGCGTTGGGTCGGAGTTCTATGGTATCCGACCCAAACATTGTATATATGCGCTTGACCTGACTCGACCCAAAACAATATAGTGGGTCGTGCTACGTGTGTGTTGTGTGTTTTTTTTTAAAGAAAATTAAGATGAACACATATATAATTTTTTTTCCCGAATTGACCCAAACACAACCTGGAAGTATTACAATGTCCAGGAACTTAAGTGATATCTTATCATGTTTGGATTTAGGCATATAGTTCGGTTTTGACATGCTATATTTCATCGTGATGTATAAAAGCAGACTTCGTTGGTTTCAGACTGCTACGCGGGGGCGGTGAGTGTTTGGAATCGAACGTTCTCGTTGGGTTTTGGGCTCTCTACTACATAGCAAAATTGGACGGCTCTCGAGACGCGATCGGTAGATGTACAGTGAATAATTTCGTCCTGACTAGCGAGCCACCAGGATACGCAAAATGGGAGCGAAGGGCCCCGCTTGGCAATCACTTTTCCTGATGGGCCCGGCCCATCAAGGGCCCAATGGTGCCCTTGCCTGGCCTGGCATGGCCCGTTGACGTTCCGTGGAGTTTAAACTTTGACAACAAGGAAACAAACAAGGAGGGGTAACTCAGAGACACTTATGTGAGATGTATCTGTCAAGGCAGATTGATTTCCTCACGAACGTAGGCAAGATCAGTACCACTTACAGAGAAAAAAGAGGTCAGACATGGCAAATCTTGTCGATCGATGGATCTAAGGCTGAATGCAGGACTTCAAGATCATGTGAATTGATACCAGTAGCATAAAAAATCTAGACAAAGCAGAAGTTAGGAAAAAGGGATAAGGAAATGTACGGTTACGCTTCAATCACTACAGCCAGGAGCTGTGCCTAATGAGGCTACTTACATGTACATCTCCAGAGAAAGAATTTCAATTGAGCAAGCAAAATGAACCCTTGAACAAGCTCTTGTCCACTACTTGCACAAGCGAACAAAGTTCTCGAGCAGAACAGGAAAGATCTAAGCTCCAAGCTCTAAGCAGAACTTTCCTTCTGCATGTGAGGG